>CM038794.1:147928166-148019042 GCA_021764765.1 Vicia sativa
CTGGGTTCTTTCTGAATATCCTTCAGAACGCTTTTGATCGGCTTGATGTCGAAGGGTTGGTTAAGACGGTGACATTATCGTGAGAGCTTTTGATGGTTCTAAGCGAGCAGTGCTTGGAAACTCTCTGCACAAGTCGGTTCCGGACTTTTGACTCTACTTTCTTTGTCATGGACATCCGTCCGGCTTACTCTTGCCTACTTGGGCCCTTGGATACATGGGCGTAGCGTACCTACATCTTGTCGGAAAATACGGTGAAAGGAAGGTTGTTACGTGTGTGGTGAAGAAGAGTATATGGTCGGTCATCTACAGTCATTCCGATATCTCGAGATGGAGGTGAATTCTTGAGACTCCTGTCAAGCTTTTGAAACAATACCGAGTCATGCACATTGACTCTCCGTCACTCTGATTACAAGCTCCGCCTAGGATGGCCTCGTGAAACTCAGGCTCTTTGTTGAAGAAGGAGGTAGTACTATTTGGGGTCAGCTCACGATCTTCCTTTCAAATTGACAAGGCGGTTTAGGCTTCACCATCAAGGGTCGAAGATGATACGCCCATGACGTCTTGCCGCAACTTCCTTTCATCGGCCAGGAGTGGAATCCTATAGAAGGCAGCGACAACGGCTTGACATCGGCAAGTGGATCTTCCAACTCGGATCATGGGCTCGCAATTGGAAGGCGAAGGCGTCATACCAATCTCCTTTAGTCGGTAATTGCTCTTGTTTTGTTTTGCTTTTCGTATTTCTTTATGTTTTGAACAATAAACTTTGAAAGCCTAGTGCCTTGGGGCATCATGGCTCGTTTGCGAGGTTATTATCTACATTGTTTGCGTATTTTCATTCAATAAATTCGTTGGACTTTTGCATTCAATTGTTTGTTTTCTTTCTTTTACTTTATCACCCCTTCAAAAGCTATGTGTTTCTTACACACACGTGATACAACTGCGAGAATCACTCAGATCTAGTTAATAAGCTATGCTAGTGCTAAATATGACTTGATAATCCGATCTACCAAGCCGAAGGCGAAAGTGAGGAAGATTGTGAAGTGCCGGGAACTTGCGGGGCTGCTACAGCAAGAAGAGCGAGTTATCTGACCACCTGAAAGCAAGTTGAGGTTGTGAATTTGGAGTCTTGACGAAGGAGAAAGAGATCAAGATAGGAGGCGGGTCTTGAGAGCAGTGTTAAAGAAAGGTTGGTTCGGATGCTACGAGACTATGTTGAGGTTTTGCTTGGTCATACGAAGACATGCTGGGTTGGACATTGATATTGTGGTACACGATTCTTGACAAAGAAGGTTTTCTCGGTGAAAGCAGAAGGTTAGTCGCATGCGTCTGAGATGTCGAGAGAAAATCAAAGCGAGTTATAAGCGGTTCAATCAGTTTCTTAGCCGTTACTTCCTATCCCAGTGGGTTGCTAATGTGGTACCGTGCCTAAGAAGGATGGTAAAATGCGAATGTGTGTGGATTACGAGAGATCGAACAAAGCGAGTCAGAAAGACGATTTCCACTTCCTCGTATTGATGTTACGGTTGACAACACCGCTCGGCATAAGGTTTTCTCCTTCATGGATGGTTTCTCCGTTACAATCGAGATCAAAATGGCTCCCGAAGACATGGAAGACTACTTTTGTTACAGTGGGGCACTACGCTACAAGGTTATCTTAGTTGATTTGAAAAACGAGGCGCCACTATCGGTGCTATGGTGACATTGTTTCATGACATGATTCATCACGAGATAGAGGTCGTCGGCGACATGATAGCTCGATCACGGTGAAGAACATCTTGATCATTTGCGAAACATTTGGAGTTGAAGAAGTACGGTGAGACTTAATCCCAACAAGTGCACCTTTGGTCGGATCAGGAAAACTCCTAGGGTTTGTTGTCGATGGAAGGTATTGAGTTGACCTGCGAAGGTTAAAGCTATTCAAGAGATGCCGGTCCACGGAGAAGAAGTCGAGGAGGTTTCTTGGGCCGATTGAACTACATTGCAGATTCATTGCACACTTAGCGCTACTTGTGAGCCAATCTTCAAGTTACTAAGAAAGATCAAGTAGTGGAATGGAGCGACGATTGCGGATCGCTTTTGACAAAATCAAGGTACCTCTGATCCTCTATCCTGATGCCACCGCGAAGAAGACCTCTTATCATGTACTTGGCGGTGTTAGAGAACTCGATGGGGTGTGTGTTGGGGCAACATGGAGTGCAGTCGAAAGAGCATGCAATATACTACCTTAGCAAAAGTTTACCGCGTGAAACAAGATACTCACGACGAGAAAACTTGCAACGCTTTGGCTTGGGCTGCTCGCCGACTAAGGCGATATGTTGACTCACACTACCTTGTTGATTTCTAAGATGGATCGATAAAATACATCTTTGAGAAACCATTCTCTCGGGAAGAATAGCAAGATGGCAAATGATCTTGACCGAATATGACATCGGTACACTTCTCGAGGCGATCAAAGGAAGTGTAGTGGCCGATCATTTGGCTCATCAAGCCGTAGATGACTATCGGTCTATGCGATTCAATTTCGAGATGAAGATGTTTTACTAGTTCTGATTGTGAAGAACCGAGGCCCGACGAAGGACACGAACAAGGATCCGATGGACTATGGTCTTTGATGGAGCCTCAACGCACTTGGCAATGGCATTGGCGCCATCATTACATCCCTGACGGACATCGCCTTTCACCGCCGGTTATGTTTGATTACAACAACATGGCGAATCTGGCGTGCATCATGGGTCTTAAAGCTGCTGACTTAAGAATCAAGTTCTTACAAGTGTATGGAGACTCGGCTTTGGTGATCGATCAGATAAAGGCGAGTGGGATCTGAAGCATCCGAATCTCATTCCGTATCGAGCATGTTACAGGTTTGATTCCCTACTTGAAGAGATCACTTTCAATCATATTCCACGAGAAGAATCGGTTGGCGGGAGCATTGGCTACTATGTCGTCTATGTTCAGTCGAGATGGGACAACGAGGCTCCCGGATCATCATTGAGAAGTTTGGCGAACCGGCGTATTGTTATGAGCTTGATCTGAAGAAAACCTTGGTACTATGATGAAGAGGTATCTTGAGACTCGGGAATATCGCGAGAATACATCAATGATAAGAAGTTCATGAGAAGATTTGCATCAAATTCTTCCTCGAATAGCGCATCTTATACAAAGCCTTGACGACTTGTGCTTCCATTATGTAGACGAAAGACAATGCGTATCATGGAAGAGTTACGGTAATTTGGTACCCACTCCGATTGGACACACCATGGCTAAGAAGATTTTGAGCAGGTTATTGGTCCACCATGGAAGGCGATTGTCACGTATGCTCGATCTTGTCACAGTGCGGTTATGCAGACAAAGTACGCATGCCTCGGTTACCTACGGTTTTAACTTCTCCTTGGCCTTTTGCAATGTGGGGCATTGACATGATTGGAGAAATTAAGCCTGACTTCCAATGGACATCGTTTCATCCTTGTAATTCGATTACTTTACAAAGTGGGTAGAAGCGACCTCGTGCATCATTACCAAGAGTTGTGGCTCGATTCATCAAACATAATCTTATCATCGGTATGGCACTCCGAAAGGATTATCACGAGATAACGGTCCAATCTCAACAACAAGATGATCACCGAACTACGCCTTGGTTCAAGATCAAGCATCACAATTCTTCTCTTATCGGCCTAAGATGAATGGCGCGATGGAAGCCGCCAACAAGTTAAGAAGATTATCTGAGAAGATGAGCGTGACTTACAAAGATTGGCATGAGATGTTACCATTTGCTCTTCATGGTTATCGCACTTCAACACGAACATCAGCGAGGCAACCCTTCTCTCTTATCACGGTATGGAAGCCGTCTTACCCATCGAGGTTGGATACCCTCGACGAGTCCTCCGGGAGGCGAGAGTTAAGCGAGCGATTGGGTCCGACCTCGCCTTGACGGATTAATTTGATTGATGAAGACTGCGTCCATACGCCATGGACAGATTTATCGAAGCGAATGATCGAGCATTTAACAAGAAGGTCAAGCACCGAGTCTAGTCGGTGATCTAGTAGTCAGCGCATCATTCTTCCACAAGGTGATCCAGGGCAAATGGACTCCCACCTATGAGGGACCATTTGTAGTCAAGGCAGTATTTGGCGGAGCTATGATACTTAGCACCATGGATGGTGAAGACTTCCACACCACAGCAGACAGACATAGTCAAAAATACTACGCATAAAGAGACCGCTAGGTCGTGAACCTAGGCAAAAATAAGGGCATCTGGCGAACCAAAAGTTGGGCAAAAGTAAAGGATATATACAAAACATGTAGGCAAGTCGAAAACACGAAAAGTTGGGCAAAAGGGTATCATTGGTGAAAACCGAAAAGTGGTCTAGGCAAAAGTTAGGGATTTAAGCGTACGACTATGTCTCTTCGGATCACTGCTTCGACTACTATCATTCAAGATTCAAATGGCGGATCGGTCTACTCACTTTCTCTTGTGACAAGGAGATGAGATAGTTGAAATATATGAGTACTAGCATAGTTGGAACGAGATTGTTTCATATAGCTTTTACCTTTCTTGTGTACAAACTACTTGGCCATCGCCACCTTTCAAATAAATACAAGCTTTCTCTTTACAATTTACATTGTTGTTATTTCAATAAGTCCAACGTTTGCTTTGAATGACTATCGCATTTGACAATAAGAATCTAATCACAAACATACGAAAAGTGAACATGAAAAGTACTTACTACGGTTCGAAATTGGATGACGAAAAGTCACCAATAGTTCCCCAGAGCATAAAAAGTGTCACTCACACACACCTTCCCAATGAGTATATGTTAATCCTGGTGATTCCTCAACCGAGCAATGTTACATCAGTCTCAGCGGTAACACCTCATCCCAGTCAAGTATTCATCTCGGAATCTCTCCTTCCTTTTTCCCCAGCGGTATCCGGACTCGAAACTTGGTGGATATGGTGCCGGAGGAAACATACCTTTATTCCCGGCGGAGATTACAGCGGACTCTGACCGGGTCTCTCGGCAACCATCAAATGCTCTCGGCGAGATCTACACTCGAATCCCGATGGGGCCTCTCTAAATTTCCTCGGCGGGATCTACATACAAGGTCCCCAGCGGATCGCCTCCAGATCTCCTCGGTGGTCTATGAGATCTCCAACAACGAGCTTCTCAAATCTCTACCTTCCTCAACAATATCTAGGCCCAAGACTTGGTCGGATAGTGCATCGGAGGAATCAGGATATCTTTCTTCTCCTTCAAAGCGGGGTTCTCACCTACTCAATTCCCAAGGGAAGTCGAGAAATCTTCAGCAGAACATCCGCATCTTCTTCAAGATGGATATGTTTTGAAATATCACAACATCATCATTCATACATTTCTCATAAAGTCATAATTCATGCATATGTCATTCATATACCTTTGTCATGCATCATACTTTGCATAAAACTAACAAATATTCTATCAAAGTTTCTCTTGTTTTCTCAAGCAGTGTGATCACTAGGCAGCGGTCCGAGTTAAGCCCGAGCGGCGGAAAACTATCGAAGACCGCCTTGGTTGTCCTCCGGCGAGGTCCGAGTTAAGCCCAGGAAACTATCGAAAAGACCTTGGGTTGTCCTCCGACGGCGGTCGGGATTAAGCCGAGCAACGGAAAACTATCGAAAGACCACCTCGGTTATCCTCGATAACGGGCAATGGATCAACACCGATGCTACGAGGGTATCCACATTTTGCCAACTACAATCTCCTCGGAGTAATCGAACACGAATTTATTCGATTCCTTATTATCAACGGCAACTCTGAGTCTAGCGTCACTTCGGTTGCCTTGGATGGCATCTTAAGCCCATCTCGAGCTACTTATCAACATTCTTCACTTTGAGAATCTGCATATGGTTAAAAATCAATACAAACCAATAACTTCATTCAAAGTGAACACAAGTCTAACGTATGACTCCTCGGATGGCATCTTAAGCCATCTCCTCTCCTTCGAAACATCTCGAGCTAATGCAGCTCACTCCCGGCATCGACCTTTCGGATGGCATCTTAAGCCATCCCGTCAATTCTCCTATCAACAACCTCGAGTCTAGCGTACGACTCGTTCCCAGTGAAGTCTCCAACTTCTCCAAATGGCATCTGTAAGCCCATTCCGCATCATCCACCAGCGGCGGTGCAAATTTTCGGTGTGCTCGGTGTTCAATCATCTTCTACCTCGGTCAAAGACAAGCATGTCAATCTAACCCTCGGTACAAGAAGATTGAGCAGGGGCAGTCATACCCAAAATTGCCCTCCATCTACTCGAGATTTCATACATCTACTCGAAAGTTCCTCAAGAGTTGATCGGACAAACTCTCTGAGACAATCAACCCAAACTAGGGTTTGGTATCTCTCAAGTCAAGATGGATTTCCAACATCTCCAATGGTCTTCATGCCTCCTCATATGCTTCAGATTCTCCATGTCAAGTTTCAACCTGAAGTCAAGTTTCCTCGAGCGATTGCTCGGATGGTTGAAAATCAGTTGTATTGGACAAAAAGTCAAGCGTGGTCAACATACGATCAAAACTTATATTTTGGTCAACATCCTCATTTTGAAGTTACATTCATCATTTGATCAAGGGTTGATCATGATTCATCAAGAAAACTCAAGATTTGCTCAAAAGTCAAACTTTCTAAATTAGGGTTTCTAGATGAAAAGTCAAGCTGAACTTTGGTGATCATAACTTTCTCATACTTTCTGAAATTTTCCACCACCTCTCATTTTGAAGGAAATTCAATTCTCTACAACTTCATGTCTCACAAGAATGTCAAAAATGCTTCATTTGAGAGGTATAGCTCAAAAACATTACAGGTCATTTTCAAAGTCAACAAAAGTCAACTTTTGTTTTGAAGATATATTGAGCATGGTAACTCAATTGAGATGAGACCAAAGACATTGTTTAGAGGACTCTTAGAGCTTTCCAAAAGTCCAAGAACACTCAAAATGTGGAAAATTGAGCAAGTTACACCATTCACAAGTTGGGCAATTTGGAAGAATGCACAAGAGAGATACTTCAAAATCAAATCTTTTGCAAATGGGCCTACTTTTTCTTCATCCTAACTTGTTCCTCATGCAATTAGAATGTCCAAGCCCAATGCCACGAATTTTTGATTTATTTTTCTATTTAATTTGTAATTTATTCATTTAAATGCAAATTAAATCTTAAAATAAATTATAAAATCAAAATTAATTGGAAGATTGATTTTATTGCTTTCTTGTGATCCATCAACCCATAAATGCCGACAATTTCGAAATTAGATCAAATTTGGCAAGATTGGATTGAAATTGGACAAAATTTGAAAATTTGATTTCATGAAATATCAAATTTGATTTCCATTGAATATTGATCAATTCTTTCCAAATTCAATCCCAAATCCATCCGGCATATATACTTGATGCATACTCAATTGCAAGGCGAAAAATTGCTCTACAAACCCTATCAAATTCAAAATCCGTGTGTTTTGAAGCAGCTGACAGCCCTAGTTTCGCTTCGATTCAGCGCATTCAAGCCGTCCATTGCATTCCTTGAGGTCTTTAGAGTCGATCCGGACTCTTATATCATTCAAAAACATGTCGAATCGAGCAAATCGATTTGGTTTGTTCGAACTTTTCAAGTCGATTTCTAACATCCATGCATTATTAACCACGATTTGTTGTTGTTTATGATGTTGATAAGTTTGCAAGCATTAAG
This sequence comes from Vicia sativa, assembly GCA_021764765.1. Taxonomy (NCBI): domain Eukaryota; kingdom Viridiplantae; phylum Streptophyta; class Magnoliopsida; order Fabales; family Fabaceae; genus Vicia; species Vicia sativa. The sequence continues at coordinate 147,935,882 of CM038794.1, forward strand.
GTGGTTTGATTGCATTTCCATAACACAGAGCTCGATATACCATTAGGGTTCACAGGAACCGCGTTTTAGGGTTTTACAAAACAAAGAGAAATTGAGGCCAACTCCGATTCGATCCACAGCCATGACATTCTTTTACAAGTTGCAAACTCATATTTTTCTAACACATATTTTCTATTTTCTTTTATTTAATATTTTCATTTATATTTAATTATTTTCATGATTTTTATTTTGCATTAAAAATTACCAAAAACATTTTTCTTTTTACATTATTTTCGAAAATCTTTATTTAATTTAATAAATTAAAAAATATATTTTGCATGCATATTTATTTTATTTTTATTTTTGCATTTAATCACTTTTAATTGCATTTAATTATTAAATCTTTTCTAAAATCCCAAAAATTATTTTACTTATTTATCTTATTTCCATATATATTAATTTTCTCATATTAAAATTTGCATTTTTCTAACATTTTTCTCTTATTCGATTTCATCATATTTTCCAATTTCTTATTCTTTCACGAGTTGCTGATTGGACGTTTCTTTATCATTCTATTTTTCCAATAATGTAATTGTTCATGGGTTGTAATAGTTTAATCTAGGTTTTATTTTCCGCATTTTAAATTATGTATACGCCCCAAAGCCATGTAATAGCGTAGGTTTATCTTTCCGCACCTTTACATTCCTTTACATTTACATTTCTTTCACCCTTATCAATTGCTAGTAATTAGGCGTGTATGGCAAGATAAAATTGAACATAGCCCACTAATTTTCAAGATAAAATATTAAATTCAACACACTTCTTTCACACACCCCTTAGGTAATTCTCTCTCGATGCCTTTCGATTCAAAATGGTCATGTCCCTCGAGCGTGAGGTATTCTAGCACCGTTGCCTTCAAACAAATCATCATAGTCCCTTGATACAAAGATCATAAGACCCACGATGTCGCCTCCGAATACATGATCTTGACCCTCGATTGTCGCCTCTAAAATGATGATAGTCCTTGAATGTGCTAGGATACTTCCTAAAGTTGCTTCCATGACCATCCGATGTCCCTTGAATGTCCCGCTTACATCCAGCGAATGGAGCTACCTACTAACTAATGGTATGGCTAGCGCTATTCTAAAGGAATAGAAATACAACGACCAATTCGAGTGGGTAAATAAGTCTTTTAGTTGCTTGCTCTATCAAATGCTTTTCACCACACACTTTTTTCAAAGTTCAAATTCTTTTCAAAACAAAACATTTCCACTTTGTATACACTCCTACATGAGTCATTACAAAGTCAAAATACCTTTTTCAAAACATTTTGTCAAACACACGAAAGCAATTTTAAAAAGTCTAGAGCAACTAAGAGCCGTAGATAACTACGGATGGAAAGGGTGCTAATACCTTCCCTTTTCATAACCATTCTCCGAACTCAGAATCTAACGAAGGTCTTTTTACATTACTTTTACCTTCCCTTAATTGGATAAAAATAAAGTCGGTGGCGACTCTTGCTATCCGCACATTTGGATACAAAAATCCTACAAAGTCGGTTCCAGTATTACAATGATCTGTGAGAAACAAATGTCCCATATGATGTTGAAGGACATTTCTTTGGAACATCACCTCAAGTGTCTATCAGGATGATGTGCCTATCCTACTTCACCAAAGGCTGAACGGAGAGCAAATAAAAGATCCTTGTCATAATTCGGAAAGATCATCCAAAGGAACTCATCATGAGTCACAACGGTGGAATCATTACAAGATCTAGAAATCATCGCTCTTGTTTTTGTGTCTAGATTGAACCAAAGAAAGTTAAGAGGAGGCTTTGATTGATGAATATTGGATTGGAGGGAATGCCAAGATGAATTGAACCAATTCAAACAGCGTAGTATGGAGTTAGTTCCTAGACGAGAAGGCAAACATCATTGGCACAAAGTGGATCTAGAACAAGTCGGGATCACGAGAAGGGTTGTCACAGGGAATAAGGAAAGACTTATTTATCGAGATCACTCAAGTTGAGAAGGAATTGATTTTGATGAGACTTTGGCTCCTGTGGCAGGATGGAATCATCCGGATTGCTACTGAGTTGCTTGCATTACGAAATTCAGGCCCATTTTAGGATGGATGTGAAAAGTGTCTTCTAAATGGATACCTAAATGAGGAAGTATGTGGAACAACCTAAAGTTTTGGATCTAACTTTCTAATCATGTCTACAAATTGAGAAGCTCTATATATGATCTAAACAAGCTCCTAGATCTTGGTATGAAAGGTTGACAAAATTCCTCAACGATAAAGGATACAAGAAAGGAGTTTGGATAAAACTCTCTTTGTCAAGGATGAAAGATAATGGTGGCTCAAATTTATGTTGATGACATAGTGTTTGGAGAATGTCAGACAAAATGGTGAGACATTTGCCAATCAAATAATGTGAGTTTGAAATGAGCCTCATCGAATTGACTTGCTTTCTTAGACTACAAGTCACACGGATGGAAGACTCAACCTTCCTCTCAAAGAAAATATGCAAGAATATTGTCAAGAAATTTGGGATGGAAAATGCGGTCATAAAAGGACTCCGCCTACTCATCTAAAGTTTTCCAAAGACACAAAGTGGAACAAATGTAGATCAAAGCATGCTGAGCATGATGAGGAGTCTCTGTATTTAATAGCTAGCAAGAACGACATTGCCTTTTCATTGGAGTGTTATTAGTACCAGTGAACCTAAAGTAAGTCACATCAACAAGTGAAAAGAATTTAAAGCATGTATGGAACATACAATTATGGTATCATTGTATTCTCATGGATGTTAATAATTTTGTCTAGCTATTGTGATGTTGATTGAAGTGGTAGTGTTGATATAGAAAAGCACTTACGGAGGATGCTTCTTTTGAAACAATCTTTTCTTGGTTTGTAAAGAGCAAAAGCGTAAAATCTTTATCTCTCTGAAGATCCATATCATTTGTGCTTGATTGTTCTCAAATGGTTTTGATGAAGCGATCTTGTTGAGTACAATGTCTACAGGATGTCATGACATGTAATATTGTGACAACTGAGTCTTTATTAATATTTCTAAGAAGTCCTATTGACATGAAAGGGACTAAACATATTGACATTAGACATCACTTCATCGAGGAGATCTTGTGGAAGAGGTGATTAAGTTGGAGCATGTAGCCCTTTGAACTTGTGGTACATTTTACTAAGGCTCTTGATGCTAGTGGTTTGAGAATTTAAGGGCAAGTTGGGTATTTGTCAATATGAAGTTATAGCAATACTACTTACAACAAGGGAAGGAAGAGACATTTAATTTATTTAATTGTGATTAGGCTAATTAATTATTTCCTCTTCTTTTCAAAAATTTAAGAAGAGGAAGGTCAATATATATCTCAACTTTTCATTTGAATGTATCACATTCCATTCCTGCAGAGAAAATCTCAAACTTCTGTCAAAATATTTTGTTTTCTCTCAAAAATGTCTCAACAAGCATGTCATCATCTTCTTCATCATCAAAGGCAGCTCTCCCTCTCCCTTGATTGGGTTTGGGGCAAACACGGAAACAATGCTTGATGAGATTCGGAGGTTACTCCCATCGTGCCATGCTAATCCAAGGAGGTCAGAAACTTCGTACCCATACAAGAAGGTCTCGTCTCTCCATCTGTAGGAACTACTGAACCATCTTCTCTGTTCCTCCGAGATAGCTAAGGAGGGTTCTAGAATGTGTTCTCAAGCCATAGCTAGAATATTACTAGGATTCTAAATGAGAATCACTTTCTCTGTTTCACAGGGTTTGTTCCTTTAAATCAAGAATCATCGCCCTAATTTATGGCAATCGAGATGTCACACAAAATGTCAAGACGTTTGATGACAATGTTAGGAAATCCCGAAGTCCTATTCATGATTCTTCGATAAATCCACGAATTTTGTTGATGACACCAGCATTAAGTCCCTGAAAAACTGTGATGAGAACATGGAGAGTCTTGAGAGAACTCTTCCGATGGAATTCTTGAAGAATCTCCTATAAAACATGTTGTGAAAACATGGAGAGTCTCGAGTTCTTACGATGGGATCCTTGAAGTCTCCTAGAAACTGTTGTGACAACCTTGAAAAATCTTGGAAAACCTACGATCAAGGCATTGAGCCTCCTATCATTGATCTTGATGAAGGAATTCTCGATAATGACCTTATTGCTAATGTTAACCCTAGCATAGCTAAGAGGATGATGAATAGAAAAGGAAGTGTCATACCCCAAAATTTTCCCTCCATCCTCAAGATATTTCATACATCCATACTCAAGTTCCTCGAGAGTTGATCGGACAAACTCTCTCCTGACAATCAACCCAAACTAGGGTTTGGCAATTCTCATCAAGATGGACTTCCAACATCTCCAATGGTCTTCATGCCTCCTCATATGCTTCAAAGATTCTCCATGTCAAGTTTCAAGCCTTACAAGTCAAGATTCCTCGAACAATTGCTCGGATGGTTGAAAATCAGTTTATTGGACAAAAGTCAAGCATGGTCAACATACAGTCAAACTTCATAATTTTTGGTCAACATCCTCATTTTGAAGTTACATTCATCATTTGATCAAGGGTTGATCATGATTCATCAAGAAAACTCAAGATTTGCTCAAAAGTCAAACTTTCTAAATTAGGGTTTAGATGAAAAGTCAATTGAACTTTGTGATCATAACTTCTTCATACTTTCTCGAAATTTTTCACCACCTCTTGTTTTGAAAAATTCAATTCTCTACAACTTCATGTCTCACAAGAATGTCCAAAAATGCTTCATTTGAGAGGTATGGCTCAAAACATTACGGTCATTTTCAAAGTCAACAAAAAGTCAACTTTTGTTTTGAAGATATATTGAGCATGGAAACTCCAATTGAGATGAGACCAAAAGGTTGGTTAGAGGACTCTTAGAGCTTTCAAAAGTCCAAGAACACTCAAAATGTGGAAAAAGCAAGATACACTATTCAGAAGTTGGGCAATTTTGGACAATTGCACAAAAGGATTTTGGTCAAAATAAAAATTTTCCAAATGGGCCTAAAATCTTTTGATCCAAACTTGTTCATGACATTATTCTTGACCCATAAATGCTTGGCCATGGTGATTTTCTATTTTATGATTTATCTTTGAATTTTAGAACATTTAATTCAAAAATAAATTATATAAAATATGAAAATAATATATTTTCAAATGGATTGATTTATATCTTCCTTGAAGTCAAGATAGCCCATGACTCTTACCAAATTCGTGCTAGATCTTACATGGAAGAAAAATCAAATTTTTCAAAAATTTGATTTGTTTAAATGGAAAATATTGCACATTGATGGAGAATCTTTTTCACTCTTTTTCTCTCCAAATTCCTCTATATTCAATAATATGCCAAACCACAAAGGGCGAAACCAGCTCAAGCCAAACCCTTATTCTTGCAAAAATTTCAAGAAACTTTTGATCAATTCCAATTTCGGCAAGTTTTAGAATCGATAACCATCCATTCCTCCTCTGGGTTCCAATCTAAACCACCTCTTGCTTCGAGCCAGATTGTCTGGTCGTTATTAGCTCTCACCGTTTGGTAAACTCACAAATTCAATTTCTTTAATCATGCATTATTCGTTCTTGTGTGTTTATGGATTAGGGGGTGATTATTAGGTCGAGGCAATTATTCATGCAAGCTTTAACGTCCGAGAATGCCAATTGCCATGGTTAGGGCTTTAAGAGCGGTTTGAATGGTGATCGATACGAATTTCAGAAACCGATCCACCAATGGATTAGGAGGGTCGATTTAGGGAATAGGGTTTTCTTTTGCTTTGATTTCTTTTATTTCGCGGTTTGAAGATCGTCGTCCTTAGGAGAGGCAATGGAGCAAGGCTCGGCGTCGTTGACGATGTAACTGACCGGCGATATGCATGCGTGGCAATTGCGTGGTCGATTCGTTCGTTTGAATGTAGGGGTCCACCACGGCGATGAATGCATTAACCTCTCGAGATGGCGGCGTGTTGCTCATCATCCCGCGTTTCGATCCATATTTGCTTGCACATAGTGGTAGTTGGTTAAGACACTTCCTATTGAGATGCTCCAAAGGTCATCGGTTTGATCCTGCCAAGACCGTTTTGCTTCTTTTTCTCAAACTTGCACTTTTTCCATATTTTCATATTTTTCTTTATTTTAATATTTTGCATATTTTAATTCTTTTCATATTTTATTTATGCATTAAAAATTCAAAAAATTATTTTTCTTTACATTATTTTCAGAAAATGTTTATTTAATTTATAAAATTAAAAATATAATTTTGCATGCATATTTATTTTATTCATAATTTTGCATTTAAATCACATTTAATTAGTTTTTAATTATTAAATTGCATCTAAAAATCCCAAAATTTATTTTAGCATATTTATATTATTTCCAGCATGTCATATTTTCTCATTTTAAAATTTGCATTTTTCTAACATTTTTCTCTTATTCGATTCATCTCGTATTTTCAGATTCTCGTTCTTTCAAGGTTGATCCGATTCGGACGATTTTCTTTTATCATTTATTTTCTCCAATAATGTAATTTATAGGATGTAATAGTTTAAATTAGGCTTTTATTTTCCATAAAGTTTAAATTATGTATACGCCCCAAAGCATGTAATAATGCGTAGGACATTTACCTTTCCGCCTTTACATTAGCATTTTAATTTCGCACCTATAAATTGCTAGTAACTAGGCGTGTATGGCAAGACTAATAATGAACATAGCTCACTAATTTTCAAGATAAAATATAAAGATTTGACACTCTTTTCACATGCACCCCTTAGGGTAATTCTCTCGTTGCTTTACAATTCAAATGGTCATGTCCCTCGAGCGTAGAGGTATCCTAGCACCGTTGCCTTCAAACAAATCATCATAGTCCCTTCGATACAAAGATCATAAGACCCACGATGTCGCCTCCGAATACATGATCTTGACCCTCGATTGTAAGCCTCGAAAAATGATGATAGTCCTTGAATGTGCTAGGATACTTCCTACAAGTTGCTTTCTATGACCATACGATGTCCCCGAATGTCCCGCTTACATCCAGCGAATGGGTTACCTACCAACTAATGGTATGGATAACGCTATTCTAAAGGCGTAAAATAACACGAAACGACCAATTAAGTAGGTAATAAGACTTTTAGTTGCTTGCTCTATCAAATGCTTTTCACACCTCACACTTTTTGTCAAAGTTCAAACTCTTTCAAAACGAAACATTTCGAACACTTTGTATACATTCCTACATGAATCATTACAAAGTCAAAGCGAAATGCCTTTTTCAAAACATTTTGTCAAACACGAAGCACAATTTTTAAAGTGATCTAGAAACTAAGAGCCGTGAATAACTACGGATGGAAAGGGTGCTAATACCTTCCTTTTCATAACCATTCTCCGTACTAGAATCTAACGAAGGTCTTTTTTGTACTTTTACCTTCCCTTAATTGGATAAAATAAAGTCGGTGGCGACTCTTGCTATCCGCACATTTGATATAAAACCTACAAAAGTCGGGTTCACCGTATACAGAGCGAATACTACTCGAAGTCTTCAAGGAGAAAGGCTTCATGGCTGATCATAAGACTCTGAAATTGAAAGCAAGTCACGGAAAAGGTTGAAAAAGACAAAAGGTTGGACCCTCCAAAGGAAAGGGTAGGATGAAGTACGGTGGAAGCATCTTAAGGCCCGAGGAGAACTCGATAATCAAGAAAAGAAGTCATTTGAACCATCAATCGATGAGGACTGATTTTAATATTGAAGAGAATGTCACCAGACGTTCCATGAAAAGAAACCATCTCTTGGTAAACTACCTAAAGTTCACGAAGTGGCTATTGATAACATCTTTCCACCATCGAGAGAGTGCTAGCGGGTGGAAGTATGTGCAATACGAAAATTGCATTAGAAAGGGAGGCGAGCAGGGGTGCCCTTGAATGCAAGGATGCTATGGTTTGATCAAGGAAGCTGGGTTGATGGCGTGGTCAAATTTTCAAATTGTTATGATGTTTTGGTGAAGGAGTTCATTGTTAATCTAACTAGTGGTTATCTTGATGGAAGGTCGTGATTTTAAAAAGCTGTGTTTGTAAGAGGAGAGAAAATGAAGTTTTCCCAGTGTGATCAATAAATATTTGGGAAGATCAGTGATGCTCCTTTGAGCTTAAAGAAATAGACAACCAAGTACGTCAAACCATCCTTTTGCAAAGCAAGTGAAACAATGGCCAATGAAGGAAAGTTAACTTCCGAAAGCCCGGTGTCAAGTTTGCAATTTTGCCTAAAGATAGATGCAGCAGTGGGTTCCCAAAATCACAAGTCCACCATCTCCATTGGCCTAGGAAGATTTATTTTTCTGTTGGAACTAAAGCAAAGTTTGATTATGGGACTTATATCTTGAGCAAACATTAAAACATCTGAGGCAGTTATGCTATCAAGGTCCAATAGCCTTTCCTCTCTCTTGTGTGGTATTATAAGCTGACCCGATACCTTGACATCCGGTGAGCAGAGATTACGCGTAAAGAGCTCCGCTCTTGGTTTCCACTACAAGTTATTTCAAGGAAACATGTCCCGACATTGTCATGACATCTCTTTGAGACATCAAATGTCAAGGCTATTCTCAAAAGGCAAATGTCATTGTTGTTCTAAAAAGAGACTTATGCAGGAACTTGAAGCAAGGAAGCAAACTATTGAGGAGTGATCTCACCACGGAGAAGGAGAAAGACAGAGGTTAAGGATGAAAGGCTAGGTGAGGATCTTTGAAAATTTGAATGAAGATGATCTTTGATGCGAACAAGAGGAGATGTTGGAAGCGGTTCGGAAAACAACATACCACGGTGCTTCTTGAGAAGAAAGTAACGATTCTCAATCACTGCTCATGATTATTTGTTTTGTTGTTTTGTTTGTTGATTTTGCATCTTTAGTTTTGGTTACGCTTGTTTGGATTTTTGTATTTCTTCTTTGGGATGTAATTTTAACTCTCTGGTACTTATTTATATAATGAATTTTGGGAATTTGTATCGGCACCTTTAGCCCCTTTAATGGCTAAAGGGAGAAAGAATTTATGGGCAATTATTGGGTAGAATTTATCTTTATTAGGCTCAGGTTATTTAGCTTAAGCTTAATTTGGTTGTTTATTCTGTTGCATTAGTTCTCATAAGCTTAGTTTGTTTTAGCCAAAATTTCCAAGGGGAGTTGTAAGTGTTTTATGTTGGCATTAATTTTGCTAAAACTAGGATAGATAATGTCTTGAAGATGTCATGACATTGATTGAAGATAAATTACGCAAAGAAGAATAATTCAAGTTTGACTCATCTTTGGAAGTTAATTGATGTCTTGAAATTACTTGAGAAGAATGGTGATATCATAACCAATGTTATGACATTCAGCATGTGTTGATATAATGATTCACTTTTCTTGAGACTTTTCGAGTTTACATTGGCTGGTTTTATTATGGTTATGTTATTGATCACATGCTCACGTGGCTACATGGTTAATCTTATTTAACCTAAATTGGTTTGTTAAAGACCAAGTCTTTAGGTTAAACTAAGTGAATGTTAGCTATTATTATGGAAGCCCAAAGCTGAAGTCTTGTTACTACTTCTATAATAGGAAAAGAACCACCTTTGCTCCTTGCCTTTTGGTATGAAGAGATCTAGCGTGTTGTTTATTTGTGTATTCTAGTTACTCTTGTGAGCCAAGAAATTATCATTTGATAAGTGCCTTGGACTATGATTTAGTTGTAAGGGTTGTTTATCACTCAAAGCTTTGGGTTCAGAGTGTTGTGTCTCTTGATTAAGCTTTGAAGCAAATCAAAATATGTTTATTGAAGAGTGTCTTCTGAATTCTATTAAATAATAGGTTTATATCACTGCTTTGTGTTGAGGGGTGGTAGGAACTCAGGTCTAAGTAGGACTTAGATTGAAGTTGCATTGGGTAGGCTTTTAAGTGAAGGAGATAAGCGGTTGGTTTATTCTAAATTAATACTACTAATAGTGAATTTCTTCCCGGCTCGGTAGCCAGATATGTGTAGTTACACTTTGAACTGGTAAACAATTGATTGTGTTCTTTTCTTGTTGTTTCAATTAAGCATGTAAATTGTGAGTGTCAATCTTTGTGTCATAACATTCTACGTGACATCACTTTTTGCAATTGCCGGTGTATCTTATGAATTGACTTTGAAATTTTGTATACATGAGTAATAGGATAGCAAAGTAAGCGCCACCGACTTTTCTTTTATCCAATTAAGGAAGGTGAAAAAATGAAAAGACCGTTAGATTTTGGTAAGTAGAAGGTTATGAAAGGAAGGTATTAGCACCTTTCCATCCGTGGTTATCTCACGAGCTCTTAGTTGCTCTTAGATCATTTTAAAAGTGCTTTCTATGTGTTTGACAAAAATTTTGAAAAGGCATTTATTTTTGACTTTGTAATGATTCATGTAGAATGTATACAAGTGTTCGGGAAATGTTTTGTTTGAAAAGAGTTTGAACTTTGACAAAAGTGTGTGGTGTAAAAAGTTATTTGATAGAGCAAGCAACTAAAACATCTGAATTTGACACACTCTTTTTTATGCACCCCTAGGTAATTCTCTCTCGTTTACAAATTCAAATGGTCATGTCCCTCGAACATGAGGTATCTAGCACCGGTGCCTTCAAACAAATCATCATAGTCCCTTCGATACAAGATCATAAGACCCACGATGTCGCCCGAATACATGATCTTGACCCTCGATTGTCGCCTCTGAAAATGATGATAGTCCCTTGAATGTGCTAGGATACTTCCCACAAGTTGCCTTCTATGACCATACGATGTCCCTCGAATGTCCCGCTTACATCCAAGAATGAGTTACCTACCAACTAATGGTATGGATAACGCTATTCTAAAGGAATAAAAATAACACGAAACGACCAATTCGAGTAGGTAATAAGACTTTTAGTTGCTTGCTCTATCAAATGCTTTTCACACCTCACACTTTGTCAAAGTTCAAACTCTTTTCAAAACGAAACATTTCCGAACACTTTGTATACATTCACATGAATCATTACAAAGTCAAAGCGAAATGCCTTTTCAAAACATTTTTGTCAAACACAGGCACAATTTTAAAGTGATCTAGAGCAACTAAGAGCCAGTAGATAACTACGGATGGAAAGGGTGCTAATACCTTCTTTTCATAACCTTCTCCTTTCGAGAATCTAACGAAGGTCTTTACGTACTTTTACCTTCCCTTAATTGGATAAAAATAAAAGTCGGTGGCGACTCTTGCTATCCGCACATTCGATACAAAAACCTACAAAGTCGGTTCACCGTATTACGAGCTGGCGACTCTTTGGAAAATTGCCTTGAGATTTCTAGATCATTTTATTGCTTTTGTTTGACTTGCTTTATCTTTAAGGGTTGCTGGGTATTATATTGTTGGGGATCCTACACCCGGATCCGGGTTCCTTTTAGGTAAGTAGCAATAATCGTCATGACCGTTAGGCGTATATCAAAATGGTCAACATGATGGCTACGTTAGCGTGACACTTTGGTTGTCCGATACTCTTCATTCCCAAGTTGAGGATAGTATTTGGCTTCTGTGGTGTCATCAGCGCTAACTAAACTTTTAGAACCTTAATTGACCCATCTTGGCCATTAGAAGGTAGTGAGATGGCGGCTTTGGTGTAGACTAAGGTTGGTTGATACTCGATGCTACGCTCATTGAGATCGAACTTTTGGGATATTTGATCGACCACTTGGTAGTCGTATTGAAATAAGCGCCTCGAGAAAGATCGATGATATGAGATTCCTAGAACCGGTTACTATTATAGGGCAGGATGAACCAACTCAAACTTTTGGTGGGGTAATCACCTATACCTCATGCAAGCCTTAACCCTAGGCTCATTGTGTGGTGTTTGTGTGTGCTAAACATGACATCATGACATCATTTGCATTGCATATCATTTCTAACTATTTCAAGGACCTAGGGTTTATCTTTGCTCTGTTTTGTAGGGATTATGGCTAGAAAGACTATCCGAATCAACTTCATGGGTATACCTTCTCACTCAAAGAATTGGTTTCGAAATTCCGACCATGCTCGGTTCATCAAAGACATGGTTATCTACTTGATTTGGTTATCTCGGTTTGAAGAAGATATGATGCATGTCCTATTCGATTCTTTGATCAAAACACCATTGCTTTACATTCCAGTTATCAGTTGGTTCCTACCTTGGAAGAGTTCTCTAAGCTACTTGGGATACCTATTCTTGACCAAATGCCATTCACGGTTTAGAAAAGGTTCCTAAGTGCGAAGACATTGCATCGCCTTACATCTTAAGCGCTCGGACATTGAAGCCAATTGGGAAACTAGAAGTGGAGTTAAGGGTTTACTTTCTAAGTTCTAATAAAGAAAGCAGGGAATTCCTCAAAGTTATGAGTTTCCATGCATTTAAGACATTGTGGCCTTGCTAATCTATGGTTTGGTTCTATTCCCTAACTCGGATCAATTCATAGATGTCACGCCATCAAGTTGTTTCTTACCCGCAATCCTGTGCCTACTTTACTTGGAGATATCCTACATTCTCTCCACACTCGTACTATCAGACAAGGAACTCTCATGTGTTGTATACGTTACTTTCTAGGTGGTTTATTCGCACCTTCCTCCATCGGTTTGAAGAATGAACAAAGGTTGAGATGGTCTCAAGGTTAATGTCACTCTCTCATTCCGATATCCGTTGAGTCTTTTCTCTCAAAAGGACTTCACCTTCATTAGCGTTGTGGAGAATTCCTAATGTACCACTACTTGGTATAAGGAGGTATTACTTACAACCTTCTCTAGCTCTCGTCGGTTTGGTTTTGCTGAAGAGATGGTCCATGATATGCTTCTCCAAGATATTGTGTTCGACTACAATCACGATCTCGAGTGCTCGCGAAGGTTCATACGCGCAGGGCATGGTAAAGAAGGCGATACCAAGACTTTGGGGCACAAACTCCATTCCTTGGGAACCTTACCTCAAATGGGTGCGAGCTCGAGCTCAAAACCTCATGATGCCATTCACTTTGTTTTACCGATAATTATGGAACTTTGTTGCTATAGGTGGCGTACCTATCTTGTTCTCCATCCCGACATGCCTACTGATTTGAAGACTTGAAGAGATCCTGGATTCAACTAAAAGAGAGGGATACCTTTGAAGCTCGATGCTTATGCAAGTGAGAAGAAAGTACTAGAGTTGACAAAGCTACTTCACGAGGGCGAAACATCAGCCTACATCGGCACCAAGAGAGCGCCCATGGGAGACTTAGAGCTTTAGGATTTTATGTTTTCTTTTATTGTTTTGAACTATCTCTTGTACTTAAAAAGAAAAAGAATAAGAAAAAGAGACTAATAAATGTTTGTTCATTGCTTGTTTAACAAATTTAAATCTCTTAGGTCCTTGAAAACATTGCATTGCATTAATAAACATTGCATATCATAGCATAACATTGCATCACGGTACATTGAAGATTGGTTTTCTCATTTCTCGCTATTTATTTTAGCGATGGCTCTTGAACAGTCTGTCAAAGATCTTCAGCTCGAGAATGCTCGGTTTCGGATGTTCACCGGCTTGGTCAAGGCCAAGAAGATCGAAGAAGCTCATCAACGAGAAGAAGAAGGTTGTTGGTCCCTCGACATGGGTAGGCGCTACAAAGGTGGTCCTAGGTGGTTAGTCGAATTGAGCTCTCGAAGGAAGTGTCAAGAAGAGGAGCAAAGTAACAAGGTGATGGTGAAGCGGTCGGCAAGAACTTGAGAAGAACTATGATAATGGCCAATACTCGATGAAGATGACAAGTACAAACAACTTGAAGACCGTCTGAATCTTGTGGAAAACTTGAAGATGTCCGGGCTGAATTTTGATGATCGAGTCTTGTCCACGGTGTGATTCCTCCCAAGTTCAAAGTTCAACTTTTGCTAAGTATGATGGCATGTCTTGCCCTAAAATGCATTTGAAGTCCTATGTTCGGAAGATCAATCCCCACATATGAGAAAGTTGTGGATGCATTATTTTCAAGAGAGTTTGTCGGAACTCAGTTGGAATGGTATTATCGGCTAGAGAATGACCGTATCCGTACTTGGGTGACTTAGTGATGCTTTCTACAGCGAGTATAGTACAATCTTGAATTGACACCCACTCGTGCAACTACAAAGCATGTCTATGGTCGTGATGAGAAGTTCAAGGTATGCTCGAAATGGAGATCTAGCGGTGAGTTCAACCACCCTTGTCCAATAGAGGTTGGTTGATATGTTTATGGGAACAGCGCAGGCCCATTCTTCAATCATCGATTGGAAACTCTTTCGATCCAGTTCATGAATATTGTGAAGGCCGTATTGAAGGTGGTATCAAGAGTGGGAAGATTCGAGATAGAACATCTTCAATCTGCGAAGAGATCTTTTGGTGGTAAGAAAGAAGCTAATCTGCGTGTATGGGAAAAGCCGAGCCAAGACCGGCCGTGCTCAATCGTGGGCGGTTGTGATCTCGATCCTACATCGGCCTGACCTCGGTGAGACAGCAGCGTAGCAAGCAGCGCCGAGCGGTTCAAGATCAACATGCCATTGTCGCAAGCCTTGCAACACATGTTGAAAGCGGTGATTACTTGAGGATCCTCCTCGAATGTCAACACTTCCTCTCCAGAAATACAATCCTAATGCTAAGTGTGCTTACCATTCAATAGCCGAGGGCACGACAGCGACAATTGTTGGGCTCACGAAGAACAAGATTCAAGATATGATTGAAGCTAAGCGATTGAGTTTGATCCTCCTGTTGAGACTCCGAATGTGATCAGCGCGCATGCCTAACCATGACAAGAGTTCAATCTTGTTGGTGGCGATACTTATGTTTTCAACATAGATGACTTGACCATTCCTCGATGGTATTAAGAAGAATTTGCTACAAGCGGTGTGATCAGGATGCCCGAGAATTGTCGTTGGTGCCCATCTGCACGTTGGTTGTGCTTGGTTGAGAAAGGCGTGTTCGATGCATGATGGATAACCGTGAGATACTATTTAAAACCACACATCGGAAGGCGTGAAGAAATGTCTAAGTTGAAGATCGACAATGCGAAAAGCTGCCCATCTGTGTGGGATACCTTGGGGCAGCAAGTGGAAAGTATGATTACATGGTGAAGTACCTTTGTTCACGAGAGTTACAAGATTCCTATTGAAGATGTTAAAGGCGACCGGATGGGGTGACGATTTCCCGAAGACTATCTTGATGTTAACACATAAGGATTTCCTCTCGATCACATGCCTAGTGGCACCTCTCATCATTACTTCTCCAGGACCGGTTCCATATTCCTCGACAAGGCTATCCCTTGGAATTATGGGTGATGTTTTACTATCATGGCGTCAAGCAAGACCCTCGACCATTGAAGATCTTGATTGAAGCTACCATTCACGACATTGACAACATCCGGATCAAGTAAGGTGACGAGGCAGGAAGGTATTCTCTCGAGATCTCTCCTCCAAAGACACATGACTCCACTCGCATTCGGCTATTCAATCCATTCCCAAGCTAGAGGGAAGGGTGACTCATCTGCTCGACCAGTACCAAAATTCTCGAAGACACCTCAAACAAGAAATGGAAATCGAAGATTATCAAGAAGAGTGACTACAATGTTGTGGAGAGTTAGAATGAACTCAGTCCAAGATCTCCATGCTTGCTCTGCTCTTGTGCTCAAGGCTCGTGCTAATGCCTTGGTGAAGTTTGAAAAGAGCTCACGTACCGCGAGAACCTACCTTCAAGTTTGAAGTTTGTATTGCTAGCACAGCTGCCAACAGCGGCCTAGGCTTCTCGATCTTGATTTGACTCCTAGGAAAGAAACACAAAGCCTTGCACATCATGGAATGCAAGGCGTTACATTATCTCATGTTTTGGTTGATACGGTTCGCTCTGAATATCTTCCAGGCGCTTTTGATCGACTTGATGTCGAAGGGTTGGTTACGAGACCCGGTGACATTATTGTGAGCTTTTGATGGTTCTAAGCGAGCAGTGCTTGAGCTCACTACACTTTGTCAAAGTCGGTTCCCGGACTTTTGACTCCACTTTCTTTGTCATGGACATCCGTCCAGCTTACTCTTGCCTACTTGGGCCCTTGGATACATGGGGGCTGTACCTCACCTTGCATCGAGCTGAAGTACCGGTGAAAGGAAGGTTGTTCGAGTATGTGGTGAAGAAGAGTATATGGTGGGTCATCTGATCATTCCGATACCTCGAGATGGAGGAATTCTTGAGACTCCTGTCAAGCTTTTGAAACAATACCAGTCATGCACAGTGACTCTCCAGTCACTCTGAAGTTACTAAGACTCCGCCTAGGATGGCCTCATTGAAAGATGCTCAATTGCTTTGTTGAAGAAGGAAGTAGTACTATTTGGGGCCGACTCACGATCTTCCTTTCAAATCCGACAAGGCGGTTTAGGCTTCACCATCAGTCGAGAAGATGATCGCCCGCGAGCGTGGGGCCAACTTCCTTTCGCATCGGCCAGTGGAATCCATGCTATAGAAGGCGGCGACAACGGCGACATCGACAAGTGGATCTTCCCAACGGATCATGGGCTCGACAATTGGAAGGCGAAGGCGTCATACCAATCTCCTTTAGTCGGGAGTAATTGCTCTTGTTTTGTTTTGCTTTTCGTATTTCTTTATGTTTTGAACAATAAACTTTGAAAGCCTAGTGCCTTGGGGCATCATGGCTCGTTTGCGAGGTTATTATCTGTCGTTTGCGTATTTTCATTCAATAAATTCGTTGGACTTTTGCATTCAATTGTGTTTTCTTTCTTTTACTTTATCACCCTTCAAAAGCTATGTGTTTCTTACACACCCGTGATACCTTTGAGAATCACTCAGAATCTCGTTAATAACGACTATGCTATTGCTAAATATGACTTGATAATCCGATCTACCAAGCCGAAGGCGAAAGTGAGGAAGATTGTGAAGTGCCGGAGAACTTGCCGAGGCTTCTGACAAGAAGAAGCGAGTTATCGACCACCACGAAGAGCAAGTTGAGGTTGTGAATTTGGATCTGATGAAAGCGAAGAGATCAAGATAGGAGGCGGTCTTGAGAACATTGTTAAAGAAAGGTTGGTTCGGATGCTACGAGACTATATTGAGGTTTTTGCTTGGTCATACGAAGACATGCAGGTTTGACATTGATATTGTGGTACACGATTGCCGACAAAGAGGTTTCTCGGTGAAACAGAAGGTTCGTCGCATGCGTCCTGAAATGTCGAGAAAATCAAAGCGAAGTTATAAACAGTTCAACGGGTTTCTTAGCATTACTTCCTATCCACAATGGGTTGCAAATGTGGTACCCGTGCCTAAGAAGGATGGCAAAGTACGAATGTGTGTGGATTACGAGAGATCTGAACAAAGAGTCAGAAAGGCGATTTCCACTTCCTCATATTGATACGGTTGACAACACCGCTCGGCATAAGGTTTTCTCCTTCATGGATGGTTTCTCCGGTTACAATCAGATCAAAATGGCTCCGAAGACATGGAAAGACTACTTTTGTTACGGTGGGGCGCACTACGCTACAAGGTTATGCCGTTCGGTTGAAGAAGCAGGCGCCACTTATCGATGCTATGGTGACATTATTTCATGACATGATTCATCACGAGATAGAGGTCTCGTCGGCGACATGATAGCTCGATCGGGCGAAGAAGAACATCTTGATCATTTGCGGAAACTATTTGATAGGTTGAAGAAGTACAGGTTGAGACTTAATCCTAACAAGTGCACTTTTGGTCGATCAGGAAAACTCCTAGGGTTTGTTGTCGATGGAAAAGGTATTGAAGTTGATCCGCCAAGGTTAAAGCTATTCAAGAGATGCCGCTCCCTATTGAGAAGGAAGTCGAGGTTTCTTGGGCGATTGAACTACATTGCCGTTCATTGCACATAGCGCTACTTGTGAGCCAATCTTCAAGTTACTAAAGAAAGATCAAGTAGTGGAATGGGCAGCGATTGCGGATCGCTTTTGACAAAATCAAGGAGTACCTCTGAGAATCCTCCTATCGATGCCGCCCTTGAAGGAGACCTCTTATCATGTACTTGTGGTGTTAGAGAATTCAATGGGGTGTGTTGGGGCAACATGGCAATGCAGTCGAAAAAGAGCATGCAATATACTACCTTAGCAAAAGTTTTTAGAAGTGAAACAAGATACTCACGACTCGAGCAACGCTTTGGCTTGGCTACTGCGCGACTAAGGCAGTATATGTTGACTCACACTACCTTGTTGATTTCCAAGATGGATCCGATAAAATACATATTTGAGAAACAGCTCTCTCGGGAAGAATAGCAAGATGGCAAATGATCTTGACCGAATATGACATCAGTACACTTCTCGAAGCGATCAAAGGAAGTGTAGTAGCCGATCATTTGGCTCATCAAGCCGTAGATGACTATCGATCTATGCGTTAATTTCAGATGAAGATGTTTTACTAATTCTGATTGAAGAACAGGCCGGACGAAGGACTGAACAAGGATCGATGGACTATGGTCTTTGATGGAGCCTCAAGCGCACTTGGCAATGGCATTGGCGCCATCATTACATCCCGGTAGGACATCGCCTTTCACCGCAGTTATGTTTGATTGCAACAACATGGCGGTCTGGCGTGCATCATGGGTATCAAAGGCGCTATTGACTTAAGAATCAAGTTCTTGCAAGTATGGAGACTCGGCTTTGGTGATCGGTCGAGATTAAGGCGAGTGGGATCGAAGCATCCGAATCTCATTCCGTATCGAGCATGTTACGAGTTTGATCCCTACTTGAAGAAATCTTTCAATCATATTCCACGAGAGTCGATTAAGCGGGCGCGCATTGGCTACTATGTCCTATGTTCAAGGTCGAGATGGGACAACGAGGCTCCCGGATCATCATTGAGAAGTTTGACGAACCAGCGTATTGTTATGAGCTTGATACGGAAGAGAACCTTGGTACTATGGCGTGAAGAGGTATCTTGAGACTCGGGAATATCCAGAGGGCATCATCAATGATAAGAAGTTCATGAGAAGATTTGCATCCAAATTCTTCCTCAACAACGACATCTTATACAAGCGCAACCACGACTTGTGCACTCCATGTGACCGGAAAACAACAATCATCATCATGGAAGAGTTACAGAAAGCATTTGGTACCCACTCGGTGGACATACCATGGCTAAGATTTTGAAGCAGTTACTATTGGTCCACCATGGAAGGCGATTGTCACCGCTATGCTCGATCTTGTCACAAATGCGGTTATCGGACAAAGTACACGTACCTCGGTACCTCTGAATGTTTAACTTCTCCTTGGCCTTTTGCAATGTGGGGCATTGACATGATCGGAGAAATCAAGCCCACGACTTCAATGGACATCGTTTCATCCTTGTGGCAATTGATTATTTCACCAAGTGGGTAGAAGCATCCTCGTTGCGCATACATTACTAAGAATGTTGTGGCTCGATTCATCAAACATAATCTTATCATCGATGGCACTCCCGAAAGGATTATCACGGATAATGGCTCAATCTCAACAATAAGATGATCATAGAACTACGCACGGTTCAATCAAACATCACAACTCTTCTCCTTATCGGCCTAAGATGAATGCGCGCGATGGAAGCCGTAACAAGAACATTAAAGATTATCACAGATGGCGGTGACTTACAAAGATTGGCATGAGATGTTACCATTTGCTCTTCATGGTTATCTCACTACTGTACGAACATCAGCAGGGCAACCCCTTCTCTCTTGTATACGGTATGGAAGCGGTCTACCCATCGAGGTTGGATACCCTCAGCGAGTCCTCCAAGGCGGAGTTAAGCGAGCGATTGGGTCGAGACCCGCCTTGACCAGTTAACTTGATTGATGAAGCGACTCGCATCCATTTGCCATGGACGGTTATCGAAAGCGAATGATCGGGCATTTAACAAGAAGGTCAAGCACCGAGTCTACCAAGTCGGTGATCTAGTAGTCAAGCGCATCATCCTTCACAAGGTGATCGAGGGGCAAATGGACTCCCACCTGAGGGACCATTTGTAGTCAAAACGATGTTTTTCGTGACTATGATGTTAGCACCATGGATGGTGAAGACTTCCACACCACGTGAGCCTGAGACATAGTCAAAAATACTACATGAAGAGACCGCTAGGTCGGCGAACCTAGGCAAAAATAAGGGCATCTGGCGAACCAAAAGGTTCGGGCAAAAGTTAAGGATATATACAAAACATGTACACCCAGTGAAAACGAAAAAGCGGCTTGGGCAAAAAAGAGTATCGGTGGTAGCTTAGAAAGGCGGTCTAGGCAAAGTTGAGTTTAAGCGACTATGTCTCTTCGAATCACCTTCTAGACTACTATCGGCATTCAAGATTCAAATGGCGAAGATCATCCTCACTTTCTCTTGTGACAAGGAGATGAGATAGTCAAAATAGCTTACTACTTTCTTGTGTACAAACTACTTGGCCATCGCGCCTTTCAAATAGCAAGCTTCTTTCTCTTTACAATTTTTGTTGTTGTGCGTTTGCAATAAGTCCAACGTTTGTTTGAATGATATGCATTTGACAATAAGAATCTAATCACAAACATCTGAAAGACATACAAAAGTAGTTACTACGGGCTCTAGGAATTGAGATGACGAAAGGTCACCAAAAGCATTCCCCATGAGAACATAATCCCACGAGGTGTCCTCACTAAACCTCCCAGTGAGTATATGTTAATCCAGGCCGTGATTCCACTCAACTGAGAAATGTTACATCGGTCTCCGGCGGTAACACTTCATCCCGACTAAGATGTTTATCCCCGGATGTCTCTCAACAATTCCCCTTTTCTCCGGCGGTATCGGACTCGAGACTTGGTCGATAGTGCCGGAGAAATCTACATCTCTATTCCCGGTCGGAATTCAGACCCCAACCGGTCTCCAGCAACCATCAAATGCTCTCGGTGAGATCTTTTCAGTATCCCCGATGGGCGCCTCTAATTCCTCAGCGGGATCTATGCAAGATCCCCAACAAATTGCCTCCCGGACTCTCCTCGGGGTCATGTGAGATCTCCAACAACGAGCTTCTCAATCTCTACCTTCCTCAACAATATCTAGGCCAAGACTTGGTCGGATAGTGCATCGGAGGAATCGGATATCTTTCTTCTCCTTCAAAGCGGGTTCTCACCTACGAATCCCCAGCAGAAATCGAAATCCTCAACGAGAACATCCGCATCTTCTTCAAGATGGATATGTTTTGAAATACCACAACATCTATCATTCATACATTACTCATAAAGTCATAATTCATGCATATGTCATTCATATACATTGTCATGCATCATACTTTGCATAAGACTAACAAATATTCTATCAAAGTTTCTCTTGTTTTCAAAAAAAACGGGTGAAATCACCTCAAACGGCCGGTCCGGGATTAAGCCACAGAACAAGCGGGAAAACTATCGAAAGACCACCCACAGTTTATCCTCCGATAACGGGCAATGGATCAACACCCGATGCCTGACAGGGAAGCTATCCACATTTTGCCAACTCTATTCCCTCGAGTAATCGACACGAAGATCTATTCAGATCCTTCTTATCAACCCCGACTTCTGATGCGGCGTCGACTCGGTTGCCTTGGATGGCATCTTAAGCCCATCTCCGACTACTTATCAACATTTCTCCACTTTCAGAATGCTGCATATTTGGTTAAAAATCAATACAAACCAATAACTTCATTCAAAGATGAGCACGAAGTCTAACATCGACTCCTCGGATGGCATCTTAAGCCCATCTCATGCTCCTTCCACTATCAAGAACATGTCTGAGCCTGTCTGACTCACTCCCAGCATTCGATCTTTCGGATGGCATCTTAAGCCCATCCCGTCAATTCTCCTATCAACATTCCCGAGTCTAGCGTCACGACTCATCCCCGGATATCCGCTTCTCGAATGGCATCGTAAGCGTTCCGCATCATCCACCAACAGCGAGTGCAAATTTTCGGGTGTATGTTCAATCATCTTCTACCTTGGTCACGAAAGCAGGCGTCAATCTAACCCTTCGGTACAAGAAGATTGAGCAGGGCAGTGTCATACCCCAAAATTTCCCTCCATCCTCTCAAGATATTTCATACATCCATACTCAGTTCCTCAAGAGTTGATCGGACAAACTCTCTCCTAGACAATCAACCCAAACTAGGGTTTGGCAATTCTCGAGTCAAGATGGACCCCAACATCTCAATGGTCTTCATGCCTCCTCATATGCTTCAAGATTCTCCATGTCAAGTTTCAAGCCTTACAAGTCAAGTTTCTCGGACAATTGCTCGGATGGTTGAAAATGGTTGTATTGGACAAAAGTCAGCTGTGGTCAACATACAGTCAAACTTCATAATTTTGGTCAACATCCTCATTTTGAAGTTACATTCATCATTTGATCAAGGGTTGATCATGATTCATCAAGAAAACTCAAGATTTGCTCAAAAGTCAAACTTTCTAAATTAGGGTTTCTAGATGAAAAGTCAATGAACTTTGGTGATCATAACTTCTTCATACTTTCTCAGAAATTTTCCACCACCTCTTGTTTTGAAGGAAATTCAATTCTCTACTTCATGTCTCACAAGAATGTCCAAAAATGCTTCATTTGAGAGGTATGGCTCAAAACATTCAGTCATTTTCAAAGTCAACAAAAAGTCAACTTTTGTTTTGAATATATTGAGCATGGAAACTCAATTGAGATGAGACCAAAAGGTTGGTTAGAGGACTCTTAGAGCTTTTCAAAAGTCCAAGAACACTCAAAAATGTGGAAAATTGAGCAAGATACACTATTCAGTTGGGCAATTTTGAATGATTGCACAAAAGGACATTTTGGTCAAAATGCAAAATTTTCCAAATGGGCCTAAAATCTTTTGATCCAAACTTGTTCATGACATTATTCTTGACCCATAAATGCTTGGCCATGGTAATTTCTATTTTATGATTTATCTTTGAATTTTAGAACATTTAATTCAAAATAAATTATATAAAATATGAAAATAATATATTTTCAAATGGATTGGTTATATCTTCCTTGAAGTCCAAGATAGCCCAACTCTTACCAAATTCGTGCAACCTCTTATGGAAGAAAAATCAATTTTTTTCAAAGATTTGATTTGTTTTAAATGGAAAAATATTGCATTGATGGAGGAATCTTTTCCTCTTTTTCTCTCAAATTCCTCTATAAATACCAACAATATGCCAAGCCACAAGAACGAAACCTAGCTCAAGCCAAACCCTTATTCTTGCAAAATTTCAAGAAACTTTTGAAATTCAATTCAAATTCAATCAGTTTCAGACCGATCTAACATCCATTCCTCTTGAGGTTCCAATAATCTAAACCACCTCTTGCTCGAAGCATTGTCTGAATCATGCCGGAAGCTCTCACGGTTTGGTAAACTCACAAATTAAATTTCTTTATTCATGCATTATTAATCGTTTTGTGTGTTTGTATGATTCGGGTGATTATTAGGTCAGAATGAACCATCTAAATGCAAGCTTTAGCGTCGAAATGCAATTGCCATGGTTGGGGCTTAAACGGTTTGAATCAGGCCCGATCGTCTGAGGCATTTTAGCGAAACCTATCCACCAATGGATTCGGAGGGTCGATTTGGGGAATAGGGTTTCTTTGCTTTGATTTATTTTTATTTGCGGGTTTGAAGATCGTCGTCAATTAGGAGAAGCGGCCAGGAGCTAGAAGACTCCGTGCTGGTTAACGATGGCTTGACCGGCGATGTTGCATGCGTAAGCAATCCGATTACGATTCGTTGTTTGAATGGCAAGGGTCCTACGATGGGTGCATTGACTTCTCCGGATGGCGGCAGCGTGTTGCTCGTCATCACGTTTCGATCCATAACATGCTTGCACACATGGCGTGGTTAAACACTTCCTGTTCCGGATGATCCAAGGGTCATCGATTCGATCCTCGCAAGACCCGGTTTGCTTCTTCTCAAACTTGCACTTTCCATATTTTCATATTTTCTTTTATTTTAATATTTTGCATTATTTTTTAATTCTTTTCATATTTTTATTTATGCATTAAAAATCATCAAAATTATTTTTCTTTTACATTATTTTAGAAAATGTTTATTTAATTTATAAAATTAAAATACAATTTTGCATGCATATTTATTTTTATTTATAATTTTGCATTTAAATCACATTTAATTAGTTTTTAATTATTAAATTGCATCTAAAAATCCCAAAAATTATTTTAACATATTTATATTATTTCCAGCATGTCATATTTTTCTTATTTTAAAACTTGCATTTTTCTAACATTTTTTCTCTTATTCGATTCATCTCGTATTTCAGATTCTCATTCTTTTCTGAGTTGATCCGATTCGACGATTTTCCTTTATCATTTTTCCAATAATGTAACTTTATGGGATGTAATAGTTTAAATTAGGCTTTTATTTTCCGCAAGTTTAAATTATGTATACGCCCCAAAGCCATGTAATAGCAGCGTAGGACATTTACCTTTCCGCACTTTACATTCGCATTTTAATTTCCGCACCTATAAATTGCTAGTAATTAGGCGTGTATAAGATAATAATGAACATAGCTCACTAATTCAAGATAAAATATCTGAATTTGACACACTCTTTTCACACATGCACCCCTTAGGGTAATTCTCTCTCGTTGCCTTCACAATTCAAATGGTCATGTCCCTCGAGCGTAGAGGTATCTAGCACCGTTGCCTTCCAAACAAATCATCATAGTCCCTTGATACAAAGATCATAAGACCCACGATGTAAGCCTCCGAATACATGATCTTGACCCTCGATTGTAAGCCTACGAAAAATGATGATAGTCCCTTGAATGTGCATAGGATACTTCTACAAGTTGCCTTCTATGACCATACGATGTCCCTTCGAATGTCCCGCTTACATCGAATGGGTTACCTACCAACTAATGGTATGGATAACGCTATTCTAAAGGAGCGTAAAATAACACGAAACGACCAATTACGAGTAGGTAATAAGACTTTTAGTTGCTTTCTATCAAATGCTTTTACACCTCACTTTTGTCAAAGTTCAAACTCTTTTCAAAAGCAAAACATTTCCGAACACTTTGTATACATTCCTACATGAATCATTACAAAGTCAAAGCGTACCTTTTTCAAAACATTTTTGTCAAACACACGAAGCACAATTTTAAAGTGATCTAGAGCAACTAAGAGCCGTAGATAACTACGGATGGAAAGAGTGCTAATACCTTCCCTTTTCATAACCATTCTCCCTTACTCAGAATCTAACGAGGTCTTTTACGTACTTTTACCTTCCCTTAATGGATAAAAATAAAATTGGTGGCGACTCTTGCTATCCGTACATTGCGATACAAAACCTACAAGTCAGTTCACCGTATTACAGGCGAATACTACTCCAGTCCTTCCAAGGAGAAGGTTCTTTGGCTTGTTCATAAGACTCCAGGCTGAAGCAATGCGGAGAAAAGGTTGAAAAAAGACAAAAGGTTGGACCACTCAAAGGAAAGGGTGGATGAAATTGCAGAGCTTGTCTTAAGGCCCAAGAGAACTCCAATAATCAGAAAAGAAAGAGTCAGGGTTGAACCATCAGAATCGATGAGGATTTCATTTAAATATTGAAGAGAATGTCAGGACATTCCACTTAGAAAAACCATCTTGTTAAACTACCTAAAGTTCACAGAGTGGCTGATAACTGTCTCTTTCCACCATCGAGAGGTGCTAGCGGTGGAAGTATATGCATCACGAAAAGAATTGCATTAGAAAGAGTCAATAGGTGCCTTGAATGCAAGGATACTATGGACTTTGATCAAGTGGGTTGATGAAAATCGTGATCAAATTTTCAAATTGTTGTGATGTTTGGTGAAGAGTTCATTGTTAATCTAACTAGTGGTTATCTGATGGAAGGTCGGTGATTTTTAAAGCCGTGTTTGTAAGAGGAAGGAAAATGAAGTTTTCCCAAAATGTGATCAATAAAATATTTGGGAGAAGATACATGATGCTCAACTGAGCTTAAGAAATAGAAAACCAAGTCATCGAACCATCCAGCACATAAAGCAAGTGAGCAATGGCCAATGAAGGAAGAAGTTAACTTGACAAGCGAATTGTCAAGTTTGCAATTTTGCTACAAGATAGGTGCATGACCAACCTGGTTCCCACAAATCACAAGTCCACCATCTCCATTGGCCTAGGAAGATTTATTTTTCCGTTGGAACTAAAGCAAAGTTTGATTATGGGACTTATATCTTTGAGCAAACATTAAAACATCGCAACGATTATGCTATCAAAGGTCAATAGCCTTTCCTCTCTCTTGTGTGGTATTATAAGCTGACCAATACCTTGACATCTGGTGAGCGGAGATTACGCTTGTAAGAGCTCGCTCTTGGTTTCCACTACAAGTTATTTCAAGGGAAACATGTCCCAGACATTGTCATGACATCTCTTTGAGACATCAAATGTCAGGCTAATTCTCAAAAGGCAAATGTCATTGTTGTTCTAAAAGAGACTTGTAGGAACTTGAAGCAAGGAAGCAAACTATTGAGGACTGATCTCTACCGGGGAGAAGGAGAAAGACACAGAGGTTGAGGATGAAGGCTAGGTGAGGATCTTGCTGAAAATTTGAATGAAGATGATCTGAGTGGAGAACAAGAGGAGATGCTGAGAGCGATTCGTAAAGAAGCAACATACCATGTTGTTTCTTCAAGAAGAAAGTGTGATTCTCAATCTTTCTTCTTCATTGATTATTTGTTTTGTTGTTTTGTTGTTGATTTTGCATCTTTTAGTTTTGGTTACCTTGTTTTGGATTTTTGTGTTTCATTCTTGGATGTAATTTTTAACTCTTCTTGGTACTTATTTATATAATGAATTTTGGGAATTGTCTTGGCACCTTTAGCCCTTTGTGGCTAAGGGGAGAAAATTTATGAGCAATGTGGTGAATTTATCTTCTATTAGGCTCGTTAGCTTAGATTAGCTTAGATAGTTTGTTTTATTCTGCATTAGTTCTCGATAGCTTAGTTGTTTAGCCAAAAATTTCCAAAGGGAAATTTGTAAGTGTTTTATGTTGGCATTAATTTTTGCTAAAACTAGGATATGATAATGTCTTGGTGATGTCATGACATTGAGGAGTTGAATAAATTCGCAAGAAGAATAATTCAAGTACACTTCATCTTACGGAAGTTAATCGTGTCTTTGAAGTTCGAAGAATGCGTATCACCAACAATGTTATGACATTACGTGTGACATTTGTTGTTCTGTGATTCACTTTTCTTGAGACTTTTTGAGTTTACATTGTTTGTTTTTATTATGGATTATGTTATTGGATCACATGCTCACGTGGAAATCTATGGTTAATCTTATTTAACCCTAAATTGGTTTGTTAAAAATACCAAGTCTTTAGGTTAAACTAAGTGAATGTTAGCTATTATTATGGAAGCCCAATGAAGTCTGTTACTACTTCTATAATAGGAAAAGAACCACTTACTTTCTGCCTGCAGCTTTTTGAATTTGTATTGAAGATGGCCGGTTGTTTATTTGTGTATTCTAGTTACTCTTGTGAGCAAGAAATTATCATTTGATAAGTGCCTTGGACTATGATTTGGTTGTGAGGTTGTTTATCACTCAAGCTTTGAAGCAGTGTTGTGTCTCTTGATTAAAGCTTTGAAGCAAATCAATATGTTTATTGAAGAGTGTCTTCACAATTCTATTAAATAATAGGTTTATATCCTGTTGTGTGGTTGAGGGGAGTAGTAGAACTCGGTCTAAGTAGGACTTAGATTGAAGTTGCATTGGGTAGGCTTTAAGTGAAGGAGATAAGCTTGGTTGGTTTGTTCCTAAATTAATACCTATGGTGAATTTCTTCCACTGGCTTGGTAGCCCCGGATGTAGGTGTAGTTACACTTTGAGCTGAGTAAACAATTGATTGTGTTCTTCTTTCTTGTTTCAATTAATTGTGTAAATTGTTAACAGTGTCAAATCTTGTGTCATAACATTCTACTGTGACATCACGATACGCTGCGGTGTGTCTGGTGAATTGACTTTGAAATTTTGTATCACAAATATGCGGATAGCAAGAGTAAGCACCACTTTCTTTTATCCATTAAGGGAAGGTGAAAAGAGCGAGAAAAGACCTTCGTTAGATTACGAGTAAGGGAGAAGGTTATTGTATGAAAGGAAAATATTACCCCTTTCCATCCGTATTATCTCTGGTCTTAATTGCTCTTAGATCATTTAAAAATTCTTTCTGTGTGTTTGACAAAAATATTTTGAAAAGCATTTCGCTTTGACTTTGTAATGATTCATGTAGAATGTATACAAAGTGTTCGGAAATGTTTTGTTTTGAAAAGATTTGAACTTTGACAAAAGTGTGTGGTGTAAAGTTATTTGATAAACAAGCAACTAAAAGTCTTATTACCACCGAATTGGTGGTTGTCGTGTTGTTTTACTTTCCTTTAGAATAACTCTATCCATACCATTGGTTGGTAGGTAACCTATTAGGTTGGATGTGAAGGGACATTCGAAGGGACATCGTATGGTCATAGAAGGCAACTTGTAGGAGTATCCTATAGCACATTGAAGGGACCGAGAGGTATACTCTAGGATCTTGTGTGCAGTCCTGTGGGAAAATCTAGGAGGTACTCTTTGGGGATCTTCATAGATCTATTGGAAGCATTGGTAGTTGTTGGGAGGCCAGGGTTAGAAGGTTTGGAGCACATCGAAATCACTGCTGAGATAAAGATGTAGGTTTCCTCCGATGCACTTCGACCATGTTCGAGTCGGATCTGCTGTATTGTCGGGAGGTGATAATTGTCGAGACATTTCTTTGAGGATACCTCTGGCGGTGATGAATCGTTCTTGCTTGAGACTGTGTAACATGGCTTAGTTGATTGGGATCCTTTGTTAGGGGACTAACATGATGAAGCTTGGAATGCCGGAACTAGTGGAGGAAAATCATTACTCCGTGAAATTTTGTGATGAGTGACATCTACGTGGGGATTGTGCTGGGGGAATGTATTGGTGACTTTTATGGTCATCTCAATTCACGATGCTGTAGTAATTACCCTTGTTCGTTCACTTTTCGTATGTTTGTAAATAGATTCTTATTGTCGAGATGCATATAATCATTCAAAGCAAACGTTGGACTTTATGCAAGCAACAATAGTGAAAGAAAGAACTTGTATTAATTTGAAATGTGGCGTATGGCCAAGTAGCTTGTACACAAGGAAAGTAAAAGCTATGGAAACAATCTCGTTAAGTTCCAACTATGCTGGTACTATTATATTTCAACTATCTCATCTCCTTCTACATTGGTAGAAAGTGAGTAAATTGATCTAGCCATTTGAATCTTGAATCTTGATAGTAGTGCATGCCAATTGATCGGGTCGAGACATGATGCGTGCGCTTAAATCTAACTTTTGCCTAGACCTCCCTTCGGGGTTTTAGTCTACCGGGATACCCTTTTTGCCCAAGCCGCCTTTGCGGGTTTTTGAGCTTGCGGTGTACATGTTTTATATATCCTTAACTTTTAGAACCCTTTTGGTTCGCCGGGATGCTCCTTATTTTGCGTGGGCCATCGACCTAGCGGGTCTCTTTTATGCGTAGTATTTTTGACGTATGCTGCGTTCACGAGGTGTGGGAAGTCTTCACCATCCATGGTGCTAAGTATCATAGCTCCCTTTGGAAAATATTGTCTTGACTACAAATGGTCCCTTATGGGTGGGAGTCCATTTTCCTGAGGATCACCTTGTGGAAGGATGATGCGCGACTACTAAATCACAGGCTTGGTAGACCGATTGCTTGACTCTTTTGAATGAATAACGATCATTCGATTCTGATAGATCCATCCTGGCGGATGGGTGTGAGCCGCTTCTCATTAATCAAGTTGATTTGATCAAGGCGGTCGAATCCAATCGTCTTATAACTTCTGGCGTCTGGGAGGACTCTAGTTGAGGTATGAACCTCGATTGGTAGGGCCTTCCATACCATATACAAGAGAGAAAGGGTTGCCCCAGTGATGTCCGTACTATGGTGCGATAACCGTGAAGGCGAATGCTAACATCTCATGCCAATCCTTGTAAGTCATTGTCATCTTCTATAATCTTCTTAATATTCTTGTTGCTTCCTGCGCCATTCATCTTAGGCCGATAAGGAGAAGAGTTGTGATGCTCGATCACGGAGCTGCGTCAGGTTCGTCATCTTATTGTTGAGATTATAACCATTATACGTGATAATCCTTTACGGAGTGCCATCCGGCAGATAAGATTGTGTTTGATGAATCGAGCCCAACATTCTTGGTAATAGATCGAGCGAAGCTACTTCTACCCACTTGGTGAAATAGTCAATTGCCACAAGGATGAAATGGTGTCCGTGGAAATTGTGGGCTTGATTTCTCAATCATGTCAATGCCCACATTGCAAAGGCTGGAAGCGGTAAGAGCGTTCGTGATGCAGATGCACTTTGTCGCTTATAATCTGGCATTGTGACAAGATCGAGCATAGCGGACAATCAACTTCCATGGTGGACCCATAGTAATTGTTCGAGAATCTTCTTAGCCATGGTATGTCCTTTGGAGTGGCTACCGTCTTATGGTGTAACTCTTCCATGTCGTTATTGTTTCTGGTCTGCAGTAGGAGTAAACACAAGTCGTGATTGCGTTTGTATAAGATGCCATTGTTGAGGAAGAATTTGGATCGAACTTTCTCAAAAACTTCTTATTGTTGACGAGATGCCCTGCGGGATTCACGAGTCTCAAGATACCTCTTCACGTCATAGTACCAAGGTTTTCTCTTACGTATCAAATATGTGTACAACAGGTTCGTCAAACTTTCGATGATGATGCGGGAGCCTCGTTGTGCCATCGACCTTGAACATAGATGACATAGCCAATAACAAATGCTTAGCTGATTCTCTTCTCGTGAAATGTGATTGAAAGTGATCTCTTTAAGTAGGGGCTCAAACTCAAAACATGCTCTCGATATGGAATGAGATTCGGATGCTTTATATCTCGCTCATATGTCGACTAATCACAAAAGGCGATCTCCATACACTTGTGAAACCTTGATTCTTAAGTCAATAGCAGCTTTGATACCCATGATGCATGCTTCAAGCCATGTTGTTGGTGCGGTTGAAACATAATCCAGCGGTGAAAAGCGTATGCCCACGGTAGGATGTAATGATGGCGCCAATGCCATTGCCATGTGCGTTGAGGCTCCATCAAAGACCATGGTCCATCGGGATCCTTATTCGGGTCCTTCGTTTGGTCACGTTCTTCACAATGACTAGTAAAACATCTTAATACGGAAAATCGGTGCATAGGCTGATGTCATCTGATGAACCCGACTTTGAGATTTTTGTATATGCAAATGTGCGGATAGCAAGAGTCGCCATTTTCTTTATCCAATTAAGGGAAGGTGAAAAGAATAGGAAAGACCTTCGTTAGATTACGAGTAAGGGAGAAGGTTATGAAAAGGGAAGATATTAGCACCCTTTCCATCCGTTAGTTATCTACGGGCTCTTAGTTGCTCTTAGATCATTTAAAAAGTGCTTTACGTATTTGACAAAAATGTTTGAAAAGGCATTTACATTGACTTTGTAATGATTCATGT
This sequence comes from Vicia sativa, assembly GCA_021764765.1. NCBI lineage: Eukaryota > Viridiplantae > Streptophyta > Magnoliopsida > Fabales > Fabaceae > Vicia > Vicia sativa. The sequence goes on from CM038794.1 coordinate 147,967,439, forward strand.
AGGAATGTACAAAGTGTTCGGAATCATTTTGTTTGAAAAGAGTTTGAACTTTGACAAAAGTGTGTGGTGTAAAGGTATTTGATAGAGCACAACTAAAGTCTTATTACCTACTCGGGTTGGTGTTTTCATGTTGTTTTCTTTACTTTAGAAGCTCTATCCATACCATTAGTTGGTGGTAACCCTATTAGATTGGATGTGAGGGACATTCGAAGGGACATCCTATGGTCATAGAAGGCAACTTGTAGGAAGTATCCTAGCACATTCGAAGGGACTATTGTTCGTTAAAGGTGGCTAGAGGATGCAAGCGTGAGTTCGGATTCTCGGCTCAGCGATTTAATCTTTGATTGATTTATAAAGATGCCATGAGCATCAAGCTTTATTATTTTCAACACAAGAAGATGATTTAATGATTATGAAAAGGGAAAGAAATACCCTCAATTGATATTGGTATGCGTAACGACTAGCGCAAACTAGGCAGCATTGGGGAGATTACGAGTAAGGGATTGTTATATGAAGGAATAGATGGAGCACCTAAATATATATAGTTATCTATAGCTTTATATATGAATATATTTGATATGTTTGTGTGTTTTAATTGCTATTTCTATGATTGGGAAAGTTTCTCCTTTGGGATTTTAAGAAAGATAGATTATGTGGGATCCTAATGTTTGTTATTATTGTGCTCGCAAGATCTTTGGATCTTCGCATACATATCCTAGTGGGAATCGAGCATTTGTAGCTCGGATCTAGGGTTCTATGGTTTGTTTGGTGCAGGGAGATAGAAATTTGCTCGGCAAGGATGAGACCTTGTGCCTCGTATTCTCAAAGGATGTTGAGAAAGTCGAAGCAATCGTAGTTCCCTTATGCTAGTGGAAAGCAGCGGGATGTTAGTAAGAGGCAGACAAATGTCATCTTAATGAAAAATGTATCTAATCTATGTCATCACATACATTTTGAAAAGTTTTGATTGTTTGAAATCTTTCATCGTAAGTATTAGGTGTTTTGCTTGAGTGTACAAGCGTTACCACTTACATGTTTAAGAAAGATGTTTGAAAAAGATGATTGAATCTTTAGCATAAGCATTGGGTGTTTTGCTTGAGTATACAAGCGTTACCTTCTTGTTAAGAGATGTTTTGTTTGAAAAGAGTTTGAAAAGTTTTTATTGTATGTGATGTGATAGATGAGATGCTTCTTCCAGAGATGATAAATGTCTAAATCTCAAGGAGAAATTGATTGGATTAAGGGATGCTTTTAAGAAGCCCGTGGGTCCTTGTTATTAGTGAGGAGGCATTCGAGGGTCATCGGGGTCATCGAGGTCCTTGTGAAGCTCAAGAGAGAAGCTATAGGGTATGGGTGGCTTTGTGTTAAAGGTTTCACGAAACCATCCTTTTGGAATTAAGAGCAATTTCAGGAAATTTTACTCTGGGGATTTGAAAGTGATTTCATAGAAACCATCCTTCGAGGGTTCTATCTTCTTGGTGATTCTTTGTATTGGAAGCCCAATAGGAGGTTGTTAAGAGATTTCCTATCTCTTTCATTGTATGATGCCCAAGAAGGCTAAACTCAATGAGGAGTTCTTTTGAGCGAAGCCCAAGGAGGTGACTCAGCGAGTGTTGTCTTATATGAAGCCTAGCGGAGGCTAAACTCTATGGAGAGTTTCTTTGTACAAAGCCAAGAGAAGGCTAGACTCAACTGAGGGATGAGTTGTCTTGTATGAAGCCAGCGGAGGCTAAACTCATCTTGGTGATGAATTGTCTTGTATGAAGCCAGCGGAGGCTATCTTGAGGGAACTTATTGATTAGTCTAATTGTTATGTTATAATTACACAGTTGTATAAACAAATGTGTGTGTGATATGTATTCACAGGAGTTTATGAAGGAAATATAAACAATGCAATGATGTTTATTTACAAGAGTTTATGAAATATAAACAAGTGTCACGTGAAACGAGCGTTTAAAGCAGTAATTGATTATTTACAAGCTTGCTGTGTACAAGGAAATGAATATATACACGAACGAGTATTTATGTACAGACAAAGATGGATGTACATAGGAGGGTTGGGACTTACACCATAAGGGAGGCCCATTGGTTTGAAAGCAGTTTCATAGGGAATAATGCTCCTTTCAATACCAATGGTATCGATATAAACAAAGAATGAAAACAAGCGAAAGAAATTTGTTTATGTTTGAATATTAACAATGATGATTTGGTATGTCGAGAAAATTGAATATGTACATAAAAGGATTGGGACTTACACGTAAGGAGGCCCATGATCGATTGAGAATTTGAGAAAAGCGAATTCGGTTTTATCGTTTAAATCGGATCGATCATGGTAAAAGATAAGTTTGATAAAAAATTTTGAAAAATGATTTTGAAAATGTTTTGAAATGTGAGGTTCACTTGTGAAAAGTTTTGAAAAAAATCGGAAGTCGAAAACTTGAAAAATTCACCTTAAAAGGAGGTTTGAAAAATTATTGGAATGATCTTTCGACGATTAAAATTTAATCAGATGAAAGTTTTTTCTGAAAATTTTTGCACTATCATAAAATAGATGTATTTATTGACAAGTGTTTAAAAAATCATCTCAAAATGAGAAGTTTTGATTGGTCAAAAAATTTGTGAAAGTTTTGTAAAAAAACATGAAAAATTAGAAAGTTATAAAAAGAAATGGTCTTGATGGGAGTTGAACCCATGACCAAAGGGTGGCACACGTGGCAGAGGAGACTAAGAGCAAGCAAGCTACCACTGAGCCAAACGCGTTTCTGTGTTTAGTGGGCTAGAACACGTGTAAATGAGAGATTGGAAATTTAAAAATTCAAATTTTTGAAAACAATGAAGAACGCGCGCGCTTCCTGGGTTCTTCATTTTGATCTTCAGATTGCCAAATTCAATCTAAAATCTTCGTTTCTCAACGAAATTGAATGATGTAAAAACGAAACTTGATCGATTTTGAACAACGAACATGATAGTAACTGTTAATTGCATTTATTTTAAGCCCAGAACGATTTAGGTTTCGAAGAACACTATGAACCCTAAATGAAAAATTCAAATTAAATGATGTATGTTTGATGATTCTTGGATTTTTTGAGGGCTATTGATCGATTAGGATGCGAAGAAAGCGGTGTGAGTTTTTTGTTTTAGTTCAAAGAAAATGGATATCACGGTTTGTGTTCTAACACAGTAAAGTGAGAATCGAATTCGATCTTAGGCGTTTCGAGCGGTTTCTTGATCATTTAAGCTTCATCGGCATGTATGGAAGCTATGTGAATGGTATGCTTGCTTGAGCTTGCTTCAATCCTTCCAACCAAGTCAACCTACAGTCGGTTCAATATGAAACTCGAGTGGGGTTAATGGAATTACGATTGCTTGCCAATGATGGATCATGTACATGAGGTACATGGATGATGTTAGAGTAGTTAGATCACAAGTTTATCAAGCTTAGAGTGGAATTGATTGTTAAGGCGACTTGTATAAGTTTGAAAACATGTAAAATGAAAACTGGTTTTTGGCTTGATTTCAGTTTGATTTTAAGTTATACACAAGTTTGATAATGATCATGAAACATGTTTGACACCAAAGATCATCATGGTTTTAGCTAAATTTCAAAAATGCAATGTTTCTCAATTTGCACTATATTGCTTGATTTTCAAGAAAGTAAAGAGAAAGCATGATTTTGCATTTGCTTTGGTGTGATTTTGGACTTGAATTTGTGAGCTATTTATAGGCAACAAGTTACGAAATGTTAGGCAAAGAGGTACAAGCTTTTGGAAAATCAAGGATAACTTAGAGGGCAAGAATGGTATTTGCCAAAAAGAAACTTCCTTTTTCACCATGTGCTCATTTTACAATTTGATCCAATCCTCTCAATTATTACCTCTAACTGATAATTATCAGTTCAATCATCCATTTGGCAGGTTAGATTGCTTCTAAATGAAGAAAACACAAAATGACCTATAACTTGAAGTTTTGAATTTTGAAAATCAAGTTTCATGGAGCCTTATGTTTCAATTTCAAAAGTATGGCTAGACTCCATGGATTTTAGAGTTCTTGGACATTTTGGAAGCTTGTTTCTGGCTACAACTTTCATGTTTTGAGTTTTTCAAATTCAAATTGGAACTAGGTGAAAAATGGCATGAAATTTGGAAAAATAAGAAATTTCAACACTTAGAAAATTTTCTAAGTATGAAAACTTTGACTTTTGTTGACTTTTCAAATTTTTTGATTTTTATGATCATGATGGATCATTTGAGTATTTTGATGATGGAAAAGTTTTGTTTTGAAAAAATTGACCAAAAGTCAAAGTTTGACTTTTTTGTGATAATTTTCATCGGATGTTTACGAAATTGGTTGATGAAATCGTGAACTTCTGTGATGTTTTGAATCCGAAATTAGGTCAAGATATTGTATCTAAGATATAATGACCAATCTCTATCCAAAAAGTCATTTCTTATTCAAAAATCGAGAGAATACTCATGCCGATCAAAACCCTAATTGGTCGATCCTTGATTGATACGTGTGATAGTGTCGATGATCGAGGCGATGATTTGATCAAGATAGATCAAATGAGGTGAGAAAAACTCAAACCCTAATTGATTGCCTCTTGAATCGAGATGAATCGATGAAACCCTAATTTGACTTTGTATTGCTACACCCAGATTAATGTTATACAGGTGGTTATGCAATGATGTGAATGTAAGGTGGTATCTTAGGTCAAAAATTGGGGTATGACAACTATCATCATTTCGTAGGCAACGATCGGTCCGAATCATGTACTCGTGGAGTGACATGGTAGGTATGATCTTTGTATCGAAGGGACTATGATGATTTGTTTGAAACCTTGATGCTAGAATACCTCTACGTTAGAGGACTTGACCATTTGTATTAAATAAAGGCGAGAGAGAATACCCTAAAGGGTACATGTGTGAAAAAATAATAGATTGGATATTTTATCTTGAGATTATGAGTCATCTATGTCCAATTTTATCTTGCCATATCGCCTACTTACTAGCGGTTTATAGGGTGCAAAAAATGAATTGCGGAAATTTCCAAACCTACAAAATACATGAAATCAAAGGCTAAGGTTAGGCTACCCCTCCTAAATAAAGTGCCGAATCCAATGGTGATGCTGTTTCCCTAAATCGAGCCTACAAGTAGGGTTTGAAGCTAACAGTTCTAAAAACCCTAAGCATGGAAAATCGGTTTCCAACGTTCAAGCGGCAAAGCGATGGCCCAGTTTATCCTATAGCATCTCATGAACACAATGGAAAGGTTAGTTTCGATTAAAACATGAGATAATAAAAATGCAAATTCAAGAAACATATGATTATGTATGATCATATATGGCTCGATTCAGGCTGTTTCAACCATGAGTAATGATGTATACTTACTCCAAAATACCTCAGGAACACAATGGGATGATCTTGAATGGCTGAAAGTGGCTGGAACAAGAAATCGAAATTCACAACTTTGGAAAAATTTTGAGACAAATAAGGGTTGTTGTAAGGGCTAGGGTTTCCTCCTGGGTCTTGTGCAATATGTTGGGTATTTATAGAGTGAGGAATGAGAGCAAAAAGAAGAAAAAAAGATATGTCATTCAATGCAAAATAATTTCCTTTCAAATATAATCAAATCTTTTGAAAATTTGATTTTCTCTTCCATATGCAAGCTAGCACGAATTTGGCAAGTCTTGTGGGCTATCTTGGACCTCAAGTTTGATAAAAATCCAATCCATTTGGAAATATACCTTGTTTTCATATTTTATATAATTTAAATTTGAATTAAATACTTTTAAATTCAAAAATAAATCAAAAAAATAAAATGTGGTCATGGAAAAGCATAAATAGGTCACAAATAATATTATGATCATGTTTGGATCATAAAATTATAGGCCCACTTGGAAAAAATTGGATTTTGACAAATATCTCTCATTGTGCCATTGTCCAAAAATGCCCAACTTGTACAAGGTGTATTTTGCTCGATTTTCCACATTTTGGAGTGTTCTTGGACTTTTTAGAAAGCTCTAGGTGTCCTCTAAACAACCTCTTTGGTTTAATCTCAATTGGAGTTTCCATGCTCAATAAATCTTCAAAACAAAAAGTTGACTTTTTGTTGACTTTGAAAAGGACCTGTAATGTTTTGATCCATACCTTCCAAATGAAGCATTTTTTGAACATTCTTGTGAGACATGAAGTTGTAGAAAATTGAATTTCCTTCAAAATGAGAGGTGGTGGAAAAATTTCTGAGAAAGTATGAAGTAGTTATGCTCAGTCAAAGTTCAGTTGACTTTTCATTGAAAAACCCTAATTTGGAAAGTTTTACTTTTGAGCAAATCTTGAGTTTTCTTGATGAATCATGATCAACCCTTGATCAAATGAGGAATGTGACTTCAAAATGAGGATGTTGACCAAAAATCAGGAAGTTTGACTGTATGTTGACCACAATTGACTTTTTACAATCAATTGATTTTCAACCATCTGAGCAATTGTCTGAGGAAACTTGACTTGTAAGGCTTGAAACTTGACATGGAGAATCTTTGAAGCATATGAGGAGGCATGATGACCATTGGAGATGTTGGAAGTCCATCTTGATCTGAGAATTGCCAAACCCTAGTTTGGGTTGATTGTCTAGGAGAGGGTTTGTCTGATCAACCCTTGAGGATCCTTGAGTATAGATGTATGAAATGTCTTGAGAAGTAGGAGAGAAAATTTTGGGGTATGACACCAGGAATTTCATCTATCTCAGATTTCCTTAAATGAGTCATCGCTGTAATGACCTGTGGCTTCGGAATGGCTTCCAAACCATTGAAAAGCACCTTATCAGACACTAAGATACCTAACATATTTGTGTACTCTTCCAAAGTAGGCATCAACTAATAATCAGGGAAACTGAAACAATGATAGACTGGATCATAAAACTGAACCAAGGTTTTAAGAATTCCTTCATCAATGTTAGTGTTCAAAATTGTTAAAAGAGTTCCATAGCATTTTCAGAAATCCAAGGAATCTTCTACCAAGGATTCTAACTCTTTTAACTTTTCCACATCTGGAATTCTAAAACCGTATCTCTTGGTATATCTCCTTCTTACATCCATCCCTCTAACCTAAAATATTTGCAAAGAAAAATCTCTAAATTCTTTGGAAATGGAAAGAAAAATGAGAAATTGAGGTTTTTAAATGAATGCATAAGTGCCACAAAGATACAAACATGGTTAGTGGTTATACACACGTTCAAGCATTTGAGTTCACGAGCATGAGGTCAACGATAATAACCAAACGTGGGTAAGTTCTAAGGGCTTATTCACCTTCAAAACATGTTCTCGATAATCACAGTTCAACGCTTCTTTGAAATATTATCGGATTAGTTAACTACTTGTAGTCCATAATATTTTTCAAGAAAAATCGCCCGATCGTAGTCTCGCATGACAACTAATCAAAGTTTACACGAATAGTTTCTACATCCTAAATGGCGGGATGGGTTATGTGTTTCTGACCACTCAGATCGCTAGTTCCTTGAAAGAAAAATGTCTTCGTAATTAACTTGCTAAACACAATAACCCTAAGAACCTCCATTGGCGAGGATCTCAAATTAACTTATTAAGGAATTGAGACTCCTCGTAAATTAATAGGACTATACCCCACCTAATTCTTAAAATGTTTCTTAAATCCGGGTTAGGATTTTTTCCATCGAATGAAATCGCGATAACGGAACCAAACACGCAATAAAGAAAAACAACCATATGCACAAATGAAGCTTAACCTTTTTTAAAAATAAACAAAAGCTTGGCTCTCCCGTAGTCGCCATTTTCATTCGGTAAATAGTGACAAACGAGGGAATCGAATCGAAATTCGAATCTCAGGCTCAAAATGATTTACTCTTTTGATTTTTTTGTTTTAAAAGATGTCGCGAGCACCAAGCTTTATTGTTTCCAAACAAGAAAAGAAGATGGAAAAGGGGAAAGCTGAAATACCCTAAAATATGATATGTAGTGCGACTAGCATGAACTAGGCATAGCATTGGGAGAGACAAGGATAAGAGGGTTGGTTATATAAAGGGAAGGTATTAGCACCCTATATATCTATAGTTTTTATAGGAAATTTTTATACATATTTTGTATGTGTGTTTTATTTGCTACTCTATTTCGAGAAATTTTTTCCTTTGGGCTTTCTGAAGGTAGGTTAACCTAATTTTTGTTATAATTATTATGCTCATAAATATCATTGGGATCCTCTATACATATCCCTAGTGGGAATCGAGCATCGTAGCTCGCTTCTAAGGGAACTAAGGTTTGTTTGGTTTGAGGGTGAAAGAAGTATGCTCACAAAGGATGAGACCTTGTGCCTACGATTCTCAAAGGGAGGTCGAGAAAGTCGAGCAATCGTAGTTCCCACTTATACTAGTGGAAGCAAAGGGTGATTTTATTAAGAGACAAAGACAAATGTCACCTTAATGAAATGATAAACACCGGAATATGTTATATTCACGGGGCGAGGTCACCCCTCGAGTAAAAGCTTCTGGTCAGTTGACCAAAATTGGGATCCTAAATTGCATGAGCAATAGGTCTTACATGTAAAGTATCCACTACCATACCTCAAAATTTCCTTAGACAAAATTTCTTTCTACAATTTCAAGTTTCTTTATTCGTTTATGATAGTTTATTCTAGAATCTAATTTTTGAATTATTGAATAGGAAGATGAAGATATCTAATTAGTAAGTATATTATTATTCTTAATAATACAAAATATTAGTAAGAATAAAAATATACTAAGAAGACCTATGTATCTAATTTATTTCATCACATACATTTTTTGAAAAGTTGATTGATTAAATCTTTCATTGTAAACATTAGGTGTTTTGCTTGAATTTATAAGCGTTACCAGTTAAAAGTTAAGAAATATGTTTGAAAAATGTTTGAATATTTCATTGTAAGCATTGGGAGTTTTGCTTGAGTGTACCAGCGTTGTCACTTACAAGTTTAAGAAATATGTTTTGTTTTGAAAAAGTGTTTGAAAAAGTGTTGATTCGTATGTGATGATATAGATGAGATACTTCTTCCCTATAGATTATACATGTCTAAATCTCTAGGAGAAATTGATTATTGATTAGGGGATGCTTTTAAGAAGCGGTGGGTGTATTGTAAGCCCAAGAGGAGGCATTATGAGGGTCATCGAGGGTCCTTGTATTGTGAGCCCAAGAGGAGGCATTCGAGGGACATCGAGGGTCCTTGTATGAATCCCAAGAGAAATATAGGGTATGGTTGGCTTGGATTTGAGAGTGATTTCAGGAAACCATCCTCTTAGGATTCAAGAGTGATTTCATAGAAATCATACTCTTAGGGTTATCCTAGCGAAGATGATTCTTTGTATTGGAAGCCCAATAGGAGGCTGTTAAAGATTTCCAAGTCTCTTTCTTGTATGATGCCCAAGAGAAGGCTAAACTCAACCAGGAGTTCTTTTATGAAGCCCAAAGGAGGCTAACTTAAGGGAGCTCTTTTATGCGAAGCCCAAGAGGAGGCTAACTCGGCAGTGAGTTATCTTGTTCAAATCCCAAGAGGAGGCTATGGGGAACCTAGTTTTATACTAGTTGTTGTGTTATAAATGAACATGAACAAGTATATGAATATATATATATATATATATATATAGATATATGACAAAGTGTGTGGTGTGCATTCATAGGAGTTTATGAAGGAAATATATAAAAAGTGTATAAAACAAGCAAATAAGCAAGTGTAACTTGAATATATATAAATGATGTGTGAAAATATAAACAAGTGTTAAAAACAAGCGGATAAGCTGGTATACTTGGATATATACAAAGGGGTTGGGACTTACACCTTAAGGGAGGCCCATTGGTTTAAGCGATTCACAGAATAATGCTCCTCTTAATACCAATGGAATCGGTGTATAAACAAGTGGATAAAAACAAATGAACGAAGTTTGTTATACTTGAATATTTACAAAGATGATTGACTATGTACAAGGAATTGAATATGTACACAAAAGGGTGGATATGTACAAGGAAATAAATATGTGCGTAAAAAGGTTTGGGAATTACACCATGAGGGAGGCCCATGATCAATTTGATTTTGAATTCGAAAGAATTTCGAAGAAAAAACCTAGTTCGGTTTGTATTTTCAAAGATTAATCGAATCGAACATGGAAAAGAGGTGCGTAAGTCAATTAAAACACTTTGAAAGTTTTGAAATGATTCTGAAAAGTGAAAGATATTCACAAAAAGTTTTGAAAAAGATTAGGTTTGAAAGTCGGAAAGAAAACATTTTTTAAAAGTATTTAAAATATTTAAAAACGTCTTATTTTAACCTAATAAAAAAATATCGAAAAGAAAATATTTTTGGAGTTTTTTGACATAATCATAAAATAGGTGTATTAAATGTCAAGTGCGCAAAAAATCATCTCAAAATGAGAAGTTTTGATTGGTTTTTGAAAATGTTGAAAATGTGAAGAAAAAGTGGTAAAAATTTGTTTTGGTTCTAAGGAGGTTTGAACTCAGGACCTTGATCTCAAAGGTGAAAAGATTAACCACTGGGCCATATGCGTGAGTTGTCATTTACATGCCTCCATTGAATTATATTTAAAAACAAGTTTTGAAAATGTTTGAAAATAGTGGAAAAATGAAGGTTTTGGAAAGTTAAAAAAACACAAAGGTCTCATAGGGATTCGAACCTTGGACCTTAGGCATGGAAAGACATGATAAGTACGCGCTCTACCACTGGGGTGGCTATACATCTGTTTATTTATTTCACTTCAATTAATAATATTATAAACGAATTATTTGAATTTGAAAAAAACAGAAAAACACGCGTATTGTTCTTCTTCAAACTTCATCCTTCTTTGATTCCTATCTCTCTCAATTCTTGATGAAATTAAAACATGTAAAGATCAAACTTGCTCGTTTTGAACCCAAGAACACGATGGTGGTGTTTAATTTCATTTATTTTAAGCCTAAGATGATTAAATTCTGAGAAAACCATAAGAACCCTAATTCTAAGAATTGATCGTGAAATCGTGTATGGATCATGATTTGTGAAATTGATTGAGGGCTAATGATCAGTGAAAGTGCATAAACAAGATGACCAAGCAATTTTTAAACTGGAAGGCAGAAATCTTAAAGTTCAAAGTTCAAGTGACTTACCTCTTGAAGCTGAAATCAAATTTCTTGCTATAGTGTTCTAGAGATGTTTTGATGATTGTTATAGCTTCAGTGATGATTATGGAAGGTGTTGATGTGCTTACCTTGTATTGAAATAATCTGGATTATTCCACCCAAGTCCAACTACCACACCTTGAAGTGTGATTCGATTTTGATGTTGGAGCTGTTACAGATGTTTTCCAAGTGTTTGGATCACTTCTATGAGGTATATGGATGATGTTTGAAGTGAAAGATTGAAGCTTGCATGAGTGGAATGGAAGCTTGGATGTTAAGGCTCAATTTGCAAGTTTATGGAGCTTGGATATGATTTATGAGTTTGGAGGTTTTTTGGGATGGCTTGAGGATTAAAACAACTTTCTAATGATGTTTGGAAAGTGTTTGAACCCTAAGATTGCTTAGAAATTGCAAGGCTTGGAGTTTTGCAAATTCTCCCACTTGGAAACTTGAAAAACAAGAAAGAAAGAAGGAAAGCTTGTTTATGATGCTTTGGTGTGATTTGAAGTGAAGTATAGACCTATATTTATAGGCCAATAGTTTTGAATGGCAAGGCAAGATAAGTTTCATTGAGTTTGCAACTTGTAACTTAAGGGGTAAGGAAATTTTGCATTAAATGCACATGGCATCTTTTTAACAATGGTTAAAAAAAAAGTGATCTTATCCTCATATAATCCAAGCTCATCAGATATTTCTTCCTATAATCCTATCTATTTTGATGACAAGGCTTCTAGAAGAAAAATTTGCAAAACATGACCTATAAACTTGAAGAAATGACCTAAAATCATGGTTATGCACCATAATGTTTCAATTTCAAAACCTAACTACACAAAATGTTTTTCAAGTTCTTGAACATTTTGGAATGCTTGTAACAAGATCTATAACTTTCATGTTTTGAGTTTTCTTGAATCAAAATGGATCTCGTGAAAATGGCCATGAAAGTGATGAAAAATCATGTTTTAACACTTGAAATTTTTCTATGTTAGAAAAATTTTCAATCTTGAGTTTTGTTGACTTTTCACACATTTTGATTTTTTATCATGATGGATAATTTGAAATTATTTCATGACTGAAAAGATTTGGATTTAAAAAAGTTGACCAAAAGTCAAAGTTTGACTTTTCTGAAGAGTTGAATTTTTATCAGATGATTCAGAATTTCTCTGATGATCAATCATGACATTTGAGATGTTGTGAATCAATAAATTAGGTCAAGATATTACATTGATGATTTTGAGATCATTCTCCAAGCAATTAGATTATTCATTGAGCAAAAATTCAATGATACACCATCCTCGATCAAAATCCTAATTGGTCGATTCAAGATAGATCTTGAGGAAATGATGGGAATTTGAAGATCAAATGTTGATAATTGATGAAGATAGATCAATTGATGTGAGTGGATACTCAAACCCTAATTGATCATATCTTGAACAGATGAAAATTTTGATCAAAACCCTAATTTGGCTCAATGAGCACACACGGGATCTAACCTGTTCTGAAATTGTTAGTGATGCAATGATGCATATGTGAATGATATTAGATGGTATCTTAGGTCAAAAAATATTGGGGTATGACGGTCCGTTTCCTCTTCCTTGCATACAAAATAACAAAACTTTACATGAAGCATCCTTGAACTCTCTCAATGAAGAGTATCCCCTTTGGTCTTAACTCGATCACCCAATAATCAAGCATCCAGGATGTATCAATAATCGATCGCAAATCCATGGAAATAATATTAACGAAATGATTAGTACCGTGGAAAGAATTAATCAATTATTAAAACATGCAAAGACATAAAATCTTAAGCTACAAAGAAATGAAATTCCAAACTATTTCGATCCATATGAGAATAGGAAATAAATTTACAATTGAATATGTATAGAATTGACGATATGATTAAAATGTCTTGATAGATAAACTATTCAAACCAATCGAGATAATTAACTAATTAATTAAGTTGAACCATCTCATTTAATAAAATTAATTAACGAAATAACTAATTAAATTAAATATTATTCTTCAAACTAATTAAATATTTAAGACAAAAATAAGATTTTTACAATTTCAATTGATAAAACAAATAATAGCAAAGCAATATATAAAATATATTAAAAAAGTAGAAAATGGGCGAAATGAAGCAAATGGGGGTGCTAAATAGAAAAAGGTCGGGCCCAAGGCAGTCGGGATTTGGTGATGGCGCTTGAGGAGGGAACAGTGGAATACACTTTTGGCGTTGGATCGATGATGAACGGAGGATGACAATCTCGGGGTTGATGAGTGACAGACCATAGTAGCTAGTGTGGGAGTATCTACAAAAAAACTCAAACTTACCAAATAGGCAGTGACAAGTGTCACCGCCATGTTAAGTCCACAGATTAATCATCCAAACTTAACTTAAACAAAATTAAAAGGGCATTTAACGAAAAATATGAACAAACCTCATTTTTCCTCTCTTTGTTCTCTCTCGTCCTTGTCTTATTTGAACCTTCCTCGGTGAAGCTTCCTCGTCGAAAATCGCCATGGTGGCGGCGCGCGGTGGCCTACGGCGGTCTGTAACACCCCTTCTAATTACCTGCGATTTTATAAATAATAATCAGAGTATATAACACATATCAAGAGGCATCACAATTTTTAATATAATTCAAAACAGTTGTCATGCTTTCACTGAAGAAAAATCATTAAATGAAACATACTTAAGGTTATGTTTAACAAATGAAACATAACGGATCCCGAATATAACATCCATAATTATTCCAGGACATAACATCAAAACATGATTCAAAACCATTAAGGATATCCATTAAAGGATTTCAAAACAAACGTTTCCCCAGTGTTACATCTACGAGCACGACAACGACACGCAGATTAACATAACTAACTCAACTCTAGAGCTATCCTCACCAATTCCAAGCAGCTAATCACTTCAAATCTGAAATCATCAAAGTAAGGGTGAGATTTTTATCCATTAAAAATGCATTATCGTTTCTAAATACAACGAATAATTGAATACATTAGTCCATTATCCAAACACAGTCATAGCCAATTCACAAATGCATTTCACACAATGAACATGCAATATAACAAACAATGGAAATTGCAACTGAAACCATCCTAGCATGTTACAATCCCATATGCAATGCGAGACTCTATGCATGTGGTACCAAACGTGAACCGAGTTCACCCACTTCTCCTTTACATGTGGAAAGCAGTGAGAAATCCATGATTCGCGAACACTGAGTCAAGAATCCATGATTCACCCATAACACTGGGTCAAGAATCTAGCCTCACTACCTCCATCCTGGTAAGTCTATTGGCTCAGCCAGTTCACCTCCACACAATGGGAATGAACCAATAACAATGCTTATGCATGCACCATAATAGCATGCAACATCAATTCAACGGAATATGATCATAACATAATTCCACATAATGGCAACATCAACGAGTATCACATGATAACAACATAATCATGAAATAAATTATCACAAGCTTAAATATGCCAAACGCTTACTCTTCCATTAGTAAGACTAACACCAGTATATACAACAATAACAACTGAGATCAACAACCATCATGAATACACAACATCGACAACAACACGTGATATAAATACATTCATGATTAGACAACAAGGAAACCAACACATAAGCATCAATCTTCGTTCACCCTGTCCAAACAATCTAAACCTATTCCCAGATTCTGATCTCAACATAATTCACTTAATGCCAATCACCAATATATCGCATTCAATCATAGTGAATAATCAACACAACATTGTAAACATTAGTTCTCATCCGATAACTCAGACCATTCATATAATTTCCCATTATCCTTAATTATCCACACTTTTTCAAAATCGGAGCTCTTTAAAATAATTTTAGCAAAACAATATTTTTCTCTTTTTAAAAGATAGTATTTTTAATTTAATAATATTTTCGACTTTTAAAATATGAATTTTGAAGTTTTAGTATTTTGAAAAATTAAATAATTCTTAATTCTGAATTCTGAATTTGTAATTCACATATCAGAACCTCAGCAGGTTCCTCGAACGGTACGAGCTATTTTGGCATTCATGTATTCCAAATCATTCCCAATCATTCCTATCACGAATTATACTTTCAGGAACACCAAAATACAACCGTTATACATCATTACAACATCATATATCATTGTTTTATCCTCCTATCATTCATTCGACACACTAATGGTCTTTAATTCTATATTCGACACAAAATAGGGTTTAATCCCATAACCTATATTCATCAAAATCAAACTTCCTAACATACCCAATCATCCATTTAATTTCCAAATCCATAAGGCATTAAAACCGAATGAAATCACCCTTACCTCGCGATGATCTTGATTTAGGCGTTGGCTTTTCCTCTCTTCTCTCTTCTCCAATTCTACGGAAATAGCTTTTTCCAAAGACTCCTTTCCTTCTTTTCCTTTTATAATCCTTTTAATACTCCTTTATTATTTCCAAATAAAACACATAATTAATAATTAGTAAAATTAGAGTGATTTACTCCTCACACCCACTATTTACTCTGCACCTCAACCTTTCTTTCTTAATTAATCCAATTAAATCCAAAATATAAATACTTAAGACTTTAATTAAATAAATAATTAAATTCCTATTTATTTAATATTCGAATTAAATCGGGTGTCACAACTCTCCCCACTAAAAGAGTTTTCGTCCTCGAAAACATACCTTGAACAAAAAGTTCGGGATCTGAGTCCTTCATCGACTCTCCAGCTCCCAAGTTACATTTCCTTCATGGTCCTCCCAAGCTACTATTACGTGCTTTTCTTTATCCATAATTTCTTCACTTTCGATCCTCAATTCTCACAGTCTACTTCAAGTCAAATTATCCGTACATCATCATCGACTTGAATCTCATGAGAAGGATCCATAATGTACCTCCTCAATGAGATACATGGAAAACATCATGCAAATTCAAGTGGCGGCGGTAAAGCAATCGATAAGCAACCTTCTCTCTTGGTAATCTGAAGCGGACCAATAAAGCGAGTCAACTTCTTTGACTTCAAAGCTTGACCAATACCGATCATCGGAGTAACCGCATGAATACATGATCTTCTTCACTAAACTCAAGATCCTTCCTTCTCTTATCATGATAACTTTTCGCGACTACGAAAGTCCTCATCTTCTCTGAATCATCTTGATCTTTTCAAGTTTGTTGGACAATCTCGGTCCAATCACAACACTTTCTCGATTCGTACCAACTGGTCAGGCACCTTCTACCATACCATGCTTCAAGCGGATACCATGCTCGAATGAAAACTATTGTTGTAGGTAAACTCTATCAATGGTAGATAACTATCCCAAGCTCCACCTTTCTCTAACACACAAGCTCTCAAAAAATCCTCTAACGAGTGAATCGTTCTCTCTCGACCATCATGCATGGATGATATGCAGAACTCAATCGTAACTTAGTACCCAAAGCTTCTTGCAATCCTGTCTAGAACATAGACGTAAACCTCGGATCTCTATCTGACACAATGCTAGACGGAATACCATGCAAACTCACAATCTTCTCAACATACAGTTCTGCCAACCGCTCCATCGGATAATCCATCCTTATCGGAATAAAGTGAGCAGACTTTGTCAACCGATCAACAATAACCCAGATAGAATCACAATTCTTCGTTGTCCTCGGCAAACCAGACACGAAATCCATAGAAATGCCATCCTATTTCCATTTCGGAACAAACAACGGTTCCATCAATCCTGACGGCTTCTGATGTTCAATCTTTGATTTCTGACAAATCAAACATGCATACACAAACTCGGCAATTTCCTTTTCATTCCGGCCACCAAAATAATTTCTTCAAGTCATGATACATCTTAGTAGCGGGATGAATACTCGACCCACTACGATGTCCTTCTTCCAAAATACTTTTTCTAATCTCAGCAACATCCGGAACACACACTCTATCACCAAATCTCATAACGCCATTCTCATCAATTCGGAATTCACCTCCTTGACCTTGGTTAATCAATGTCAACTTATCCACCAAACCAACATCGATTCTGTCCCGTTCGAATCTCATCAAGAATACCACTAGTCGACTTCAACATACCCAATTTCACACTATCGAGTAGTCTCACATACCAAACTCAAGTCTCTAAATTGTTCCACTAAATCCAATTCAAGAACCATCAACATAGACATATGCAATGACTTCACCTTTCGATGCATCTCGACAATGTTTGCCTCGTCATGGTGGTAATTCAAACCGAAATCATAATCCTTGAGGAATTCTAACCACCTTCTGCCTCATATTCAACTCGTTCGATCAAAAGATACTTGAGGCTCTTGTGATCCTTTGAACACTTCAAACCGTGAACCATACGGATAATGCCTCCATAATTTCAAAACAAACCAATAGCGCCAACTCTAAATCATGAGTCGGATAATTCCTTCATGAATCTTCAAGCGCCTTGAAGCATAAGCCACAACCTTCCTATCTTGCATCAAAACACCACCTAATTCCATCGGTGGCGCATCACAATACACCACGAAAGATTCTGCGGATTCGGCAAAATTAGAATCGACACTAGTCAACCTCCTCTCAACTCTTGGAATCCTTTCTCAATCGAGAATCCCAAAACAATACACTTGGTTTTACAAATCTATTTCTCTGAGCATCTTCCAATAGCTTCTTGAATTTCCTATCTTTAAAGTTGGCGTCTTGTTCGATGTTATAGAAATAAGTTTTGTACCAAGAACATTAACAACAACTCGACTCTCCTCCAACATCACTACGATAAATAAATTACTTACAGTCTTTGGAAGCATTTTAAAACAAAGTTCATCACATTATCTTTCCAACACTTTAAGCGAAACTCAAATCGGACATCAAAACTCAAATTATGGATTTTACAAGTTTTGAAAAATGTTGTCGACTTGAATCAATTCCACATGATAGGTAATCGATTTCTCACCTTGTGAGTGAAAAATCCCAAAACATCATAGAATGCAAAATTTGAGATTCTAACTTCAACATACCGCAACACATCATTCACCATGATTAATTGCGTCAAGTTACAATTCAATAATTAATTCACATCATTGCATACTTTATATCAACCATTGACAACGACAATTAATCTTTTCAAGAACACAAAGAGGTAACTCACTGCGACAACTTCACGATCAGCGGAAGTGTTGCAACATTCCAACCACACGACTTCATCTTCTAAGAGTCATCCTTCTTAATTACCAAATATCTTCTAGGCCAAGAATATGCATCGACTCATCAAAATGATTCATAATCACTTGGTTTAACTTCAAACATTCAACCCAGGATAGCCTCAAGCTAATCAACATCTTGCTCAAGCGATGAGTCGCTATTATTCGAGGAACATTAGAACTCACACCTAAGCGGGACACCATTATCCATACCACCGTCCTAAATGCGTCTCCGAATATCCTCGCCTTAACACGAATTTGATGATATCCGGACCTCGGATCAATTTCACCGAATACCTGACTCCGACCAACGATCCATCAAATCATCAATCCTCGGCAATGGATACCGCTTCTTGATTGCCACTTTGTTCAGCGCGCAATCAATACGGTCTCATTGTACCTTCCTTCTTAACCAACAACTTTGGCCATGGCGAAACACTAGGCGGATAAACTTCTTCTCTAATAACTCTTCCAACTGTTCCTTCAACTCGGATAACTTTCGGATGACATGCAATAAGGCGCCATCGACACCGATATAGTTCGGGAATCAAATCTATAGCAAACTCCACTTCCTCTCGGTGGTAGCTCACTAACATCTTAGGAAACATACGTAAATTCATTCACAGGGTAATCCAACTTACTCGGAACAATCTCAAAATAATTCTTCACTACGGTCATTCATCACTCTTAGATTTTCCTTTCACTTTCGTCGAAGAATACAACATAAACACCAGCACCATCATTAACAACTCGTAACTCGATCATCCATCTTAATTCATTGTCCTTATTAGAGTCTTCGTCCACTCATTCAAACTTCTACCAAACTTCATTCATATTCATCACTTTATGTCCCAATTAGATAGAAAGACAATTGTATACCATCCATACGATTCCGTTTATTATCAACAAGAGATTAAGGGTGATCGAGTCCTCAATTTGTCAATAGACATCCGATAATCATCTTGGAGTATAAACCATCATTACCAACACTTTCCGTTCTCGGTAATCGCTTTATGCACTTCCAACTATGACTCACAGTCAAGCGATTCCAACAACTCTAACCACACTTGCTTGTCTTCAGCGGTACCTCGTACCAATGACTTCAATCGGAACATATTCGGGAGCATCTCTTCTCCCCACTTAGTTTCACACTACTCCGCAATAATCAATCGGAAGGTAACAAGTACCGACAGTGTTGTACACACTTGTCGCGTACAAAGGGATAATGACATTAAGACACTGGTCACAACGACCATCTATGCTCTAATACCACTATTGTAACACCTCTTCTAATTACCCGCGATTTTATAAATAATAATCAGAGTATATAACACATATCAAGAGGCATCACAATTTTTAATATAATTCAAAACAGTTTTCATGCTTTCACTGAAGAAAAATCATTAAATGAAACATACTTAAGGTTATGTTTAACAGCGGAAATGAAACATAACGGATCCCGAATATAACATCCATAATTATTCCAGGACATAACATCAAAACATGATTCAAAACCATTAAGGATATCCATTAAAGGATTTCAAAACAAACGTTTCCCAGTGTTACATCTACGAGCACGACAACGACATGATTAACATAACTAACTCGACTCTAGAGCTATCCTCACCAATTCCAAGCGACTAATCACTTCAATCGAAATCATCAAAGTAAGGGTGAGATTTTTATCAATATAAAATGCATTATCGTTTCTAAATACAACGAATAATTGAATACATTAGTCCATTATCCAAACACGGTCATAGCCAATTCACAAATGCATTTCACACAATGAACATGCAATATAACAAACAATGGAAATTGCAACACTTTGAAACCATCCTAGCATGTTACAATCCCATATGCAATCGAGACTCATGCATGTGGTACCAAAATGTGAACCGAGTTCACCTTTGCTCCGTTTACATGTGGAAAGGCAGTGAAATCCATGATTAGCCCGAACACTAAGTCAAGAATCCATGATTAGCCCATAACAACTGGTCAAGAATCTAGCCTCACTACCTCCATCTGGTAAGTCTATTGGCTCTTCGGTTCACCTCCACACAATGGGAATGAACCAATAACAATGTTTATGCATGCACCATAATAGCATGCAACATCAATTCAACGGAATATGATCACAACATAATTCCACATAATGGCAACATCAACAGTATCACATGATAACAACATAATCATGAAATAAATTATCCAACTTAAATATGCCATGCTTACTCTTCCATTAGTAAGACTAACACCGTATATACAACAATAACAAGCGAGATCAACAACCATCATGAATACACAACATCGACAACAACACGTGATATCAATACATTCATGATTAGACAACAAGGAAACCAACACATAAGCGTCAATCTTCGTTCACCCTGTCCAAACAATCTAAACCTATTCCATTAAGATCTCAACATAATTCACTTAATGCCAATCACCAATATATCGCATTCAATCATAGTGAATAATCAACACAACATTGTAAACATTAGTTCTCATCCGATAACTCAGACCATTCATATAATTTCCCATTATCCTTAATTATCCACATTTTTTCAAAAATCGGAAGCTCGATTATTTTTAAAATAATTTTAGCAAAATAATATTTTTCTCTTTTTAAAAGATAGTATTTTTAATTTAAGAAATAATGCCGAAAACGGCACTCGAATCGGAGTTACGGTTTGGAAAATATGAATTTTTGAAGTTTTAGTATTTTTGAAAAATTACACATGGAACTCGGTTCCTACATATACAGGAACCGGTTCCTGTGAAGTCTGAAAATCAGCTTCCTGGAATTTGTATGGGAACCCGGTTCCGACATATACAGGAACCGGTTCCTGAGTACAAAATCCCTGTTTTGTAATTTGAACACTAGGAACCCGGTTCCTCCCCACAGGGAACCGGTTCCTACGACCTGCAGACTCATTTTATGCTATTTTGACAGCATTCATGTATTCCAAATCATTCCCAATCATTCCTATATGAATTATACTTTCAAGAACACCAAAATACAACCGTTATACATCATTACAACATCATATATCATTGTTTTATCCTCCCTATCATTCATTCGACACACTAATGGTCTTTAATTCTATATTCCGACACAAAATAGGGTTTAATCCCATAACCTATATTCATCAAAAATCAAACTTCCTAACATACCCAATCATCCATTTAATTTCCAAAACCCATAAGGCATTAAAACCGAATGAAATCACCCCCTTACTTCGCGATGATCTTCGATTTCCGGCGTTGGCTTTTTCCTCTCTTCTCTTCTCTTCTCCAATTCTACGTGAAATAGCTTTTTCCCAAAAAGACTCCTTTTCCTTCTTTTCCTTTTTATAATCCTTTTAATACTCCTTTATTATTTCCAAATAAAACACATAATTAATAATTAGTAAAATTAGAGTGATTTACTCCTCACACCCATTATTTACTTTGCACACCTCCAACCTTTCTTTCTTAATTAATCCAATTAAATCCCAAAATATAAATACTTAAGACTTTAATTAAATAAATAATTAAATTCCTATTTATTTAATATTCGAATTAAATCGGGGTGTCACACAGTCCATGACAGCGGCTTGCTCTGATTGTCATTTTCCTTTCACATTCTGCTTCGTCTTCTTCTTCTGATCTCTAAAAACTGGTGCTTGTTTTGTAGGAACTCGCTGGAAATTCATGATTGTGACGCGCCGAAAATCGCCACCCGGCGGCGGCTATGGGTTGATCTTTGATTTTATTTAATTATCTTCTTCGTATTGCTTCTTTGATCATGAATCTGGTGCTTGTTTTTGCAGATGCTATCTGATTTGGTGTAGATCTAAAAAGGGCTTTCAAAACCCTAACTCCTCCGGTCACGAAAATCGGTGATGATGATGATGCCTTGGATATAGTGACGCCGAAATCAGACTTCTTGGAGTGTGGCTGAGAGCTTGACGGCGGCGGATGGCGGTCTGAGACCGCAACCCCTTCGGTGAGATCTCTCTGGTTCGAAAAAAACTTTTCTGACTTAGAGCTTGCGAAAATAACTTTTCCTCTTCGTCTTTCTCAAAATTCTGAAGGGTTTGTGGGTTGGGAAAATGATGTTGAAATCTTGGATTTCCATTTGATAGCTTGCCTTGTGTTTATTTTTGAATGTTGGCTTCTTTTGTTTTCTGATGATAGTGTGGACAGTTTTGTTTACATATTGTTTCTGAAGGGTTTGCAAAAGGAAATTGATGATGTTTTATTTAGGGTTTTTTGGGTTTGTTCTTGTTGCGGCTGTCTGATAAGGTGAACAGTGACCATTCTTGGAACTTGTGTAATGATTGCTTATATACTACTGAGAACTTTTAGTTTCAGATAAAACAGGCTTTGTGTGCATTTGAATTTTTGTTTTGGGCTTGAGCATTTCTGACTTTTTATAATTCTCTTTGGGCTTGAGCATTTATGATCTCATTCTAATTTAAGATTGTTTAGACCATTTTGCTGAGTTTGTACTTGCTGTAAATTTATCCTTTGTACCTCCTTTTATAAACCAAAAACAAATAGGTTTCTTTGTGATTTGCAACAGGAGAAAATGGCCGATGATTGATATACTTGAATCTGATTTTTGTATGCAAAACAATGAGGCCTTGGCAGCTTGGTTATCATAATTGAAAAACCCTTAAAACCCGATTCCTTTACACAAACCCTAATGATGATCTTGAAGAGAGACTCTTTGGAATTTTCTTGATTTATGTTCAAGTTTTGATGATTTTCTAACCATTTCCTTTTCTTTGTTTTCATGGGAAAATGATGGTGAGAGTTCTTGGAGGAGATGATGGCTTAAAGTTTGGAGCAAGAAGACTTGGAGGGAACTTGAAGAAATGAAGATGAATACCTCATTAGAAAATTTAGGGCCTTATGAATTTATGTATTTGGAACTTATATCTTGTAATCCAACAAACTTCTCTTGTAACTTGAATTTGAGAACTAACCATGAATTGATATTACACATGAAAATTGTAATAATGTTTGAACCTTTAAGCATAGAAGGTGTAATAATCTTGAATAATTTGAATGAAATCGGAAGTGATTGAATGAATACGGTTGGAACTATGAATTAATCATGAATAGACATTTCCAACTTTACTTCAACTTACTCTTTTTTTCAAAAACACACCACTTCTTGCACAAATTAAAACTTGATGTATCAAGTAAACAACAATGAACCCAAATTCAAATCACTCTTAAGTTCATACTTTAATATCCAAATCATAATCAAAAATATCGAATGAACCAAGGAAGAAAGAATGTCCTTGAATTGATAGAAAATAATCTTTGACATGCTCTTGATCATATAATAAACCCGGTGGTGATCATGCTCAAAACCTTAATCCAACTGATGAGGAGAAGTTCGCAAAGACTCGATTCAAAACCCTAATCTCATAGCTCATTACAACCTAATCTCAAATTCTTATCAACTTGTTACTCAAGCAACAAAACCATAACCAAATAAAAGATAACGCCCATTTAACAACTATAATGAATCTATATATCATTGTGCTATGGCCTCAATAATCCATGAAATATCAATACCTTAAATCCTCAGAAGATGAAATAAGCCTTGAAATATGGAGATAACAATGACCATAAAATTTTGAGTCAATGAATTTATGCGATGATTGAAAGTGCACTTAGATAAAATTCATGATAATGCTTGAGATTATGTCAAGAAAGGCGTCCAGATTCAATAATCAACAACCTAGTACAAGATTCAATAGATGAGAGAAAAGTATGATTCAAGCTCAAAATACTTGCAACTCTCAATTCTCTGATGACACCAAGGATCAGTTGAGATGTCTCGAGGCATGAGAAGCCTTGGTAACTTGAATGAATAACAGAATGAAGATATGAGAACCTCATTACACTCATTGGCGAAACAACCAAAATTCCATAGTTTGAAGAAAACCTAGGATATAAGAATACCTTGATCCCATCACAATGCATGAATATTTATGATGAAACATAAACTATTAAAGTGAAATGAAGAGGGCAAATTTTGGGGTGCAACAACAACCATGATGAATATTGTGATAAAAATGAAAGTTAAGGTATGTTTTCGTGTTTTCTGAGAAAAATAGAAGCAGAAAATTTGGAGAAGATGAAAAGGTGAAAGAATAAGAAAATAGAAAAATAAATGAGAAAATGATATATTTATAATGAAAGGAAGAAATATTTCGTTTCTAAAAGTTGACATCGGTTAATAATCGTGGGACTCGTGTGTCATAATTAGGGGTTAATCAAGCAGTTTGATTTCCATGGCTTACATTTTTTTAAATACGAGCCATAATTGCTTTTCAAGACATTGCGTCTCGAAAAGCGTTTGAAAAAATTATATTGATGAAAATTTAATAGAAGTTTTATGAAAATGTCTAACTATTTGAAAAAAAACAAAATTCTTATAACTCATAAATTATTAATTTGACCTCTCTACTAAATGTGTTAAAGGGGCAAACATAATACATTAATAGGCTTAAGGGACATTAATATTATTATTGTTTTGGAAAGTATTTTTTACAATTTCATAAGAGCTAAAAACTATTTTATTGGTGTAAGTAGAGGACAAACATTATAACTTATAAACGGATAAAACCATGTGTTACATTGAAATGAGACAATTATGGCTAAAATTGTGAAGTTTATTCATGTTATGATTATCATTCTTTTCCTATTTCTTTCTGCATCAAATGTTGAATGTAAGCTAATTTGATCCTTTTTTAAAAAAATTAATTTTATTTATACACAATTATTTCACAAACTAATTTACAATATTTTATCATCTTTTCTCCTTACAGCGTGGATTGGTAAAACATGTGTTAGAGAATCGGATTGTCGCTTTGTGATGTGTGGGAAACCTAAAATAGCAAAGTGTGTAGATCGTGCGTGTGACTGTGTTGTGCCGGCGGATTTTGTACCCGAATAATTATGTATTTACTATTTAGTGTCATATTTAAGATACTACAGTTTTTCATGAATTGTCATTTACATTATGTTGGCCTTTAATAATGTAATTTTCATTTTCTTATTTAATTTCTAAAAGTTTAATTTTATGGTTTTGTTATTTATTATTATCAAATAATCGAGCTCAATTAGTTAACGAGTTTTTCGTAAAACGAATCGTTCAAAAAAATCGAGTTCAGTTAAACATTTTATCATCATGCTTTACGACGATGAATAAAACTAAAAAAAGTTATCATGATTATGAAATTAAATAAGATATTATTAATGAATATTATTTAGATTGTATTATTCTCTTTTAATATATAACAATGGCTTTCAGTTAAAAAAATTTAACTTTTCATACATTCATATTACTTTCAATCATAATATCTTTAATATTTAAGTTAAATATTTCTTTTCTTTTAAAAATATATAGATGAGCGACTTATTTCTCCTGTTTTTTGTCTCATATTTTCATTCAGCTCTCCTCTTAACCATTCATTTATTATGTTTTTGTTCTTTTTTATGTTTTTATCTTTCTATTTTTTCTTTGATGGCAACCAACCATTAGATTGAAAAAGAGAGATGGCAGCTTCAAAATGGCCGTAGAGGATATTCCTTATTTAGTGACCAAGAAGAGTGAATGAACAGAAGATTAAAATACGGAAGTTAAATATATTTTCAATGATTTTTTCTTTTTTTAAAAGAGAAAATAGGATATGTTTTGAGTTTTAACACTATAAAATAATTTTACACTTTACACTATAAATTAATGAATATCGTTTCTTTATAATAGATTTTTTATTTATTATAAAATAAAAATGAAAAATTATTTTATATTATGAATACATGTTTATTAGATTCTTTTTGAAATAAATGACAACAGTTTTTTCAAAAGATTTAACAATATTACATACTCAATATTAAATTCGAACTCAAAACCTCTTATTAAAGAAAAAACTTTTAACATCTCATACAAATACTATTAAATAATTACAATATTTTATTAATAATAGCTAAAATATTATTTAAAACTTCTAAGAGTAGTTTATCTTAATAAAACAATTTAATGCATTCAACATATCAAAGTATTAAAAAAAAGCACAAAATTTTAATAGTTTTAAATCCTTTTAAATACTACAGCAACAAACACAATAATTCGAATTTATTGTTTGTTTAGCAACTCCTTTATCAAAGATTTTGACGAAGGTAACTTTTTTTAATGGTCTTTCTATTTAGTTAATTTTTATGTCTTTTGGCTGGTTGTTCTAAAAACTTAATTTTTTAAAATTGATTTCTGTATGTCTTCAACGGTTTTGACACCTTTTTCATTGTTGTCACGGTGTTTTTAATACTTTTAGCAAGAAAGGAGCACCTCAGCTCCCCCAAAACCATCTTTTGTAATCGTTTTGCATGAGACATTAGACTTCCTGGGCGTAATAATAATTAAAAGATTAGACGTATAGTTTGGACACTAGATCATATATATAGTCCTCCTAACTAACCATATTGGCCTTTGAAAATTACAAGCGCAATTCAATTTTTATTAAATTAAATCACTGTAAAATTAAATTGTTCTAGTTATTTAATAGATTTTCATATTGTTTGCAATAATATTAAATATCTTATTGATATTATAAATTGTATTATCAAATGTTAAACACTGGAATATGTGGATCCTTCACGAGTTGTTTGATGTTTCAGTTGTGATATATTTTATAAGTTTCGTTGGTGGAAACTATTGAGGAGGATCATTTGGTTTAGAAGGAGGATCATCATGGTAGTTATAGTGCCCTCTCGGGTTATCGTATATGGGGAAGCCAAGAGAAAAATTCAAGAAGGAAGGTGAGAAAGATAAATGGAGTAGCGTGTCAAATATAAAAGTTCCGGCTAGAGTCAAACATCTCTTATAGAGAATATGTTGGACTGTCATCCATCTAAAATGAGATTTCGTTAACATCATGTTCATTGTGCGTCAAGCTGTCACTTTTGTGAAAATCATTTTGAAGATGATTGACATGTTTTTTTCAATTGTTCGGAATCGATTCCTTGTTGACGGGCAGCTGGGTTGTTCAATGTTATAAGTCCCTAGTTCTTGATTTATGAAGTAAAGAGGACATGAGAACTGTCAATAGAATAGTGGTACTGATGGAAGGTATGTGGAATAATTGGAATGATATAGTTTGGAATAATTAGAAAGGAAAGGCATCAAAACTTAATTGTGTTTCTTTTCATAGATGGAAGGATCGTTTCTTAGTCCAAAGTAGTTATGACAACGAAGGTGATTGAACTCACTGGCGACTCTTACACCAAATATTAAGAATGCGATTAATTTAAATTAAAAAATTATAATAAAAGTTTCATAAAATTGTTTCCAATTTTATATAAAATATAAAGTAATATCAATACTTTATATAAAATGTAAGTTTCATCAATACTTAATATATATATTACTAACTCTTTCTTTTCATTTTTTATAATAACCTGCTTATACATTTTAAATCACTAATTAAATAATATGGAGAATTAAATTTATTTAAAATTTTAATTTAATTAAAAGAATATAAAAAAATCATATAGAACTAACTAATTAAAAGTTAGATACTTATTCAATAAAATTTTAAAACATAAAATATTTAGTTCCGAATCCACCAAAATTGACTTAAAAATAGTTAATAAGATCCTAATAAAAAAATGTAATCACTTTAATATTTATGTGTGAATTTGAAAATGGTCCAATAAAAAAATGAAAATAATAACCTATTTAATTAGATATTTATGTGTGATTAACTATGTGATAGAATACATTAACTCAAATAAATTTCAACTTTCCACCTATTTCAATTTCAAAATCCTTCAAATTTTGAGTTTTTAACTCAATACTAGAGCGCTACTTCATTTCCTATATATATATATATATATATATATATATATATATATATATATATATATATATATATATATATATATATATATATATATATATAGATGAAATTAACGTTTCTCACTTTAAACTACTTATCATATTTCTTCCTTTGCAGTTTATACTAATAGCTATCCCTTCCAATTAATGTTTTTAGTATTAATTTCATTGGTTATATAGTTTCATTCTTTTGATTCTTAATATTTATTTTTCTATTGCAATTATATAACACATATGAAACAAAAACTCTTATAGTTGTTGTGGCACTTTCCAGCTCCACCTTCCTCTCCCACTGATCGCACTATCTCTTTTCATTGGACATCACCGTCGTGTGGATAGTTGAAATGTAACGTGGATGCGGGATTTAAAAGTTAAATTGGAATAACTTATCGAGGTTGGTGCTTTCAGAACTACTTGAATGATTTTATTTATGCAGGAACAACCTGGGATCTTGGTTCCCTTATTATCATTGAAGCGGAGGCCTTAGCTGTTAAGGAAGCGATTTTGAGAGCTATCTCCTTAAATCTCTTCTTCGTTGTGTTTTAGAGTGATTCTCGGAGGGTGATTCATGCTCTTCACTACAAAAAATTTGGCGGCGTCTCTGAAAGCGCTTTTTAGAAAAGCGCTTTCATAGGCTAAAAAATTTAAGCAAAAAGCGCTTTCATAGGATTCCCTAAGAAAGCATTTTTCAAAAGCTGCTAAAGGCATTAGAAATATCTAACCTAAGAAAAGCTTTTGAAAAGCGCTCTTATAGGTGGTCTTAAGCGCTTTTAAAAGCTCTTCTGTTGCCTTAAAGCGCTTTTAAAGCGTTGTTATAAACTATGATCTGAAAGCTTTTGAAGGAAAAAATCGCTCTTATATATGGGCTTATGAAAGCGCTTTTAAAAGCGCTTTCATAGATTATTTATAATTAAAATTGAAAACCATAAAATACAATTTCATTGTTCATTACTTTTGTTCTTGTTTCCACATGTTTCTTTGCTACATGTTCATTACCTTTTCTCTCGTACACGATACTGCTGCATTTCGCTGCATTTCAAGTCGTTCCACCGTCGTGTCTTCCTCTGCCTCTCACGGTCGTCACGTCCTCGGTCTCTCACGGAAACTCCTATTTCCTGTTGGCTTCTCTCCGTGGAAGAACTTCGTTTCTTGTTTATGTACATTCTCTGCTCGCTTCCTGCTCCGATTATTTAAGGTACTTTCATTTTGTTGTTATTGTTTAAGTTGAAGTTTGATTATAGTCATTGAACTATCACCTTTTCTTTGTTCTCTATTTTTGTTGTTATTGTTGTTGTTCATGTGTTGCTGCTGGATTTTGTAATGTTAGTTCTCTTTTTGTTGTTATTGTTGTTGTTCATGTGTGTTGTTGTTCATGTGTTATTGTTGATATCAATTGTATAATGTTATGAAGAGAATTAGAAACACATACAAATTTTGATTCTTGTGAAACCTTAATGTATCTCAGTTATAGTCTTTTTTCACTATCATGTAAATCTAGAATGAATTTGTGGATGCTTTTGTTTGTGCATTAATCTTAGATAGGGGAAGTATATGGGATGAAACCTTAATTTCATATTTGTTCTTGAGTACATTAAGCCTCTCTTTCAAATGGGATCCCACTATAAATGCATTTTCTTGAAGCCAATCCTACTTCCGTACAAACAGGGTTTCCACCATTTCAGATTTAATTATGTAACTTTACTAACCTATTTTTTTAATAGAACTTTAATGCGCGTTACTAAGTTTGTTCATGGCTGCCCGGATTTTGTTACGTTTGATTTATAGCTTGTATTGAATTTGGTTTATCATGTTAGTTTCACTTACATTCATTCATGTACATTCATCCTATTTTTTATAATAGAAGTTTTCTTTTCTTTGAATTAGCAGCGTTTCCCGACCTAGTTCGACGTACGACGCTCATTCTCTGCGTTTCTTTGATTTCGATAAAACTGAGGTAAATTTCTTCCTCAAATTACTGGCATTGTGATGAATTTGTCTTAAATTTCCTTTCGTATGTTGCGTTTTCTTGATACGGATCCATTCCGTGTATACTGCGTTTTAGAAGCGTATCTTATTTTGTGCACTAATTAGTTGATATGGATAAGACATGGATGTATTCCATTCGATTGTCGAAAGACTATAAGAATGAGGTTTCGGAGTTTGTTAAGTTTTTGTGCATGCGCCAAAGACCCTTCGAATGACATGTCCTTGTTTGTATTGTTGTTATGGGAACGGGTTGTGTGATTCGGTTGGCATCGCATTGTCTGATATGGAATTGATAGAAGTTATACATGTTGGAATATGCATGGTGAGAAAAGTAAAGGGAATGTTGAATCGGGGGATAAGAGGACCTATGCTTCAAAAGACAATTACACAGATACATACGATTATGATCGAGTCGAAGAGATTGCAGAAGCGCTTGAAGAAGATCTTAATGATTGTCCCAAAATGTTCAAGAGGTTGGTAGCGATGAAGAGAAACGTTGTATAATGGTTGTATAAAATTCACAAGATTGTCTACGGTGTTAAATTTTTACAACTTAAAGGCCGACAATGGATGGTCGGATAAAAGTTTCACGAGTTATTAGCCCTTATGAAAGATATGCTACGGAGGATAATGTTCTTCCAATCGAGCGTATGAGGCCAAAAGATGTTGTACTCTATTGGCATGAGCTATGATAAGATACATGCATGTCTAAAATATTGCGTTTGTTTCTAAGCAGTATGCATCGTTAAATGAGTGTCCTAAAAGCGGTGCCCTCGATATAAGAAAAAGTTGTCTCGAGCAAAAGTCTTATGGTATTTTCCTATAATCCGAGATTTAGACGGATGTATCATAGTGAAGCCGATTCAAGACACTTGACTTGGCATTCGGATGAAATAATTATTGATGGAAAATTTCGACATCAAGATTCTCCACGGTGGATGAAAATTGATAATGATTATCACGAATTTGGAAAAGAAGCAAGAAACCTTCGCTTGGCATTGTCTATTGATGGAATGAACCCACACGGTATTCAAAGTATCTCGCATAGCACATGGCACGATTCTTATGATTTATAACCTACCTGTGGCTATGTATGAAGCGTAAGTACATGATGTTATTTATGTTAATTTACGGGCCTAAACAACGGAAATGACATAGCGTATACTTGGAACCATTAATCAAAGATTTGAAGATTTTGTGGGAGAGCGGTGTGGAGGTTTATGATGGTTAGGAAAGAAAGTTTCAACTTGAGGCGATGTTGTTTGGAACAATTAACGATTTTCCGACATGAAATCTATCGGGTATAGCATTAAAGGTGAAAAAGTGTGTCTGTATGTGAAGATGGAACCGATCGATGCGATTGAAACTTTGGCGAAAGAATGTCTTTCTCGGTCATCGTAGATTCTTAACTTCTAAATATCGATATCGTGGATGAAGAAAAGCGTTCAATGGAATACCGAACAACGTGAGAGCTCCGCTGGATTGACGGTGATCAAATTTTGAAAAGGTGAAATATGTGAGTATTTAGTTTGGTAAGCCATTTGCACATAAAGTTGTCACGGTGGGTGGAAGAAGAGGTCGATTTTTTAATTGCCATATTAGAATCTTTGTCGTAAGACATTTTCTTGATGTAATGCATATTGAAAAAAATGTATTTGTGTTATTGATACGTTACTCAATATAAAGGGAAGTCTAAGGATGGCCTTAAAGTAAGGGAGGACATGGTAGACATGGGAATAAGAACCGAATTGGGACCCATGAAGAAAGGAAGGCGGACATATCTACCACACTATTTACACTCTATCTAGAAAGGAGCAAAAATATTGTGTAAGTTTCTCGGTGAAGTTAAAGTTCAGGCTACTCATCGATATTAGAAGACTTGTGTCTATGAAAAACCTCAAGTTAAAGAGTTTAAAGCGCATGATTGCCATGTTATAATGGAACATTTTCTACCGATAGGTATACGTTCTATTCTGCCAGAAAAAGTAAGAAGCGCAATGTTCGCGTTAAAAAGTGACTAGGGAATCGAATCGAATTCGGATCCTGCGGAAAGCGATTTACTCTTTGATTTGTTTATAAAGATGCATGAGCATCAAGCTTTATTATTTTCAACACAAGAAATTATGATTATGAAAAAGGGGAAAGCTGCTAATACCCTCAATTGATTATGATATGCATCACGACTAGCGTAAACTAGACGTAACGCATTAGGGAGATTCCGGGTAAGGGGGTTTGTTATATAAAGGGAATAGATGGAGCGCCCTAAATATATATAGTTATCTATAGCTTTATATATGAATACGTTTGATATGTTTGTGTGTTTTAATTGCTATTTCTATGATTGGGAAAGTTTCTCCTTTGGGATTTTAAGAAGGATAGATTATGTGGGATCCTAGGTTTTGTTATTATTATGCTCGCAAAGATCTTTGGATCTTACGCATACATATCCTTAATGGGAATCGAGCATTTGTAGCTCGGATCTAAAGGGATCTATGGTTTGTTTGGTTTGAGGGAGAAAGAAATTTGCTCGCCAAGGATGAGACCTTGTGCCTACGTATTCTCAAAGGGATGTTGAGAAAGTCAGAGCAATCGTAGTTCCCACTTATGCTAGTGGAAGCAACAGGATGTTACTAAGAGACACAGACAAATGTCATCTTAATGAAAAGTGTATCTAATCTATTTCATCACATACATTTTGAAAAGTTGATTGATTGAAATCTTTCATCGTAAGTTATAGGTGTTTTGCTTGAGTGTACAAGCGTTACCACTTACATGTTTAAGAAAGATACTTGAAAAATGATTGAATCTTTTAATTGTAAGCATTGGGTGTTTTGCTTGAGTGTACAAGCGTTACCACTTACGATTAAGAGATGTTTTTGTTTGAAAAGAGTTTGAAAAGTTTTTGATTGTATGTAATGTGATAGATGAGATACTTCTTCCATAGAGATGATAAACGTCTAAATCTCATGAAATTGATTGGATTAAAGGGATGCTTTTAAAGCCCATGGGTCCTTGTATTGTAAGCCAAGGAGGCATTCCGAGGTCATCGAGGTTCCTTGTATGAAGCTCAAGAGGAAGCTATAGGGTATGGTGGCTTTGGCTTTAAAAGGGATTTCAGGAAACCATCCTTTTGGAATTAAGAGCAATTTCAGGAAATTATACTCTGGGTTCTATCCTAACGGGTGATTCTTTGTATTGGAAGCCCAATAGGAGGTGTTAAGAGATTTCTGATCTCTTTCATTGTATGATGCCCAAGAAGGCTAAACTCAATGAGGAGTTCTTTTGAATGAAGCCAGAGGAGGTGACTCAGGTGAGTGTTGTCTTATATGAAGCCTAGCGGAGGCTAAACTCAGATGAATGAGTTTTCTTATATGAAGCCTAAGAGGCTGAACTCGGTTGAAATGAGTTACCTTGTACCTATCTAGCTAGGCTAATAGTTATGTGATATGTATTCACGAGAGTTTATGAAGGAAATATAAACAGATGCATGATGTTTATTTACAAGAGTTTATGAAGGAAATATAAACAAGTGTATGTAAAGCGAGCGTTTAAAGCAGTAAATTGATTATTTACAAGTTTGTATTGTGTACATGGAAGTAAATATGTATCTGACAGTATTTATGTACGAGGAGTTGTGGATGTACATAGGAGGTTGGGACTTACACGTAAGGAGGCCCATTGGTTTAAAAGCAGTTTCACAGGAATAATGCTCCTTTTAATACCAATGGTATTGATGTATATACAATCGAAAAAACAAACGAGCGAAGTTTATACGTATTTGAGTATTCTGAGTATCTATTATGTACAAGTAAAATAGATGTGTACATAAAAGAATTGGTTATGTACAAGAAAATAATTATGTACATAAAAGAATGTTTTTGGGACTTACACCGTGAGGAAGGCCCATGATCGGTTAAGATATTCAAGAGAAAACGAATTCGGTTTTATCGTTTAAATCGGACCGATCATGGAAAAAGATGTAAGTTTGATGAAAAGTTTTGAAGAATGATCTTGAAAGTGTTTTGAAAAGTGAAATATACTTTACAAGAAGTTTTGAAAAGAATCGGATTTCAAAAGTTTGAAAAAAATCACCTTTGAAGGTGCTTTGAAAAGTATTCAAATGTACCGTTTTCGGCTCGATAAAAATATAATCGGATGAAAGTTTTTTTGAAAATTCTTGACATTATCTAAAAATAGATACATTAATTGACAAGTGTACAAAAAATCACCTCAAAATGAGGAGTTTTGATTGGGTTTTGAAAAAGTCAAAGTTTGTAAAAAAAATATGAAAAAATTACAAAGTTTGGTAAAAAAAAGGTCCCTAGGCTACTCGAACCCGGGACCTCAAGGCAAGGCAAGGTATAAATGACTTAAGAGTGAGCTGGCAACCGCTGGGGCGGCAATACATCCGTGTATTCAAGTCAAACAATGAAATTATATTTTAAAACGGATATTTGAATTTAAAAAAACGCGCGCAGTGTTCTTCATCTTCTCCAATCTTCAATCAATCCTCAAATCCTTATTTCTTGATGAAATTGAACGAAGTAAACATCAAACTTGATCGTTTTAAGCCCAGGAACATGATTACGTTGTTTAATTTCATTTATTTTCAGTTTAACATGATTGAATTTTGCAAGAACACGAAGAACCCTAAAACTGAAAATCCTAATTGAAATCGTGTATGGTGAATGAATTTATCAATTGTGAAATTTGGAAAAAATGTGAAATTTTAACACTTGAAAAAATTTCTAAGTGTTGAAAATTTTGACTTTTTGTTGACTTTTCCAAATTTCTTGATTTTTTATGATCATGATGGATCATTTGAAATATTTTGATGATTGAAAAAGTTTTATCTTGAAAAAGTTGACCAAAAGTCAAAGTTTGACTTTTCAGTGCAGATGAAATTTCATCAGATGATTTAGAAATTGACTGATGAAATCTGTGAACTTCTGTGATGTTCTGAATCCAGAAATTAGGTCAACATGTTATATCTAAGATATGAAGATCAATCTCCAATCAAAAAAGTCATTCATTGATCAGAAAATCAGAGATTGCTTGTCCTCGATGAAAACCCTAATTGGTCGATCCTTGATAGATCATGAGGAAAAATTTGATATCTGAAGATCAGAGGTTGATGGTTTGATCAAGATAGATCAAATGAGGTGGATAAAACTCAAACCCTAATTGATTGCCTCTTGAATCAGATGAAAAATTGATGAAACCCTAATTTTGACACCGTAAAGCTACGGATTAATTACATTTTGAGCGGTAGTGATGCAATGATGCAAATGTAAGGTGGTATATTAGGTCAAAATTGGGGTATGACAGATGCTATTTAAGTTTCTTTAACACGAGATATGAAGATGAATATCTTAGTCTCGATAGGTGTGAACTTAAATATCGAATCTGCAAATTTTGGACCTAAGATACCAAAAATGAGTGATGCAAAATGATTGCAAGAAGATTCACCGAAGATATCAAAGAAATGACATGGTGGGGAAAAATTTGTGAGGATGACTCGATGCAAGAAAAGAGAATCTGTTTGTTGGGAAACAAGCAATATGTTTCAGGAAAATAGATTCACAATGTATGTGAATATCATTTCGCTTGAAACAAAGAGATTATCGACCTTGTGACAATGTTTAGGGTAAGTGAAGATGATATTACCAATTATCAGCCTTTTGATAGTCTATGGTAATGAGTTTCGAAGATATTACCAATTATCAGGGAAGTGATAACTATAACAAGGTAATTCTTGAGAAAATTCTTGAGTATTGACCTTGTGAATATGAGACAATGATGGAAATAGATCTCAAATGAGTTTCTATTTTCACAGCTTCAATCTTGCCGGAGATCTCTCTTTTGAGAAGATGCGGGCATTTTGATTGAAAGACACAGGTTTTCTTTTAGACAGAAAGACAACTGTGGAGATTTCTTGAACTATCATGATTTGAACTTGTTGAGAAGAACAATCGTTTTATGATAAGTTTCAAGATGAAAAGAAAATAAGCGGCTCGGATGACGAGGCTATTGCTTATTGTTTTGTTGGTTAGAGACGAGGTTCTATCCAAGAATGAACTGGAAAGAAAAGGTCAATCAAGACATTGTCCTTAAGGAGTGATGATCTCGGTGGAAATAAGAAAAATGTATTTTTCTATTTGGGGATATCCTTCTGGAGATATGACATACCCTTGAGTAAATGCAATCTAAACCAGGGATATGGGAGCAAACATTAAGGAATGCAGAAATGCATTAATGATGTTATTATGTATGAATGATGAATGTTATGAATGTCATATGCTCAGCAAAATCCGCAGTTCAAACAAATACTCAGCAAAATCCGCAGCCATGGCGTAGACTTTTACTGATGAGGAATCTGAGTTGCATGCTTTAAACTCTCTGAAAAAGACATTTCATTGGCAACTTTGTTGGGAATTCTTTTTGGATAAGAATACCGCCCTTTGATGATCTCTGCTGAGGAAAGGAAGACTTCTTTAGCAGCTGTTCTATCTTTCGGAGATCGAAACACTCGTGGACAAAACTGTTGAAGCTCTTCCTGTGTTCATAGTTCAAAGGAAAATTTCACTTTTATTTCAAAATTTTGAAGTAAAAATTCATTTAAAAACTTTTTTTTTTTTTTTAGTTTCAAAAAGTGATTTTCACAATAACAAGCGTTATTTTGCAAAACAGAATAAAGTAAGAATAGAAAACAAGTGGGCACAAGGCTCAAATTTTATTGATAGAATGGTAATCCGCCAAAGGCGTGATTCCATGAGCTATTTACATGAGTTGGAAATGATAATTTATTGGGAAAGGCTACATTGAAAGCAATGACCACTATTATCCTAACAACTTTGAATTCAATATGTTTGTTGCTTTAGAGGATTTGATTGAAGATCCGTTGATGGAAGATTCTTTGGATTGACGTGCGTGATTGATTACTTTGTCATTTTTTTGTATCCTTATTTTTGCATAGATTTGCTTTTACAAGCTTTCTATCTATCAGGATAATTCTTGTTTATTGTCTCTAATTTTTGCGTGGACCGCCTTTTCAGGTTTTCAGTCCACCGAGACGCTCTTTTTTGCCTAAGCCGCCCTTTTCGGGTTTTCGACTTACCGAGCTGTTCTTTTGTTTTGTTTTTTTTTAGAAAAAGTATTTCTTGACTGCATCAGCATTCACAGGATGCGGGAGTTCATCACCGTCCATGGTTGTGAGAATCATGGCACCGTGAAAAGCTTCTTTTGATGTACGGGCCTTCATAATTAGGAGTCCATTTGCCCTAGAATCGGTTGAAAAGGATCTTTTTAAGCACGAGTCGCCTTCTCGGAATTCACGAGGTCGGACCTTTTTGTCGAAAGCATTCTTCATTCTTCTTTGATATAATTGTCCATGACACAGAGCGGTCAGGCGTTTTTCTTCAATTAAGTTCAGCTGATCGTATCTGCTTTGACACCATTCGGCCTCAAATAACTTAGTTTCCATGAGAACTCTCATTGTGGAATCTCGACTTACGGGAGCACTACTTCCATGCCGTATACTAGAGAAAAGGGTTTCCCTGTTGAAATGCGTCTTGATACGATACCCATGCGAGCAAGCAGCGACATTCGTGCGGTCTTTGTAGGTGATGACCATCTTACGGGCGATCTTTTGATGTTCTTGTTGGCGGCTTCAACGACGCTGTTCATCTTTGGCCGGTAAGGTGATGAGTTATGATGCTCAATCTTGAACTCCTCACACAGTTCTTTCATCATTTTTTTGTTCAAGTTTGATCCGTTGTCTGTAATGATCTTACTTGGAACTCCATATCGGCAAATGAGGTTGTTCTTGATGAACCTCACAACCACTTGTCTTGTGGCGTTGGCGTGAATCTTTGCGACCCATTTGGTGAAGTAATCAATAGCCACTAAAATGAAGCAATGTCCGTTGGACTTTTGGTTCGATCATCTGATCATGTCATGCCCACATGGAGAAAGGCCACGGAGAAGAGAGAACGTTGAGTAGAGTCGGTGGCACATGGATCTTATCTGCGTAGATCTGGCACTTGTGACATCTTTTAACGTGTTTATAGCAATCAGATTCCATTGTTATCCAATAGTATCCTGCTCTCAAGATTTTTCTGGACATTGCATGCCCATTTGAATGGGTTCCAAAGGATCCTTCATGTACTTCATGGATGATTGTGTCGCTTCTTATGCGTCGATGCATCGGCGGGACCATGTCGAAGTTTCTTTTGTATAGCACATCTTCATTCAGGAAGAAATATCTAGAAAGCCTCCTTAGAGTTTTCTTATCCTTGTACGATGCCCCAAGTGGGTACTCTCGTGTTTGAAGGAAACGTTTGATGTCGTGGAACCACGGTTTATCATCGAAGACTGCTTCATTGCAAATACATCGCATGTCTTTCAAAGCGTCGTCACGGATCTTAGGCATATCGTTCCAACTGTTGACTTTGAACATGGAAGATAGAGTAGCCAAGGCGTCTGCCATTCGATTCTGATCTCGAGGGATATGATGCAGTTCAACTTTGTTAAAGAAAGTCAACAAACGTCTTGCGTAATCTCTATAGGGAATCAAACCAAGATGATGAGTTTCATACTTGTCTTTGATTTGATTGATTTCAAGGGCTGAGTCTCCATATATGTCAAGGATCTTGATCCTCAAATCGATGGCTTCTTCGATACCCAAGATACAAGCTTCATATTCTGCGATGTTGTTGGTGGAATTAAATAGCAATCTGGCGGAAAACGGAATATGAGAACCCTCGGGAGTAATGATGACTGCCCCAATTCCATTTCCAAAAACATTAACTGCTCCATCAAAAATTAAGCCTCATCTAGATTCTGGATCAGGACCTTCTCCGGGCAGCGGTTCGTCACAATCTTTCATCTTTAAGTACATAACATCCTCGTCTGGGAAGTCAAACTTGAGATATTGGTATTCATTGAACGGATGATAAGCCAAGTGATCGGCGAGAATGCTTCCTTTGACCGCTTTTTGGGCACGGTACTGGATGTCATACTCAGATAATAGCATCTTCCATCGAGCAATTCTTCCTGTTAAGGCAGGCTTTTCAAAGACATACTTGATTGGATCCATTTTGGAGATTAACCAAGTCGTGTGATTGATCATGTACTGGCGGAGATGTTTTGAAGCCCACACCAAAGCGCAACATGTTTTCTCGAGCATGGAGTAGAGTTTCACGATCATGAACTTTTACTCAAGTAGTAGATGGCATGCTCCTTCTTACCGGTTTCATCTTGCTGTCCAAGCACGCAGCCCATGGAATCTTCTAATACGGTAAGGTACATGATTAATGGTCTTCCTTCGACTGGAGGAATCAATATCGGTGGTTCGCGGGTATTCATTAATATTGTCAAATGCTTTTGGCAATCTTACGTCCACGTAACCTCTTGATTTTTGGAGAAGCTTGAATATCGGCCAGTGGCGATCATTTGAGAGATAAATCGGAGATGTAATTCAACGTCCAAGAAATCCTCTTACTTGCTTTTACGTATGTGGTGTAGGCATTTCTTGAATAGCCTTGACTTTATCGGTCAACTTCAATACCTATTTGGTGACAATGAAACCTAGGAGTTTTCGGATCTTACCCCAAAGGTGCATTTGTTAGGATTGATGGTGAAATTTCCTTAGTCGTTGAAACAACTTTGAGAGATATTCTATATGCTCTTCTTGATGTCGAGACTTTGCTATCATGTCATCCACGTGAACTTGATCTCTTTGTGCATCATGTCATGAAAGAGAGTAGTCATTGCCCTTTGTAATTCTTTGCATTCTTTAATCAAATGGCATTACTTTGTAGCAAAAGTGCCCCATGGCGTGATGAAGGATGTCTTCTCCATGTCTTGGGAGCCATTACGATCGATTATAACCGGAAATCGTCCATAAAAGAAAAGGCGTTGAACTTTGCGGTACTATCCACTAGCATGTCGATATGCGCTGGTGAAATCATCTTTGGACTTGCTTTGTTCAAGTCGGTAGTCAACACACATTCGACCTTTCCATCTATCTTGGAGCAGGCACTATGTTGGCTAGCCATTGAGGATATTGAGTGACGAGGAAACCGGTCGAGTGCTTTTTGAACTTCCTTTTTGATTTTGTCGGCCATTTCGAGGTGAACTCTTCTCGGTCTTTGTTTAAGCGGAGGACACTCGGCTTTAATGGAAAATGATGCTCCACGATCTTTGGTATCTAAACCTGCATGTCTTGGTAGGACCGAACACATCAACATATTCTTTGAGAAGATCTGTCAGTTTGATTTTGACGTTGCTGTCGAGTGAAGCTCCGATATTCACTTCTTTTTTGTCTTCCTCAGAACCTAAGTTAATTGTTTCCAGAGGCTCTTTGTGAGGCTGAATGATTCTTTCTTCGTGCTTAAGCAGTCGAGAAATCTCATCCGGGATCTCTTCTTCAACTTCTTCCTCGGCGACTTTACTGGGGATTTCAAAGTTGGGAGAGAGCATAGAGTTATTGCTTTCAATGGATTTGTCCATCTGTTAATCTGCATGTTTTGATTTATGTTTGATTAATTAACTCTTCTCTTTTCTTTTGAAAAAAAGTTAATGTGAAAAGGTATACAGATTAATTTTTTTGAAGATTTTTATTGTGTTTTTTAGGATTATCATTTCCAAGAAAGGGTAAAATGAAAAACAAACACAAAATGTGGAATCAAAACAACGCGTTTTGTTTATGATTCACAATATGAAACAGGGCCCTATAATACAAACTCTTTTGTCTTGGGCAAGACAAAGAGAAATTATTTAAAAGCTAAACCCTATAAAACATCTCTTCGCTTTGGGCGAGGCGAGAGTTCAAAACAAAAGCAAAGTAAACTACTTAGAACTATGAACATTAGTCCGAACTTCAACAGGTTTCCAGTAGTGGCGAACTCCTTGGAAGTTGAGGTATTCTAGTAGTTTTCCACTTGGTTTAATCCTTGAGTAAACTTTGGTCGTTGGCCGAGCAGGCTTTGAAGACTCTGGACGATTGACCTTGCCTTTTGTGCTGCTAAAGCGATCTTCTTCTGCTTGATGAACAGATCGGGAAGCATGGGATACAACATATGTACCTTCTATTGGCATTTGTGTTGACTTCTGGGGATGTACCCTCCAATCTTCTGAGTGAAGAGACTCATTGTCGGCGACACTTTCTAATTCGTATCCCGAGTCATACCCTTGATCTTCAGTAATTACGTTGATGTAGTGATAGTCAAGATCTGGTTTAACAAAATCCACAGGTGCGTTAAAGCAGAGATCTTCATTCGGAACCTCAATTGGTTGATGAGATCGGGAAGATGTATACCCTTCTTCCGGTTGACTAGGATACTCAAAAATCACCCATCCGTCAATTGGATATCTTCAGTCGATTTTCGAGCTTTACGGGCGATATATTTCACCATGTAGTCAAACTTGCCACTTGGTTCTCCCAAGGTATCCCAAACTTCAGAAGGGACAGGCGGATTTTCATTCTTTTGTAGGGACATGCCTTTGAATTGATCAGTTGAAGGATAGTACGGTGCGTATGATTCTTCCTGAGACACATATTCGAGTTTATTTAGATAAGTGCTCCATTCTTCAGATCCAGGGAGATCATCTTCATCACCTTCATTTGTAAGAATGTTAACCTCTTGGAGGAAAGGGTTTAAGAAACCCCCACTATGGAATACTTCTCTGATTGGACGAAGTGTTTCATCCCTTTGCTTGTCTTTAGGAAATACTGGAGCGAACCCAAGTCTGGCCTTTGTTTCGTTGTTAATAGATTTGATTACTTGTCCCCAACCTTGACATTGCCATCTTTCACTATCTGCCGCCTTCTTTGTAAGAGGAGATAGATGACACCTTTTTCGTAGATTCATCTTCTAACGGATGTCTTGGGAGCTGTCCCTTCAGCGTCGTTGGGCGTGATGAAAGAAAAGCTGGATAAATGGCTTACAAGCAACGCTTGTTCACCGATGATGGTCACTAGCTTCCCATTTATTGTAAACTTTAATTTCTGGTGGAGAGTGGAAGTCACTGCTCCTGCTTCGTGGATCCATGGTCTTCCTAGCAAACAAGCAGCTGGCACATCCATGACCTGGAAGGTGATTTGAAAATTATGCGGACCAATTGTCATCGGGAG
Organism: Vicia sativa; assembly: GCA_021764765.1. Classification (NCBI taxonomy): domain Eukaryota; kingdom Viridiplantae; phylum Streptophyta; class Magnoliopsida; order Fabales; family Fabaceae; genus Vicia; species Vicia sativa. The sequence goes on from CM038794.1 coordinate 148,009,843, forward strand.
ATCGACTTCCCCAATTACAGACTTCCTTGACCCGTCAAAGGCTCTTACCACTATGTCATTAAACTTCATCGGTGTTCCTTTGTAAGCTAAACGAGCGAGAGTCGTTTTCGGCATTACGTTTAAGGATGAACCGGTATCTACTAATACATTGGAAAGAGAATCTGATTCACAAATCATCAAGATATGCAGGGCCAAATTGTGATCTTTCCCTTCTTCTGGGAGTTCTTCATCACTGAAACTTAGATTATTGCAAGCGTTATGTTGCCCTGATTCCTCCAAACTGATGCGTAGTCACGTCGTGATCTACATAAGCGATCTAGCACCTTCATTAAAGCTTCTCGGTGAGCTTGAGTTCAAAAGTAGAGATAGTATCGAAATCTTGAAGAGTGCGCATCGGTGATCCACGACTCTGTATTCACTTTTCTTGATTAGTTTCAAACTCTCATCGAAATCTGTGTTGACGTTAGTTCTATCAGACGAACCAACATTTGTGCTTGGATTAACAACGGGAATCCTCGTGGGATTCTTAGGTGGTGTATCAACTGGATTTTGTCTAACAATAGGAACAACAGGCGGTTTTGGTAGCAACGGGGTATGTACTCCTCCACTTCGTGTTACTCGTCCTATCTCAGTTATGTTGACATTAGCTGGAAGAGTTGGCATGGGTTTCTCCTTCCCATCCTCTATCACAGTCGCATTGTATTGGTAGGGAATTGCTTTGTTAGAACTGTATGGAATAGGACCGGGTAGGCAAATCACCAAAGGAGACCCTGGAACGTTTGAATCGTTATATTTAATCTCCACATGCTTGGGGACATTGAAACAGGGGATAATAACGTTTACTTCGGGATTTTCCGAGTTGATATCTGAGACTAAAAGCTCATGCGGAAAATGCCCTACCGTATTCACGTTATAGTCATCTCTGTTTCTGTAGATCTGTATGTCACCAATGTCTAGCAATCGTTGAATGTCTGCTCTTATGGTTGGACATCCTCGACAATCCTTAAAGCAGATGTTACAAGCTGCGTAATCGTGTTTAGTGAAAGCACCCATTGTACTGTATGTATCATGGAGATGTACCAAGTTTCCTCTGATCAGATTCACGTCTGTGACAAGATACCGATCTGTATTTCTTAGTATCAAATTCACCGTATGTCCACTATGACTGGGAATCAGATTTTCTTGTACGTTTGGATTTGTATTTCTGAAGGAAAGAAGATTAGACCTTACTAACCTTTGTACTTCAGCTTTTAGTGCTATGCAATGCTCAAGATCATGGCCCGGTGCCCCTTGATGAAAAGGGCAAGATACGTCCGCTTTGTACCACCATGGTAATTTTTACAGTGGGGTGGTGACCGGTTGCCAGAATTCCTTTCTATTAATGCGGGTATAGTTCCGTGTCGTCATTGGAATTGGGTCAAATTGTGAGACGAGGCGCCTGATTCGATTGTTGGCTACTTGAGCATTGGCGAATTTGTTGAGTTTGTTGCTGCGGAGCAATTCATGTTTGGACTTGTATTGACGGGGTGCTATGGCGCTACACTCGTTGTTGGTGACATTCTTTCGTGGTTTCCTCGGGATACCATTCCTATGTCATGTTCTTTTTCTTTGGAAGCTGGTTCCAACCCTTTTAGTTCCACTGAAGATCCTATCTCTGGTCGGCGTCCGGTTCGAACTCCTTCCTCTAGCGCATTCCCATGCTTACCATCTCGGTGAAATCTCCGGGGTGGCGATCATTCGTTCGTAGTAAAATGGGCCAAGAGTGTTTAAGAAAACCTTGGTCATCTCCTTCTCTTCTAATGGGGGTTGACTTGGGGCAATTTCCCTCCATCGTTGGCGTATTCTTTGAATGTCTCTCTTTCCTTTTGAGACATGGAAGCGGAGTTGATCGATCGGAGCCATATCAAGTTAAACTTATATTGTTGTTGAAGGCTTCACCTAAGTCATTGAATGTTTGGATATTCGATGCTGTGTAGTATACCACTGGTCGGCGCTGTGAGGCATCTTGGAAGTAGTGGATTAACAACTAGTGATTATCGTTGTACGTGGACATTTTCCTGGCATACATCGTAAGATGACTTTGTGGACAGGAGTTTCCTTTGTACTTTTCAAAGTCAGGGACTTTGAATTTTGTAGGTATCCTTACGCGAGGAGCTAAGCACAGATCATGGGCGTTCTTCCCAAACAATTTCTTCCCTCGGATCGTTTTAATCTCAATTTGCATTTTGAGGTGTTCATGGAGATTCTCCATCGGGCCACGAGGATTCGTGTTATCGCCTGGACTATGGTGAACTTCTTCGTCTGCCGTAGTGTGAACTACAGAAGATGAGTTTGTCATGATCGATTGAGAAACCGTCATAGTGATTTGCGGAAAGGTTACTCCATGCTGTGGGGTAAGTGTTGAGTTCTGCAAAGTAGGTACTTCAAGCGTGGTTGTTTATACGAGAAGTCGGTTGGCGAAATCCGATGCGAAATTGAAAGGCATGCCCATGGATAACCTACGGCATCTTGAAGAGTGAACTCTTGGCTGCAACGGTTGAAGCGGAGTAGTAGTGGTCTCGAAATCGCGCTTGATTTTAGCGCTCGATCTTGCTTGCGACTTTGCGGCTGCTATGAATTGACCAAAAGTGAGTCTTTCCACCTCTTCTTGCGTGTTGTCACGTACTCTGACTCAACATTTTCTTGCTCAAATCCTTCCATTACTTTCCTTCTTTTTGAATGTGTATTGTATGTTCGAGTAAGTTGTGGGCGTGGTCGAGAAACTCTAAGGCATGACGACTTGGCGATCTTTTCCTTTACGGAAAGAATTCCAAAGATCAAACTCTAGACAATAGACTCGATATGCAAAGTATGATGCATGATTATAAATGCAAAGAAAGGAATTCCCAAAATTTACGCTAAAAGAAATTTACGCGAATATTTGGATGGAAAACACATATTTTATTTATTATTGAAAGGAGATTACAACAATTTTGTTTTTGAGCATTGCTCACACAAATGATAAAGTAAATGATAAAAATTACAAATTAAACTAATTAATCGTCCTCGTCGGATGAAGATCCAAAGGCTTGATGTAGCTTTAACTTCAGGATTTCTTTCCCATAGTGAGCTTTCAGTTCATCTTTCTCGGCTTTAAGCTTGCTAATGACTTTCTTCCACTCGTCGAAGCGGGATCATTTGGTTGTCATTTCCTCAAGCTTTCTTTTCCTTTCTTTGATGTATCTTTTGATCGCATTATCTTTCTGGCGAATCTTCTCATCTTTCTCCATGAGCCATTCATCCTGGAAGTAAAGCGTCTTTTCATGATCTTTGACTTGCTTCTTAAGCTTCTTTTTTCGAGGTCGGTCTTAAGAACTTGTCTTCAAAGCTCTTTCTCGAGCCTCATCTTGGCCAAAGCTTATTGATATTCTCCCATAGTCTCGACGGAAAAATTGTTGATTTGGAAGTGTTGAGAACATGGGTTCTTCATAAGCGTAAGGCATTGAATTCCTTTGCTCTTTTCTTTACCAAAGTGTAGATTTCCATGGCTACACAATTCTTGGCTTTCCCTTTTCCTTCCTTGAATCGATGCCAAGCTCGATCATCTAGCTTTCAAACCTTGGGAATCCTCTCCTTCATGATAGAAGTAACTCTCTTTGTAAAACCAAGAGGTTTACTAGAGTTTGCGTGCCGAGTTGACGTCTGAGGAATGGGTTGTAGTTGATTCCTCCTTCGTACCAATGAGAGTGCGTTGGCAAATTCTCCACGACTCTCAATGATTTCCATCTTATTATGCCTAAGGTATACCAATGGATATAAATCGTTTGTAAGAGACATGAGTCTTGAGACCAATGCCAATCGTCTTTGTTTTCGGAAGATAGGAGATTTAGGCAAGTGTGAGATAATCCATTTGAAGACAGAGATACACAACACACGATAGTTCCATCTCCTTGACGATTCCTATGATGAATGGAGAATCGTGTCACCAAGCAAAGTGGGAGCAGGATTTCCAATCGAAAAATCCTTATGGCGTTGATATCAGCGAAACTTGGGACGTTGAAACAACACCAATCCATAGATGAGTAAAGCTAAAATAGCTTCAAAGGCTACCATACTACACTTAGAGAATTTAAGAGCCTTTCCATTAGGAACTTTGAAGTTAGTCCTAAGAGTTTTCCTTTGGTAGTTAGGTTTTGTCTATCTCGTTTCTTTAAGTGAGTCATTGTTGCAATGGTGGTGACTTAGGAATGGCTTCCAAACCATTGAAAGGCACTTTGTCTGATACTGAGATACCTAAGATGTGTGCGTACTCTTCCAAAGTAGGCATCAACTGATAGTCATGGAAAGTGAAACAGCGATAGACTGGATCGTAAAACTGAACGAAAGTTTTGAGAAGTCCTTCATCAACGTTAGTGTTCAGAATAGTTAAAAGAGTTCCATAGCGTTTTCTGAAATCCGAGGGATCTTCTACCAAGGATGCTAACTCTTTTAACTTCCCTACGTCAGGAATTCTAAAATTGTATCTCTTGGTGAATCTTCCTCTAACGTCCATCACTCTAACCTAAAATATTTACAAAGAAAATTCTCTAAATTCTTTGGAAATGGGAAGAGAAATAAGTTTTTGAATGAATGCATGAATGCTACAAACATGGTTAGTAGTTATACACACGGTCAAGCGTTCAAAGTCACGAGCATGAGGCCAACGATAAGAATCAAACGTGGGTAAGTTCTAAGGGCTTATTCATCTGTGAAATGGGTTCTACTGATAATACAGGCTCAACGCTTCTCTTTGAAATATTATCGGATTTGTTGAATACTCGAAGTCCAATAATATTTTCAAGAAAAACTACTTTGATTGTAGTCTCGCATGACAATTATTCTAAGCTACGCGAATAATTTATACTACATCCTAAATGGCGAGGATGGGTTATGTGTTCTCTGACCACTCGACCCATGAGTTCTTTTGAAAGCAAAATGTCTTCGCAAATACTTGCTAAACACAAATACTCTCAAGACAACCTCCACTGAGAGAGGGATCTCAAATTAACTCCGTAAGTACTGAGACTTCTCACAAGTTAATAGGACTATACCCCCCACCTAGATCTTAAAATGTTTCTTAAATCCGGGTTAGGATTTCTTTCCATCAGATGAAATCGCGAAAACAAACAATAAAGAAAAAACAAATATATGCACATATGAAAGCTTAACCCCTTCTTTCTTTTTGAAAACAAAAAAAAAAGCTTGACGCTCATGAGTAGAGTCACATTTTTTTGAAAATCAAAATTTAGCGTACTCCCAGTAGTCGCCATTTTCTGATCGCGTTAAAAGTGGCCTAGGGGATCAATTGGAATTCGGATCCTACGGTTCGAAACGATTTACTCTTTTGATTTGTTTATAAAGATGCATGAGTATCAAGCTTTATTATTTTCAACACAAGAAATTATGATTATGAAAAGGGAAAGTGCTAATACCCTCAATTGATTATGATATGCATGACGACTAAGTAAACTAGGCGTAGCATTGGGGATTACAGGTAAGGGTTTGTTATATAAAGGGAATAGATGGGCGCCCTAAATATATATAGTTATCTATAGCTTTATATATGAATACGTTTGATATGTTTGTGTGTTTTAATTGCTATTTCTATGATTGGGAAAGTTTCTCCTTTGGGATTTTAAGAAGGATAGATTATGTGGGATCCTAGGTTTTGTTATTATTATGCTGCAAAGATCTTTGGATCTTCTACATACATATCCCTAATGGGAATCGAGAGCATTTGTAGCTCGGATCTAAAGGGATCTATGGTTTGTTTGGTTTGAGGAGAAAGAAATTTGCTCGCCAAGGATGAGACCTTGTGCCTCACGTATTCTCAAGGGATGTTGAGAAAGTCGAGCAATCGTAGTTCCCACTTATGCTAGTGGAAGCAACGAGGATGTTACTAAGAGACAGGACAAATGTCATCTTAATGAAAAATGTATCTAATCTATTTCATCACATACATTTTGAAAAGTTGATTGATTGAAATCTTTCATCGTAAGTTATAGGTGTTTTGCTTGAGTGTACAAGCATTACCACTTACATGTTTAAGAAAGATACTTGAAAAATGATTGAATCTTTTAATTTCAAGCATTGGGTGTTTTGCTTGAGTGTACAAGCGTTACCACTTACGATTAAGAGATGTTTTGTTTGAAAAGAGTTTGAAAAGTTTTTGATTGTATGTAATGTGATAGATGAGATACTTCTTCCATAGAGATGATAAACGTCTAAATCTCTAGGAGAAATTGATTGGATTAAAGGGATGCTTTTAAGAAGCCCATGGGTCCTTGTATTGTAATCCAGAGGAGGCATTCGAGGTCATCGAGGTCATCGAGGGTCCTTGTATAAAGCTCGAGAGGAAGCTATAGGGTATGTGGCTTTGGCTTTAAAGGGATTTCATAGGAAACCATCCTTTTGGAATTAAGAGCAATTTCACGGGAAATTATACTCTCGGGTTCTATCTAACGGGTGATTCTTTGTATTGGAAGCCCAATAGGAGGTGTTAAGAGATTTCTTGATCTCTTTCATTGTATGATGCCGAAGGCTAAACTCAATGAGGAGTTCTTTTGAATGAAGCCCAAGAGGAGGCTGACTCAGCAGGTGAGTGTTGTATTATATGAAGCCTAAGCGGAGGCTAAACTCGGATGAATGAGTTTTCTTATATGAAGCCTAAGAGGAGGTGAACTCGGTTGAAATAAGTTACCTTGTACAAAGCCCAAGAGGAGGCTAACTCTTGTGGGGAGCCTATTGGTTAGACTAGTTGTTATGTTATAACTAGATAGTTATATAAACAAGTGTGTGTGTGATATGTATTCACGAGGGGTTTATGAAGGAAATATAAACAATGCATGATGTTTATTTACAAGAGTTTATGAAGGAAATAAACAAGTGTGTATGTAAAGCGAGCGTTTAAAAGCATAACTTGATTATTTACAAGTTTGTATTGTGTACAAGGAAGTAAATATGTATCTGACAGTATTTATGTACGAGGGTTGTGGATGTACATAGGAGGGTTGGGACTTACACCATAAGGGAGGCCCATTGGTTTAAAAACGATTTCACGGGAAATGCTCCTTTAATACCAATGGTATTAGAGTATATATACAATCGAAAGCGAAAACAAGCGGACGAAGTTTGTATTATATTGAGTACGAGGTATCTGTATTATGTACAAGTAAAATAGATGTGTACATCAAAAAATTGGTTATGTACAAGAAAATAATTATGTACAAAAAGAATGTTTTGGGACTTACACGTGAGGAGGCCCATGATCGGTTAAGATATTCAGAAAGCGAATTCGGTTTTAGTTTAAATCGAACCGATCATGGAAAAAGATGTAAGTTTGATGAAAAGTTTTGAAGAATGATCTTGAGAGTGTTTTGAAAAGTGAAATATACTTTACAAGAAGTTTTGAAAAGAATCGGGTTGGTTTGAAAAAATCTTTGAAGGTGCTTTGAAAAGTATTCAAATGTACCGTTTTCGGCTCGATAAAAATATAATCGGATGAAAGTTTTTTTGAAAATTCTTGACATTATCTAAAAATATATACATTAATTGACAAGTGTACAAAAAATCACCTCAAAATGAGGAGTTTTGATTGGCTTTTGAAAAAGTCAAAGTTTGTAAAAAAATATGAATACCTATCAAGAGAAATTTGAAAATTTGATTTCATGAGAATATCAAATTTGATTTCCATAATGTTGATCAATTCTTTCCAAATTCAATCCCAAATCCATCCAGCATATATACTTGATGCATACCTATCAAGAAGAGAAAAAAAATTGCCTCGAAACCCTAACCCAAACTCAAACCGTGTCACTTTCAAGTGGGAATCCTACTTGGTCATTCTCAATCGTTTTGAGGTGTCCAACAGGTTCCTTGATACCTCCAGAAGCGAATCAGACCTTTACTTTTCCAAAAAACATCAAGAATCAAGCAACCCGTGTTTGGTTTGTTCTTGAATTTTCAAATTCGATTTCTCATATTCATGCATTATTAACTTGTTTTGTGTTTGTTTTGTGATTAGTGATGAGTTTACAAGCTTTGGGCACTTTGATTGAGTTTCCATGGCAAAACACGACATGCCATGATTAGGGTTTCCTATGCCGTTTAGGGTTTCTCTTATTAGGAAAATTGGACAATAAGACCCATGCCATTGAATTCGAATGATGTCTCGAATCGAACCATTTGGATTTTATTTATATTACGTGTGTTGCATTTTTGATGTTTGCCAGGAACTGCGTCGAACCATGGCCGACCAGCCTTTTCAAATTTTCAAAAGGTTGAAGACGATGGATGGCGCGAGCGGGAGGAAACCAGGAGGCGGCGTGTAAATTCCACTAATTCCGTTTCCAAACAGTTGACATGCCTAGCTCAGTTGGTCAGCGCGTTGGTTTTCAAGGTTTGAAGCCAGAGTCCCCTGTTCGATCCAGCCAGGGACCATTTTCTTTTCCTTTTCACAAACTTGCATTATTTTCCTATTTTTCATATATTTTCTTTTATTTAATATTTTCCATTCATTTTAATTTCTTTTCACAATTTTATTCTGCATTAAAAAATTACCAAAAAACATTTTTTCTTTTTACATTATTTTCATAAAAATCTTTATTTAATTTAATAAATTAAAAAATATAATTTTTGCATGCATATTTATTTTATTTATATTTTTGCATTTAAATCACTTTTAATTGCATTTTAATTATTCAATCTTTTCCAAAAAATCCCAAAAAATTATTTTAATATATTTATCTTATTTCCAGCCTATATTAATTTTCTCATATTAAAATTTGCATTTTTTCTAACATTTTCTCTTATTCCGATTCCATCATATTTTCCGATTTTCTTATTCTTTCACAGGTTGCTCCGATTCGGACGTTTTCTTTTTATCATTTTATTTTTTCCAATAATGTAATTGCTCATGGGTTGTAATAGTTTAATTTAGGGTTTTATTTTTTCCGCATTTTAAATTATGTATCTGCCCCAAAGCCATGTAATAGCGTAGGTTTATCTTTCCGCTTTCTTTACATTCCATACTTTACTTTCCATGATTTACTTTCACTTTTATATAAGTTGTTAGTAACTGGCGTGTATGGCAAGATAATAATTGGACATAGCTCACACTAATCTTCAAGATAAAATAATGAATTTGACACATTTCTTTCACACATGCACCCTTAGGGTAATTC
>CM038794.1:148019142-148072284 GCA_021764765.1 Vicia sativa
GAATATATGTCTCGGGAGGAATCATATGCACCGGTGATCAATTCGAACATGTCCTTGCGGCAACGTGAAAATCCACGGTCCCTACTTGAAATTTGGGATACCTTGGGAGAACCAGTGGCAAATCGACTACATGGTGAAATACCGCTTTACTTGACTCGAAAATCGGATCGAAGATATCCGACCCTACGAGGATGGGGTGATGACTTTGAATACCTAATCGGCCCAGGTGGAATACTCATCTTCTTAACGGTCGAGATCCCAAATGAAGATCTACCTTGACACATCTGGCAAGTTCAACAATCCGGATCCACGGTTATCACTATGTCAATATGATCATGGAGATCAAATGCGACTAGGGATACGATCTAGAAAGTGTCGCCAACGAATCTACGCACTTTCGAGTGGAAGGAACATCCCGATATTCCACACAGATCAAGGAAGTACCCATACTATATCCATTACTTCGTCATTAACCAAGAAGATTGCTTGGCACCAAAAGCAAAGGCCATCGTCCAAAGTCTTCAAAACCTGCTGAGGGCAACCAAGGTTTACTCGAGGTTAAACCAAGTGGGAAATTACAGATTATCTCGATATCCAAGCGTTCGCCACTATTGGAAACTGTTGAAGTTAAAACTAATGTTCATAGCTCTAAGTAGTTTATCTTTGCTTTTGTTTTGAACTCTCGCTTAAGCGAATGTTTATAGGGCTTTAGCTTTTAAATAATTTCTCATTGTCTTGCCCAAGAGCGATTGAGTTTGTATTTTAGGGCTCTGTTCATATTGTGAATCATAAATGAAGCAGCGTTATTTTGTTTCCACACTTTGTGTTTATTTTCATTTTACCCTTTTAAAATGATAATCCTAAAAAACACAATAAAAAAATGCATACATTAACTTTCAAAAAAAAAAAAAAAAATCTTTTTCCTTAATCAAACATAAATCAAAATCAGATTAAGCGGATGGACAAATCCATTGAAAGCAATAACTCTACGCTCTCTCCCAACTTTGAAATCCCCAGCAGCGTCGCTGAAGAGGAAGTTTAAGAAGAGATTCCGGATGAAATTTCTCGACTACTTCAAACACGAGTACCACTTGGAAATCGTACAAAGATAAGAAAACTCTAGGAGGCTTTCTAAGAAATTTCTTCTGACGGAGATGTGCTATACAAAAGAAACTTCGATATGGTTACGCTTTCGGATCGTCGGCAGACAAGCAGAACACAATCATCCATGAAGTACATGAAGGGTCCTTTGGAACTCATTCAAACGGACATGCAATGTCTAGAAAAATCTTAAGAGTAGGATACTATTGGATAACGATGGAATCCGACTGCTGTAAACACGTCAAAAGATGTCACAAGTGCCAGATCTACGCAGATAAGATCCATGTGCCACCGACTCTACTCAACGTTCTCTCCTCTCCATGGCCGTTCTCCATGTGGGGCATCGACATGATAGGAATGATTGAACCAAAAGCGTCCAACGGACATCGCTTCATTCTAGTAGCCATTGATTACTTCACCAAATGGGTCGAAGCAGCATCTTACGCCAACGTCACAAGACAAGTGGTTGTGAGGTTCATCAAGAACAACCTCATTTGCCGATATGGAGTTCCAAGCAAGATCATTACAGACAATGGATCTAACTTGAACAACAAAATGATGAAAAGAAGCGTGTGAGAATTCAAGATCGAGCATCATAACTTCGTCTCTTACCGGCCAAAGATGAGCAGGCGCGTTAAACGACCAAGAACATCAAGAAGATTGTCGGAAAATGGTCATCACACAAAAAGCTGCAATCTGCCATTTGCTGCTGCATGGATATCGTACTTGATCACGCACTTGAAGGCAACCCACTTTCTCTAGTATCTGGCATGGGCAGTGCTCCCGTAGAAGTTGAGATCCCATCAATAGGAGTTCTTATGGAAACTAAGCTATCCCGAGGCGAATGGTGTCAAGCGGTCGACCGGTGAACAATTGAAGAAGCGCTGACCGCTTTGTGTCACGGACAACTCTATCAAAGAAGAATGAAAGCTTTCGACAAAAGGTCCGACCTCGTGAATTCGAAGGCGACCTCATGCTTAAAAAGATTACATCTTTTCAACGATTCTAGGGGCAAATGGACTCCTAATTACGAAGGCCCGTACATCGTCAAAAGAAGCTTCTCTGGCGGTGCTATGACTCTCACAACCATGGGCGACGATGAACTCCGCATCCACTGCGAATGCTTGTGGATCCAAAAATACTTTGTCTAAAACAAAAGAACATTTCGGTAAGTCGAAAACCGAAAAGGCGGAGGCAAAAATGAAGCGTCTCGGTGGATTGAAAACACGAAAAAGCGATCCGGCAAAAATTAGAGACAATAAGCGAAATTATCCGATAGATTGAAAACACGAAAAGCAATCTAGGCAAAACAAGGATACAAAAATGACAAAATAGCTGATCGATGCGTATTTTGTCCACATGAAGAAACTTCCATCGACGGATCTTCAATCAACTTTACGAAGCGACAACACGGTTGGAATTCAGAGTTGTTAGGGATAGTAGTGGTTATTTGCTTTCAATGTAGCCTTTTCCCAATAAATTATCATTTCCAACTTTTGTAAACAGTTCATGGAATCACGCCTTTGGCTGATTACCATTCTATCAATAAATTTGATCCTTGTGCCTTTTGTTTGCAATCTTTGCTTTATTCTGTTTTGCAAAATAACGCTTTTATTGTGAAAATCACTTTTTGAAACTAAAATGTTTTAAATGAATTTTTACTTCAAAATTTTGAAACAAAAGCAAAAATTTTCCTTTGAATTATGGACACGGAAATAATTTCAACCGTTTCTCCAAAAGTGTTTCGATCCCCAGTGGAGTCGCCCACTGCCACAGCAGTCTTCTCCTCATCAGAAATCATCAAAGGACGGTATTCTTCTCCATAAAGAAATCCCCAGTCGAGTTGCCAATAGAATGACTTTCTCAGGAAGTTTAAAGCATGCAACTCCGATTCTTCATCAGTGAACCTCTGCACCATTGTTGCAATTTTCACCAAGTATTTGTTCGGCTGTGCGATCCTGTTCCCAAATATACCTTTAGTGTCTTTGTCAAGTATTGTTAGCATGCATATAACATTCATGACATTCATACACAATAGCATCATTCATGCATTTTTGCATTTCTCAAAATGTTTGCTTCTGGTTATATATATACTCATACGAGTATATCATATTCCAATGATTCTCTCAAGCAGAAAAGACATATTTTACTGTTTTCCCGTGAGAATATCCCCAAACGAGGTATATCTCTTCTCTCATATTCCCCGATTGAGGTCATTCCTCATTTGGAACAATGTCTTGATTATTTGTTTCTTTTCAGTTCATTCTGAATAGAACTTCATCTCTAATCAACAAAGCAATAAGATAGCCTCATTATACGAGGCGCTTATTTTCATTCCTAAACTTGTCATAAAAGTTTGCTCTTCTCAACAAGGTCAAATCATGGTATGCGAGAAAATCTCCAGCGATGGTCTTTTGTCTAAAAGAAAACTGCGTATGTCAATCAAAGCGCCGCATCTTCTCGAAAGAGAGATCCTCGGCGGATTGTATCAAGAAAGTAGAAACTCATTTTGAGTTACATTTCTCTCACTATCATTATTCACAGATGAATACACATGCAAACTCATTTCAAGATTTACCTTGTTATTGTTATCACTTTGCGATAATTGGTAATATCTTCAAAAGCATTCAAGTTACATTTCTTTAATTATATTATTCACAAGTGAATAATCAACAAAATTTTCTTAAAAAAAAAAAAGAGTTACCTTGTTATAGTTATCACTTCGCTGATAATTGGTAACATCTTCAACATTCATTACCATAAATTATCACAAGGCTGATAATGGGTAACATCATCTTCATTTACCTTAAACATTGTCACAAGGCTGACAGAAGGTAATCTTTTTGTTTCCAAAGCGAAACAAACATTCACATCTTTTGTGAATCATTCTTTTCCCATCAGGGACATATTCACAAATTTTCCCCACTATGTCATTTCTTTGATATCATTTGGGTAAAACTTTTTACAATCATTTTGCATCATCCGCATCTTTTGGTATCTTAGGTCCAAATTTTGCGTATTCTGATATTTAAGTCTCTTTACACCTATCAAAACGAAGATATTCATCTTCATCTCTCAGGTTAAAGAAACTTAAATAGGGGCATCTGTCATACCCCAAATTTCGACCTAATATACCACCTTACATTTGCATTGCTGCATAACTAACTGTTCAAACAGCATTAATCGGGTATAGCATTCACAGGGAAAAATTAGGGTTTCATCAGATTTTCATCTGATTCAAGAACTAACCAATTAGGGTTTGAGATTTTTCCATCTCATTTGATCTGTCTTGATCAAAATATCAACCCCTGATCATCAGATAACAAAATTCTCTCACAGATCAATCGAGGATCGACCAATTAGGGTTTTGATCGGGCAAGAGAATTCTCTGACTTTTTGAGCAGTGGATGAATTTTTTGGATAGAGATTGGTCATCATATCTTAGATACAACCTCTTGACCTAATTTCTGGATTCAAATCATCACAGAGGTTCACAGAATTCATCAGTCGTTTTCAGAAACATCTGATGAAATTTCATCTGCACAGAAAAGTCAAACTTTGACTTTTGGTCAAATTTTTCAAAGCAAAACTTTTTCCATCATCAAAATACTTCAAATGATCCATCATGATCATAAAAAATCAAGAATTTGAAAAAAGTCAACAAAAAGTCAAAATTTCTATACTTAGAAATTTTTCTAAGTGTTAAAATTTCTCATTTTTTTTCAAACTTCAAGCCAATTTTTCACCTAGTTCCAATTGGAATTTGAAAAAACTTAAAACATGAAAGTTGTAGCTTGTGAAAAGATCTTTCCAAAATGTCCAAGAACTCTCAAATCCATGGAGTCTAGCTACACTTTTGAATTTGAAATTTAGAGCTCCAAAATCCATAATTTTCAAGTACAAACTTGTAAAATTATAGGTCATTGTGTTTTCATTTAAACCACTTGCCACCTTGCCAAATTGAGTCATCAAACTGATAACCATCAGTGAGTGATGATTGAAGATTGGATCAAGTTTGGATAAATTCACACATGGTAAAAAGGAAGGTTCCTTTTGCTTTACAAATGACAATCTTGCCCTAAGCTTTCTTTGAATATCCAAATGCCATGGACATTTGCCTAACATTCGAGCCTATTTGTCTATAAAGGATCATAGTTCAAGCTTCAATCAACACCAAAATTCCACAAATACAAGCTTTCTTGAAAATCAAGCAATTCATGTCAAATTGCCAAACATAGCATTTTGAAAATCCAATGGAAACATGATGAAAATTGGTGTCAACATGTTCCATAATCATTAACCAACTTGTTCCAAACTTAAAATCAACTTGTACTAAGCTAAAAATCAGAAATCAATTTGCATTTTTCAAACTTGTACAACGCCATAAGCAATCGAATTTGGACTTAGGCTTGATTCCTTGGAGTTTTGATCATCCAAACACCTTCCATGAACATCATATGAGTGATCCAAAACAAGAACAGCAACCTGTAACACGATTTACATCAATTTCCAGTTTGTTTTCAAGCTTGCGGTCGACTTCGTAGAACAATTCAGCGATCCATGATGTGCGAGCCACTCATACATCCCAGATGCGTTGGAGCTCACACAATCAAGAAAGCAACTGGAAACGTTTGCATTGATTTCGATCTCAACTTTTCGGTATGAACACGAGTTTGGTTCTCATGATTCTTTGAATCTTTTGACAAAAACTCTTGGCCATTCTCTTTCTGCACTTAACACGATCCTTAACCCTCAACAAAATCAAACAATCATTCACCATACATCATTTAATTTGAAAAATCAGTTTCTAGGGTTCTTCGAGTTCTCAAAAATCAAAACATGATTGAGTGAAAATAAATAAAATTAACAACCACCGTTGTATTCCTTGTTCAAAACCGAGTCATTTTGATGTTTACATCGTCCAATTCCATTGAGAAGCGAGGGAGATAGCTTGGATCAAAGCGAAGATCAAACACAAACCGGAAAATTCGTGGATGTTCATGTGTTCTTCATTTTTCAAATTTTCAAAATAAACCAATCCTTTATCTCTGGCGTGTTTTAATCCATTCAACACGGATGCGCGTTTGGCCATGGTTCTGGCTTGCTCTTAAGGCTTTGTGACACGCGTCCACCAATGGTCATGGGTTCAAAACCTAGCAAGACCATTCTTTTTTACAAAGCTTTCAATTTTTCATGTTTTCCTTCAAATTTTCCAATATCATATCAACGCGTGTCATTTTCCACTAACACTCAGCGCGTTTGGCTCAGTTGGTTGTTGGCTTGCTCTTAGTTCTCTTTGCCACGTGCCCCACTCAAAGGTCATGGGTTCAAAACCCAGCAAGACCATTTTTTTTACTCCTTTTTCACAAAACTTCAATATTTTCATATTTCTTTTTCAAACTTTCAACAATTTTTTTAACCAATCAAAACTTCTCATTTTGAGATGATTTTTTGCACACTTGTCATTTAATATATATATTTTGTGATTATGTCAAAAAAATCCAAAAATAATTTCATCTGATTAATTTTTAATCGAGCCAAAACGACGTTCTGAACGCTTTTTCAAACCTCCTTAAAAGGGTGAATTTTTCAAGTTTTCGACTTCCGATTTTTTTCAAAACTTTTCATAAATCAACCTTACATTTTCAAAACATTCTTCAAAACTTTTTTTCATCAAAACTTACATCTTTTACCATGATTGATCTGCTTTAAACGATAAACCTTAATTTCGTCTTCTCTCGAATTTCTCGATCGATCATGGGCCTCCCTTATGGTGTAAGTCCCAATCCTTTATGTACATATTTAGTTTTACTTGTACATACTCAAATTATCATTGTTAATATTCAAACGTAAACAAATTTCTTTCGTTTGTTTTTCATTCGTTTGTCTATACACCAATTCCATTGGTATTGAAAGGAGCATTATTCCCTGTGAAACTGCTTTCAAACCAATGGGCCTCCATCACGGTGTAAGTCCCATAACATTCTTTTATGTACATAATATTTCTTTGTACATACAAATTTCATCTGTACATAATACAGATATTCCTTTTTTACTCAAGTACAGACAAACTTCAATCGTTTGTTCTCACTCCACTTGTGTATACTCAAACCAACATTCTTTGTGTACATACACATTTTCATAACAAATACTTTTCAAATATAAAACAAACTTTTATCTGTACATAACACGGATACTTTTTTTGAAAATACTTTTCACAGATAAAACTTCGATCATTCGTTTCTGTTTCATCTGTACATTCACACTGAATACCATTGGTATTGAAAGGAGCATTATTCCCTGTGAAACTGCTTTTAAACCAATGGGCCACCCTTATGGTGTAAGTCCCAACCCTCCTATGTACATCCATCTTTCTCTGTACATAAAAACTCGTTCGTGTACATATTCATTTCCTTGTACACAGTCCAAACTTGTAAATAATCAAGTTGCGCTCGTTTTTAACGTTCGTGCACAGACACTTGTTTATATTTCATAAACTGCTGTAAATAAACATCATGCATTGTTTATATTTCCTTCATAAACTCCTGTGAATACATATCACACACACACCTGTTTACATAACTGTCTAGTTATTAACATAACAATTAGACTAATCAATAGGTTCCCCACATTTAGCCTCCGCTTGGGCTTCATACAAGATAACTCATCCCCAGTTGAGTTAGCCTCCGCTTGGGCTTCATACAAGACATTTTACCTCCAACAGAGAATAGCCTCCGCTTGGGCTTCATACAAGACAATTCATCCCCAGCATGGGTTAGCCTTCTCTTGGGCTTCGTACAAAGAAACTCTCCCCGCAGAGTTAGCCTCCGCTTAGGCTTCATATAAGGCAAACACTCCCCTGTTGAGTCAGCCTCCTCTTGGGCTTCGTTCAAAAGAACTCCTCATTGAGTTTGGCCTTCTCTTGGGCATCATACAATGAAAGAGACCAGGAAATCTCTTAACAGCCTCCTCTTGGGCTCCCAATACAAAGAATCACCCGCGCTAAGATAGAACCCTGAAAGGATGGTTTCTCGGTGAAATCACTTTCAAAATTCCCCAGAGAGTAAAATTTCCCGGTGAAACTGCTCTTATTCAGCAAAGGATGATTTCTCGGTGAAATCCCTTTCAAGCTAAAACCAACCATACCCTATAGCTTCCTCTTGAGCTTCATACAAGGACCCTCGATGACCCTCGATGACCCTCGGAATGCCTCCTCTTGGGCTTACAATACAAGGACCCATGGGCTTCTTAAAAGCATCCTTTTAATCCAATCAAATTTCTCCTCGAGATTTAGACATCTATCATCTCTATGGAAGAAGTATCTCATCTATCATATCACATACAGTCAAAAACTTGTCAAAACTTTTCAAACTATTTTAAAACAAAAACATCTCTTAATTGTAAGTGGTAACGCTTGTACACTCAAGCAAAACACCCAATACTTACAGTTAAAAGATTCAATCATCTTTTTCAAAACATCTTTCTTAAACATGTAAGTGGTAACGCTTGTATACTCAAGCAAAGCACCTAATACTTCTGACGAATGATTTTTATCAATCAAACTTTTCAAAAATGTATGTGATGAAATAGATTAGATACATTTTTCATTAAGATGACATTTATGCATCTCTTACTAACATCCCGTTGCTTTCCACTAGCATAAGTGGGAACTACGATTGCTCTGACTTTCTCAACATCCTTTTGAGAATACGTAGGCACAAGGTCTCATCCTTGCCGAGCAAAATTTCTTTCTCCCTTAGACCAAACAAACCATAGAACCCTGTAGATCCGAGCTACAAATGCTCTGATTCCCACTAGGGGATATGTATGCAGAAGATCCACAGATCTTTGCGAGCACAATAATAACTAACCTAGAAATCCCACATAATCAACTGTTTCTTAAAATCCAATGGAGAAACTTTCCCAATCATAGAAATAGCAATTAAAACACACAAACATATCAAATATATTCATATATAAAGCTGTAGATAACTACATATATTTAGGGTGCTCCATCTATTCCCTTTATATACCAATCCCCCTTACTCAGAATCTCCCCAATGCGTTACGTCTAGTTTGCGCTAGTCGTTACGCATACCAATATCAATTGAGGGTATTTCAGCTTTCCCCTTTTTCATAATCATTAAATCATCTTTCTTGTGTTGAAAATAATAAAGCTTGATGCTCGCGGCATCTTTATAAACAAATCAAAAGATTTAAATCGTTACGTGTCAGAGAATCCGAACTCACGTTCGCATCCTCTAGCGCGTCACCTTTTAACGCGAATAAGGGGCATCTGTCATATCCCAATTTTTGACCTATTATACCACCTCACATTCTCATCATTTCATCTGTAACAGTCCAGAACAGAATTAATCGGGTGTGGTTTTCACAGGTCAAAATTAGGGTTTCATCAAATTTTCATCTGATTCAAGAGGCAACCAATTAGGGTTTGAGTTTTACTCACCTCATTTGATCTATCTTGATCAAATCATCAACCTCTGATCATCAGATATCCAACTTTTCTCATTGATCAATCGAGGATCGACCAATTAGGGTTTTGGTCGAGCATGAGTATTCTCGATTTTTGAGCAATGGTGACATTTTGGTTAGAGATTGGTCATTATATCTTAGATACAACATCTGGACCTAATTTCTGGATTCAAAACATCACAAAAGTTCACAGACTTCATCAGTCAATTTCTAAAACATCTGATGAAATTTCATACTGCGAGAAAAGTCAAACTTTGACTTTTGGTCAAATTTTCAAGACAAAACTTTTCCATCATCAAAATACTTCAAATGATCCATCATGGTCAAAATTTCTAACACTTAGAAAAATTTTCAAGTGTTGAAATTTCTTATTTTCAAACTTCATGGCATTTTTCACATAGTTCCACTTTGAATTGGAATAAACTCAAAACATGAAAGTTGTAGCTCTTGAAACAAGCTTTCCAAAATGTCCAAGAACTCTCAAATCCATGGAGTCTATCTATACTTTTGAAATTGAAACATAAGGCTCCATAACCATGATTTTCAAGGTCAAAACTTCAACATTATAGGTCATTTTTTGATTTCTTCTTCTAGAACACTTGCCACCTTGCCAACTTGAGTTAAGATAAATATCAGCTAGAAGTAATAATTGAAGGATAGGATCAAAGTTTGATTTTTAACACATGGTTAAAAAAGGAAGTTTCCTTTTAAGGCAAAATGTCTTTCTTGCCCTCTAAGGCAAGTTTGAATTACCAATGCCATTCCTTTGTGCCTAACATTTCAGAACTCATGGCCTATAAATAGAGGCATCATTGTCAAGTTCAACGACACCAAAGCCATGCAAGTACATGCTTTCCTTCCACTTTCTCAAATTTCATGAATTATAGTTCAATTTGGAAAAACTTGCAATTTTGAAATCTAGTGAAAACCATGAAGAACTTTGGTGTCTAACATGTTCTAATGTCCATTTGAAACTTGTCTAAAACTTAAAAGCAACATAGAACAAGCTAGAAATTAGATTTACATGCCATGCTCATAAGCTTATGCAAAACTGCCTTAAACTTCAAATCCATAGCTTGGCTCGAGCAATTGATGTTCTCATCATCCAAATACCTTCCATATACATCATAGACATGATGCAAATCATAAACAACAACCTGTAACAGCTCTAACCCAGAATTCGAGTTTCCATTTTAAGCTTATGCAGGTTGACTTGGTTGGATTGATCCAGGGTGATTCGAAACAAGCAGACCACTCATACATGATCCATAGAGGCCGTTGATGCTCAAACAGTCATTAGAACTCAACTGGAAGCACTCAAATCCAGAATTCGATTCCAACTTCAACAGGTAAGAGCTCGAACTTCAATCTCATGATTCTTTGATTCATTTGAAAAAAACTCTTGGCCATTTGTTTTCTGCACCCTTCACGATCATTAACCCTCAATCAATTGGAAAAATCATCAACCATACACGATTTCAATTAGGATTTTCAGTTCTAGGGTTCTTCGTGATTTCTGGAAATTCAACCATGTTAAACCAAAAATAAATGAAATTAATGAACATCATCATGTTCCTTGTTAAAAAACGATCAACTTTCATGTTTACATCTTTGAATTTCATCAAGAAACACGAAATCCATGGCTGGTTGAAAATTGGTGAAGATGATGAAGGTCTGCGCGCGTTTTTTTCAAATTCAAATTTTCCAATATAATATAAACATGTGGTTTTGTTTCAATACACGAATGCATTGTTGTCCCAGCGGTTGCCAGCTCGCTCGTAAGTGTTTGTGCCACGTATCCACCCATCAGGCCCTGGGTTCAAGCCTTGTATAGACCAATTTTTTTTCAAACTTTGTGATTTTCTTCATATTTTTTACAAACTTTAACATTTTTTTTAACCAATCAAAACTCCTCATTTTGAGGTGATTTTTTGTACACTTGTCAATAAATGTATCTATTTTATGATAGTGAAAAAATTTTCAGAAAAACTTTCATCCGATTAAATTTTGATCGGTAACGCCACTTTGGCACTTTTCAAAACACCTTTAAAGGTGAATTTTTCAAACTTTGAATCCGATTCTTTTGAAACTTCTCATAAGTAAACTTCACATTTCAAAAACACTTTCAAATAACATTCTTCAAAACTTTTCATCAAACTTACATCTTTTTACCATGATCGATCCGATTTAAACGATAAAACCAAATTCGTTTTCTCTCGAAATTCTTAACCGGTCATGGGCCTCCCTCATGGTGTAAGTCCCAAAAACATTCTTTTTATGTACATATATTTCTTTGTACATATCCATTTCTTTTATGTACACGTCTTTTTACCTGTACATAATACAGACAAACTTCTTCCGTTTGTTTTCATTTCTCACTGAAAACCATTGGTATTGAAAGGAGCATTATTCCCTGTGAAACTGCTTTTAAACCAATGGGCCTCCCTTACGGTGTAAGTCCCAAACCAACATTCTTTATGTACATACATATTTTCCTTGTACATATCAAATTCTTTTCAAACACATACAAATTTTTACCTGTACATAATACAGATACTTTTTGTAAATACTCAAACACAGATAAACTCCGATCGTTCGTTTCCGTTTCGATTGTGTATACACTGAATACCATTGGTATTGAAAGGAGCATTATTCCCGGTGAAACTGCTTTTAAACCAATGGGCCACCCTTATGGTGTAAGCCCCAACCCTCCTATGTACATCCATATCCTCCTGTACATAAATACTCGTTCGTGTACATATTTATTTCCTTGTACACAATTCAAACTTGTAAATAATCAAGTTACGCTCGTTTTAAACATTCATTTTACATACACTTGTTTATATTTCCTTCATAAACTCTTGTAAATAAACATCATGCATTTTTTATATTTCCTTCATAAACTCCTGTGAATACATATCACACACACACTTGTTTATACAACTGTTTAGTTATAACATAACAACTAGTTTAACCAATAGGTTCCCTACAGTTATTAGCCTCCGCTTGGGCTTTATACAAGATAACTCTCCCCACAGAGTTCAGCCTCCTCTTAGGCTTCATATAAGAAAACTCATTCATCTGAGTTTAACCTCCGCTTAGGCTTCATATAAGACAACACTCACCTGTTGAGTCAGCCTCCTCTTGGGCTTCATTCAAAAGAACTCCTCATTGAGTTTAGCCTTCTCTTGGGCATCATACAATGAAAGAGACAGGAAATCTCTTAACAGCCTCCTATTGGGCTTCCAATACAAAGAATCACCCGCGTTAGGATAGAATCCTGAGAGTATAATTTCCCGGTGAAATTGCTCTTAATTCCAAAAAGATGATTTCCTGGTGAAATCCCTTTTAAAGCCAAAACCAGCCATACCCTATAGCTTCCTCTTGAGCTTCATACAAGGACCCTCGATGACCCTCGGAATGCCTCCTCTTGGGCTTACAATACAAGGACCCATGGGATTCTTAAAAGCATCCCTCTAATCCAATCAATTTCTCCTAGAGATTTAGACGTCTATCATCTCTATGGAAGAAGTATCTCATCTATCACATCACATACAGTCAAAAAACTTTGCAAATTGTTTTCAAACAAAAACATATCTTAATCGTAAGTGGTAACGCTTGTACACTCAAGCAAAACACCCAATGCTTACAGTTAAAAGATTCAATCATTTTTTTCAAACATCTTTCTTAAACATGTAAGTGGTAACGTTTGTACACTCAAGCAAAGCACCTATACTTACGATGGAAGATTTTTATCAGTCAAAATTTTCAAAATGTGTGTGATGAAATAGATTAGATACATTTTTCATTAAGATGACATTCGTCTATCTCTTACTAGCATAAGTGGGAACTACGATTGCTCTGACTTTCTCAACATCCTTTTGAGAATACGTAGGCACAAGGTCTCATCCTTGCCGAGCAAATTTCTTTCTCCCTCAGACCAAACAAACCATAGATCCCTGTAGATCCGAGCTACAAATGCTCTGATTCCCACTAGAGGATATGTATGCAGAAGATCCAAAGATCTTTGCGAGCACAATAATAACAAACATTAGGATCCCACATAATCTATCCTTCTTAAAATCCCAAAGGAGAAACTTTCCCAATCATAGAAATAGCAATTAAAACACACAAACATATCAAACATATTCATATATAAAGCTATAGATAACTATATATATTTAGGGTGCTCCATCTATTCCCTTTATATAACAAACCCCCTTACCCGAAATACTCCCCAATGCGTTGCGTCTAGTTTGCGCTAGTCGTTACGCATATCAAAATCAATTGAGGGTATTAACAGCTTTCCCCTTTTTCATAATCATTAAATCATTTTCTTGTGTTGAAAATAATAAAGCTTGATACTCGCGGCATCTTTATAAACAAATCAAAAGAGTAAATCGTTTCGAGCCAGAGGATCCGAATTCCGATTCGATTCCCTAGCGCGACACTTTTTAACGCGAACAGTTCCCCGATGTGAGAAACTACCACTTTTACAAATGTGATTTCTGCCTAAAACTATGAACAGTGGTTCTGCGCACAAACTTGGATAATGAAAACAAAAATATAAGATGTTATTTATAGAGAAAGGTAATGGAAGTTACTTAAAGGTTCATGTGATAATTAGTGGAGATAATGGGTTGTTGGAGAAAGTGGACATAATGGGTGCTTGGAGAAAGTGGACATAATGCAGATCATACTGAGAAGTTGAGAAAATCATGGGTGAGTGGCATTGGGAGACATGTGTGAGTATGTTGTGGGAGGCGTGTCTAGAATATGCTATGGAGAGGCCACCTCCTTCAAAAGCGTGTGGTGAGGGCCACTAGTCCAATTTGCTATTTTTCTTTATGTTTGATAATTTCCTCCAATCTTACGCTTATCTTGCTAGTTTCTTAATCTTTTCACATGTGAGCTTTGTGATAGGATGTGTCGAAATAGAATAAATTAAAAATACCGACGTAACAAGATATAATTTAATAAAAACCATTCTAAAATGCATGTGAGTCCAGTCAAATATACGATTTAATTTTGCGTTATCATGCATCATTCACATTTTCTCATGTTTGGCCATTTTGGCAATTTGGCATTCTTGCAAATTATCACATTGTACTATTCATCCAGATCATGACTTTGTACACCCCTCATTCTAATTCCACTCACCATGTGCTTACAAAAACGACACAAAACAAGCTTGGGGCAAAAGCAAAATGCATAACATAAGTCACTCACTCGTTTTTCTTCTGATTTTTGCAATTTCCCACCAACGAATTTTTGAGACTCTTAGACCACTCTACCGTCATTTATTCCCCTCTATGTAAGCTCATAACTTTTTTCATTCAAGCCCTAGCACCTCATTCCAGCTGAATTCCATATTTGAAGTTCAAGCTTCTTCTCTTCGAAGTTTTCTCAACTTGTGTTGCAGAGTTCATTTCTCTTCCATTTTCACTTCATTGAAGCATAAGGGTCAAGAATCATCGGGTTTCTTATTTTTTTAGAGGCATAGTTGAGTTTATTTCCCAACTCCAGAGATAACTCCATTCTTTGATTTCTCTATTTCCAACTTGTTTTCAATGAAATAAAGCATGTATGCGTGTGTATAACGGGCTAAACATTAGGTTTAATATATAAATGTGGTTAGTTTTGAAGTGTGTTGCATAACATGAAGTTCCGGAAAAATTTCATATGGATGATTTTGCGTTTTTCGTAGCCTGATTTTTTGAGGTGTAGTTAACCAATTTAAAATCTATGAGTTGGGTTTTGTTCCTTGCCATGTTATCTACATAATGCACTTTATATCATGAAAAATTGTTGAGAAATGAATAAGTTACAAAGTCTGGAAGTTAGGGGTTTGGTGCATGCATAATTAGTATGTTAGGGCATGCTTGAGGTTAGGGATGAAGTGAGGTGGTGCTAATTGGCTATTTTCAATATAAATGTATTTTCATTTTATTTTATTTTAGTTATTTTCTCTGATTTTATTTTATATTCAAAACTCATTCAAAATTTAGAAAAAATACCATCTGTTGAAAATAATTTCTACTATTTTGTGTAATTTTTGTAAAATTTATAAAATAATTTGATAGGTTAAAAAAATTCGTGAAATCAATTAATTTTAATTATTTGATTTTTATTGAATATTTTTGTTTACGATTTTAATTTTTGATATTTTGTGATTTTAATTATTGATTATTTGATATTTTGTGATTTTAATTTTTATTTCACAATTTTTGCATTTTGCTTTATTAATTAAATTTTCACATTGAATTGCATTTCATGCATTTTCATCATCATCAAAATATGTTTTCTCAATGTAAAATTGCAACAAAAATATTTTTACTCATTTCATTCAAATATGTTGTATTTCTAAATTTCATTTCATATATTTTTATTTTATCCAACTAATTAATTTATTTCATGAAATAAATGATTTTATCACATATTTTGCATTTTATTTTATTTCATCACTTTTCTTGATCACACAAAAATCAAATTTTTTTGTCTGAACTATCCATAGTTTCTTAGTGATTATAGGATTTTATTTGAAATTTTATCATGTGTTGCCAATAATTTTTAAAATTGGAATAAGTAAAGTGTCTTTTTAGGGTTTTAGTTGCTTAGATCACAAGTTTGATTTAAATTGATATTCATTTAGAAATTATAAATGTCAATTGAATTATGATATAGGTCCTTGAATGTATTAAATTTCTAAAAATGTTTTTTTTTTTTAATTTATCTAGTAAAATTCTATTTTTACAAAAAAATTTACAAAATAGGTCTAGTTTGTGCTTTATCTCAACTAGTTTTGAAAGATAAATTTTGTTTTCATTCTTTTTCAACATTCAGTGAACCAAATTGTTAATTTATGAATTTTATAAGTCTTAGGTATCTTAAAGAAATCTTGTTGGGTTTTTGTAGTCCAGCTTCCTATTTTTGTGTGATTTATCAAAATTTTGTCAACATTGGTTGTCTAGGTTAGAGGTTACAATTGTTTGACTATCTTTCTCTGACTTTCAATTCAATTTTTGTTTAGATTAGGGTAGCATATGGTCTTAGAGTTTTAGAATTCAATTTTTTTTAATTTTAGGATTAGGTTTTCTATCGTTCCCCATTTTAGTCTTATTAGGGTCTCTAATTAGGGCCTTTGTTAGGTTAAACTAACATATTTGATTTTGTTTGTGGCATTAATTTTTGCTAACCTTGTCCTAAGCTTTTTGTTTCTTACCTATGTATTTCTTGAGGACCTTACATCATTTCTTTTTCAATTTTACAAATTGTGTTTCTATCTTTAACTCAATCATCTTTTCTATGCATGCATTGATGTTTGTTTGGACTATAGATATAGGGAGTGCACATGTGCAACACTTGTGGGATATATATTTTTTATTTATTTTCATCATACTCATTTATTGTTTGAGACTTGAGTTCATCATTGAACCATTCATGTTCTTAGAATTTGCTTATCTCTTGTCAATATGGCTTGATGACTACTCATTATCATGGTTTAGGAGGTAGCTTTTGTGCACCACCCTTAATGCCTCATGTGAAGAAGTTTTATTTATAAAGTATTATGATTATGATCTTGTAAGGTTGATTTGTTGTGATACAATTCTCCTTTGATCCTTGGATGACAGACCATTGTTTATTCAATGTGGGGACAGGGTAGGAGCATTAACCCACTAGTGTTGACCTAGTTGGTGTTTGTGTTTGCTTAAAGACTTTTATGCACATTTCTTTGTGCTTCCATGAACCCTTGAGTGACACTTCATTGTCATTTAATTTTGGTCTCATCTTGTAAGATAGATTGGCCATTTTGATGGTCTTTATTTTCTTTCTCTTTGGATTTTGATAATGATATTATGATTATGTCTCCTTGAGGTATTTCATTGTTTGCTTCATTCCTATAACATCAAAGAACCCTAGTTGCAACATAGTTTGATCATCTATGCTTGAGGTATATTGCCATAAGAGACTAAATTTGTGATATATTGTCATGACAATTTAACATGTTAGCTTGATAACATTGATTAGAGTTTTTTTAAGTTCATGATAAGTACTTTTAGTAGGAAGATGCCACTACCCTAGGATCTACAAGTATCAACTTTTATCCTTACACTTGATTTATGTTAGTGTTTTAAGTTGGCATTACTTTTTGGTAAAACAAGACTATAGCAATGTCTTGATAAATGTCATGACATTAAGAGATTGAAGATAAATCCTACTTGACAAGGATGTTTAAAGTACAGCTCAGAACTGGAAGCTAAAAGCTGTGCTAGAATTCTGCAGAAAATATTTTGATGTCATAACAGATGTTATGACATTCAGTGTGACATTCTGTTCTACAGAATCTGTTTTTCCTGAGATTTTTCAGGAAGTTTGTTGAGCTGCTTTATTATGTTTTTCTGTTATTAGATTGTATGCTCACGTGGCTGTTAGGTTAATCTTAGTTAAACCTAAATTAGTTGTTGATAAGACCAAGTTTTTAGGATTAATTAAGTGAACCTTAGCTATCTTTATGGAAGCCCAAAACTGAAGTTTCAGGACTGCTTCTATAATAGGAATAGAACCCTTACACTGCTGCTACGCCTCTTCAATGTATTGAAGATTTAGCAGGTTTTATTTTGTGTAATTCTAGTTACTCTTGTGAGCCAAACAATTATCAATTGATAAATGCCTTGGACTAGGATTTGTTTGTAAGGGTAGTTTATCACTCAAAGCTTTGAAGCACGAGTGTTTGTCTCTTGATTAAAGCTTTGAAGCAAAATCAAGATAGTTTATTGAAGTGTGTCTTCACAATTCAATTATTCAATAGGTTGATATCACTGTTGTGATTGAGGGGGAGTGAGTAGGAACTCAGGTCTAAGTAGGACTTAGATTGAAGTTGCATTGGGTAGGTTTTAAGTGAAGGAGATAAACTGGTTTGTTTATTCCTGAATTAATTCTACTAATAGTGAATTTCCTCCCTGGCTTGGTAGCCCCCAGATGTAGGTGTAGTTACACACTGAACTGGGTAAACAATTTATTGTGTTCTTTACTGCTGTTTGAATTTATTGTGTGAATTCTTAACAGAGTGTCAGATACTGTGTCATAACATTCTCTGTGACATCACGTATCTGCTGCCAGGAATTTCAATTTATACCATCCATTATTGATTTTAGACAAATGTTTTCCATCTCTTGTGATGTTGACTATCAATTATGTGACTTGCTTTGTGTATTGAAGTTTCATCTTTTACATTGGTTGCTCATGACTCATATCTTGATTTTAACTTATGAAATAAGTCACACATGTCTTAATTGTCTAATTAATACCATTTTCTTTGATCTTTATCAATTACTTTAAACTTGTGCAAATTTTGTTGCTTCTAAACCCTAAATTTTGTGTGCTTTGGTGGATAATCTTTCTGTTATGTTGGAGATATCTTTGAGTATGAAATATTTAAGTGGTAAGCTACTGACCTTATATTTTCTATAGGTTTCTCACCTTAGCCCACACTCACCTTTGCTATATTTGCGCATATAATCTCTTAGAGGTAGAATTAGGATAGGATTTTGACTCCTCCTCTCTCTTTTGTTGACTTTTGTACCAATTATGGTGTTGATTCCTAATGTTGGATTATGATTGCATGTGTATTATCTCTATATTTTTCTTCTGATCTTACTGTCAAGTAACACTTTGATGCATAACCACACAAGTATACACTTAGACTCACTTCATCACACACTTTGGTTGCATACTTGTACATTCTTGTGAAGCTTTGTTTGTAAGTCTTCTTTAGGTTCATGTGCATTATCGGATAGTTTCTTATTATGTTAGATACTTAATTCTATTCCATGTCATATCCTAACCATCTTACCATTTCATTCATGCCCTGACCTTGCGCACTTTATCTTTCACATGCTTTTAGGTCTTGTTTTTGTCTAGTGTATGTACTAACTTTGTGTGTTTACTTGGTAATATTTCTCGGGTTGATTGTGAACCACGGTATATGATTTTACTTATGAACTAACTCTAGTTGACACATTTAACCTATGCATGATCAATCACTCAGTATAGTCTACTTGACTACACCATCTCCATGGTTAGCTAGTTTGATTATTGTGGTGTTTGTACCGTGTTCCTTGCCTATGCTTGTTATGTATATAACATGTATAGGTTAGGACCATATGGATTTAAAAATGTATTAACTTCCCATGATCTTCTGACACTTTGAATTAATTGTTTATTCCTAGTATAATTTGTCTAAGCTTCATTGTGAGATTTCTATGCTTTGTGATGTGTTTTATTTGTGATGAGCTATTATGATATCTTTTATGATGTGTTTCCATCATCCATTATCATCTTGATGTATTATCATCTTCAATTTAGTGTTGCATCACTCTGCCTTGTTATTGCTAACCTGTTTGTTAAGTATGTGAGGTACTCTGAAAAATAGATAATCTTGACACCTTGCCCGTATTCCAATTTATTTATGGGATCAGTATTATATTAGCACTATTGTGTGCTCTTTTTCTTAAGTATCGACTTGCATGATTTTCATGTGGTTGTGTCTGCTACACACCACCGGTGATTTATTTTCACCGAGGTTTCTTTGCTTACATCGGATGCATTTTTCTGACTTATATTATTTGGTGATGCTAGTGTTTAAAGATCTATTGGTTTTATAGTTACTCTAGATAGAATTTTCGTTAATTATTATTAAGAAAATAAATAAAATAGTTCAAAACTTCTCTATGGATCTTTATCCATGTGGTATTCTTCTTAATCTGATTTACACTTTTCAACATTTTATTGGTTACTTAGAATTAGGGTTGTATGTTAGAAGTGCTCGTTAGGAGGCCATGTATTTGTCTGTTTACATTTGAGCCTTTATAGCGAGATGATGGTTCTAGGGCCTTTTATGGCAATCATTCCTAAGTCCTCAATGATTAATGCAAGTGGTGGGTTACCAACCAACCCATGCAGTCTCTCGTTCGTGTCATTCATATGCTTGCTTTTTGCAAGTTTAGAGCTCTGAACATATTCCTAAGATCCCAATGAGTCTAAGGCCTGACTAATGCAAGTGGAAGGGTATTTTAGTCGAACCCCATGCTTTGTCTAGCTCACATTGAAAGCGTTGATGCTTGGTGTATGTACAATTTATTATTTCCCCAATATTTTCCACATCTTTCCTGACGATTGATACCACGGTCGGAGCATAATATTTTCCCATAGTGTGATAGTTTTTTTGCTAGGAGTAACTCTCTACTCTTGTGTATGGCCTGACACCCCACCCTGCCCTGATTTTTATCTAAGTTAGTTATTGCTTACTTACCCAATACTACATTATCATGGCGGGTTCCCCTTATTTTACCTAGGTTTCATGGAACCTCGGTGAGCGCGTGTGCTACTCGAGTGATATGGATACTCCTCGATCTTTAAATGATTGTTTATTTTTGGATTATTCCCTTATTAGTTTTCTTAGGTTTGTAGGAGCGTTTATGTTCCCCCCTGATACCATAACCTTAGGATCTATGTTGCATGATAACATTAGGGTTAGAAGATAGGTTAGTCTCCCTTTGACTTTTTACCTTTCTTGTTTGGCATCCTTAAAATTAAAATATTGTTTTGTCAAATGCATTAAGATACTCCAACAATATGAAACAACTCTTCAAAGTAAAAGATACAAACCAATCTTAATTGTTTGTGTGTATTCTTCTGATGTTTCGTCATTTTATCGATATGTTGTTGATGTTTTGTCGTCTATTATGGGTCTTTTGTCATATACTGATGATTTGTCATCTGTCATAAGCCTTTGGTCATATGTTATATGGTGTATTGTTGTCATATATAATATTTTACCATGTATCTGATGTTTTGTCGTCTCGCATGTTTATCTTCCTTGTATATGATGTTTTGTCATTGTATTTGATGTCTTACAATGTTATATGATGTTTTCTCATCGTATTCGATGTCTTACCATGTTATATGATGTGTTGTCGTCGTATTTGATGTATTACCATGTTATAAGATGTTTTGTCGTCTCGCATGTTTATCTTCCTTGTATATGATGTTTTGTCATTGTATTTGATGTCTTACAATGTTATATGATGTTTTCTCATCGTATTCGATGTCTTACCATGTTATATGATGTGTTGTCGTCGTATTTGATGTATTACCATGTTATAAGATGTTTCGTCGTCGTATTTGATGTCTTACCATGTTATATGATGTTTTGTCGTTGTATGTGATGTTTTATCATCGGTGTCGATGTTTTGTCATTGTTATTTATGTTTTATCATTATTGTCGATGTTTTGTCATTGTTGTTTGTTGTTTTATCTTTTTAATTAAAAAACAAAAACCAACCAAAATATGTGAGCTGAACTACGATGCTTTGATTTTTCCATTTCACGAGGCAATACATAGGCATCTGGTCACGGGGCTGTGATCGCGCAAACTTTGTAAAAACATCATTCTTTTCCCCGTGGTTTCTTTCTTTTTATTTATTTTTCATGCATTCTCCCTCATATACAAATATAGATAGACTTTACACCCAATTAGATATTGTAGAGTACTATGGGTGCTAATACCTTCTCCTCATGTAACGGACTTCCTTACCCGATCTCTCGGTCGTAAGACCGTGATTTCTCCCTCTCAGATTTACTCGATGTTTACCTTTCCCTTTCGACGGAGTAAAAATGTTCGATGGCGACTTCATTGATATTTTCCGATATCGGATGATTTTCGGCCGATTATTTAAAAATTAAGAGAATGAAGAATAGGAAGAATGAGATAATGCAAAGAAAAGAAAGAAGAAGCGAGAGAAGAAAGCGAGAAGATGAAAGAGAGAGTAGAAAAGGAATAAAGGAAGAAGTTAGGAAGAGAGAGAATATATAAATATGTAGAAAAAATGAATTTGAATTAAAGGGAGAAGGTGAGTTTGAAAGAAAAAGCTAAGAACGAAGAAGGTGGGGGTTGATGGCAGAACTAATGTTTGGGATTCCATAAATTCAATATTTGAAAGGAAAAAATAATGGAAAATGAGAAATAGGAAATTTATGTTTTGGTTGCATTTGGATCATATGGCATGTGTTACAACCATTTATTGGGATATTAGGCAAAACCAAACCTACAAAAAAGACAAAACTATTGGTTCAAATTGCCATATAGTTTGCAAACATATTATTTTGACAAGAATTAACCCTTAATGCATGCAATGGTAATTTTTGAGCTAGAGATAATATAGGTTTGACTAGATGTTAGTATCTTCTTATATTATGTGGTGCTGATGGCTAGTGCTCAACTAAATTATTTGGTGAGGGTGTGGGTCGAAATCACATTAATTGCAAAAAATAAAAAAAAAATTTAATTAATATTATTTGAAATCTTATTTCATATATATCATCTTAGATTACAAAGTCATGATAATAAAATACTTTATATAGTTAAGGAAGTAAAAATATCAATATTGGACCCAATACGTAGCTACATGAAGTAAATTTCCTTTAGTCAATTCAGGTACTCTTTGCTAAGGGTTTTTGAAATACTGCTATACATTTACACAAACGATTGACACATTTATTTATCGTATGTCCTTTACAATATTCTTTAAGACAATCTGAATCTCTAAAACAATGTCTCTTATTGTTCCACGCTACAAAGGGAAAAGACGATAAAGTAATGTAAATTAAATTAGTTAAAATATTATGTAAAAAGTAAATAAGGAAATTTAAAATAAATAAAAACTTACAGTCAACGTTTGTTGCAGCAAAAAATAAAGAAAGAATCATAATCATGGCATAAACAAACTTTATAACATTAGCCATATTTCTTCGCTTTCTATTTAATAAATGGTTTTATATATTTATAGAGTTCATCATTTGCTTACACTGATAAAGTAACTTTTAGGTTTCATGAAATTGTATAAAAAAAACTTAAAAAATTATAATTAACACGAAAAGTGACTTGTGTATATTAATGTATTGTGGTTGCCTCTTTAAACTATAAAGAGGTCAATTTGGAACTTGTTTTTAAATTAAATTTCCTTATATTTACAACTTTTCATGATATGAAAGGAAAAAACAAAATATAATTTATATATTTTTGGATGCAACCTATATTGTTAGTTCTACGATTTTATGATTGGATAAATTTTAGTAAAGCATGGTTCTATATTGATGTTGTGTAGGATATTGTAACATCTTCATGATATCTTGGTCTGCGTAATATATCGATGACAAACGTCATGATATCTTGGTCTGTATACAGCGGGTGCTGCTGTTGTATATCTCTTGAAATATTGGATGTTATTTGTTGAGACCCTTTTTGGACATACCTCGTCATTATTGAAATTATGGTACATCATACTTAGATTTCAAATAGCATGTCGAGACACCTAGTCTGTTATCAACAACATATGCAAGATAAAGACAGTTAAAGTAGTTGCTGAAAAGTAAAGTGCACAAAAGAATTGTTAACCCAGATCGGTGATAACAACACCTACATCTGTAGGCTACCAACCTATGAATGAAGTCCACTGTCAGTAGTATTAATTTAGAACAAAACTACCTCGTTTACTGTAACACCCCAATATTTCAATTATTAAATTATCCGATTTTTTTTTAATATTTATTAATTAGAAATTTAATCATTGTATTTTTGGAATTGCTAGAATTAATTAAATAAGTGAAATTGGAATGTGGTGTAGAGATACAGTGTGGGGGTGGGTGTAGTAAAAGACTCTAAATCCTATTATTTGTTATTATTATTATTTTAGATTAATAAGGAATAAGAGAAGGAAAAGAGAAAAAGAAACACATTTGGGGATATTCATTCTACGTGAAAGTGAGAAGAGCAGAAGGAAGGAGGAAAAGCCAAAAGTTCAGAATCCGACGAATCCTTAAGGTAAGGGGTGGTTTCGATGAATTACTATGCCTTATAGGTTTTGAGATCAATAGGATTGATCAAAGCATGTTAGGAATCCCATTTTAGGATTTTCTATGTTTGTAGGACTTATCCAAATTGATATCGAATTGTGTAGAATTGAATAAATTTCATGATATAGGATTGTTAGGGATGACCGAAATATGTTATATTGCATGGTACTATTGTTGTTTGATCGATTCTACTGCCTTGGGATGTATGAGTTCGATTGGGAATGATAAGAATAGAATTTGGAAACATACTGCTGTAAAAAATATGCATTTCTGCTACTGTAGGTCGTAGGAACTGGTTCTCATGTGGGAGGAACCGGGTTCTGGGTACAAAGTCCAGAGAAGGAGTTTTCTGAGTTAGTAGGAACCGGTTACTCCTGGGGAGGAACCGGGTTCCAAGTGAAAATTTTTTACACTGAAAAAGGACATTTTTAGCAGAAACTGGTTCCCTGTCTGGAGGAACCGAGTTCGCCATACATTTTTCCAGAGAGCATAATTCTGAGACTTGTGGGAACCGAGTTCTCCCTGGGAGGAACCGGTTACCACTATGTCATTTTGAAAAATCTTAAAACTACGAAAAATCATATTTTCTAAACAGTAACTCCGTTTTGAGTGCCGTTTTGGAAAGTGTTCTCTAAGTTTAATAACCTATTTTATAAATTGAAGAAAACACTAATTAATGGATTTTATTTTGAAATTGCGTCGAATTCCGAATTATGTAGTTTTTTACTTTGTGCATACTTGGTATGTAATGGTGTAGCCGTAATGTTTGACTATATCAGGTTTTGGTGGATGAAATGCATTGTTTTGTGTTGTTTGACGTGTACATGATTAATGAATGATATCATGTTCTGGTTTGGTGTTGGTTTATGATGTTGATGTGATCATAATTTATTGAATGTTGTATGCTTTATGATGTGCATGCATATACATTCTGGTGGTAGCTAATTCCCATTGTGTGGAATTAGTGAGTATTACCACCATTATGTGCGGGTGATTATAGACGAATCGATGTTGGTGACTTAGTTAACTTTTTGGTACCACATGCATAGAGTCGTGCATTTGCATTTGTGTAAATTATAACATGATAGGATGGTTTCATGTGTTATAATTTGTTTGTCGTGTATGAATGTAGGTTTATGAATTAATTGGTGAAAAATCGACTTATCTGATTATGCTAAAAAGGATGGATTAATACACTTGAGATATTTTATTTGGACTGAGAAACTTATAATGCATTTTAATTATGATGAAGTCTCACCCTTACTTTGATGATTTTAGATTGAAGTTTAGCGGCTCAGGAGTTGGTGAGGATGACTTATAGAGTTGTGCTATTTATTTTACCGCGTGTCAGTGTCATGCTCTGGTCTTGTAACACTGGGGAACGTTTGGTTTAGATTATAATTAAACTCTGTTTTTCTTTTATTAGATTTATTTTGGGAATACTTATTGGTTGCATTTGTTTCGATTTTGATTATGATTCCGCTGTGTAGAACATGTCTATTGGATGGTGAATTTAATTATGTTCTTCAGTATGAAGCATGACATTTCAATGGAGTTTCTTTTAAATGAATTGTAATGCCCTTTTTATTACATGTTGGCTCTGAATTTATTATTAATCGCGGGGTATTTTAGAAGGGTGTTACATTTACAACTCCTCACTTAATTACTATCCAATGACACTTCTACCTAGGTCCACCCTAGATATGAGATATCCCCATCCCATTTCCAATCATCGCAATAATGTCTAGCAGTCGACATTTCAACCACTACATCAACACTTGAAAAGTAGAAGACACATTTCCATGATTAGGAGACACACTCCTATGTCGAGACAAGAAGAGGCACTTCCCTCCATACTCTGCCTTAACTCCAGACTAAGAACACATACTTGGAGTTGCTTCAAATATTCCTCCAAGAAAAATACTCAACTCATTAGTTCACAACTTCTGAGTGAGAATAACACTCCTCTTGCCTACAAGCTTCGAGGTAAACTGGTGACCATCCCATAATCCGGGTGGTTCACCATATCTATTCCTAATGATTACATCTTTCCTTATTTCTCCTAGCCGCACAAACTAGGTTACAAATACTTATTTATAATCTCTACCCAAACAGGACTTGGGACTTCAAACAACATCACAATAGCTGTAACAAAATAACAGAAAACTTCTGGTACAAGAAAGATCTTCAACATTTAGTTTCCTAAATGTTCTCCTTGATTTTAGATTGATTCTCTTTGTGTCTTTTAAACCTTTAAATATACCTGCAAATATACGCCAAATATGATGCATAATATTCCCCAAATATTCTGCATAACTGAAGTAAAAGTAAATCTCCCTATTTAGTTCAGCAGGCGCGATGTCGAAACATCTTATTTGACATGTTGATCAAGTTGTTGAATTAGTTCAGCACAACATGTTCCTTTGTCAAATAGAACATCCACCTGCTTTCTCTTAGATGTTACAAATTATATCTAACTAATTGCTACTATATTAGTTTTACCAAACATAATGCCAATTCAAAAATAGTGAATTAAAAATCTCACCCTTTGATTATTTTGGCTAAAACTAATTTATACAACCTTTTCCTTACAAAAGCTTAAAAAAATAATACAATGGTATTTAACAATATAATCCAACAACAGCAATTTAGAAGTCTTCAATAGTCACTGTTTATAATTTTCAATATTTGTATGTGACAATCTTCAGTCTTCAGTCTTCAGTCTTATTTTATGATGTTGAAACATCATACTAGGACATCTTTCTTGAATATCCAACTCCAATGTTCTCTCTCTCTCCTTTAAGGATCCCACAGATAACACAAAGTTCCCTCCTCCCCTTAAAAGTAGCTCTTCAGAGATAACATAACATAAGCACTTCTCCCATTTTTTAGCGATAATATGACAAAGGCTTGTTGAAGGAGAACTCACTATAGTATCGGAAACATGAAACCATAAATAATATCTTCACAAAAAAGGAGAAAAACTGAGGCCGTGATGCACATGAGGAAGAAGATACTAAATACTCCCCTCTAACTGAGACCAATGATACAACACAAATAAGCACAACATCCTCTTTTAGAGCACAAGAGGAAACATATTAACAGAAACAAACACTTGAACTATCCATTTACAGACATAGAGAACCAGACCTCTATATTGTATAACTCAAAACACGAGACACAATTTGTGTTCATAACTCAAAAACAAAGCACAAAACAAAAATAATTGCAAAAAATGCAAGAGCCAATAGACTCTGAATAGGATATCCTATTCAACATCTTTGCAAAAGCAGCTGCAAAGAGTGACCTCAGACTTAACAACGTCTGAATACTACCCTTTTTCCCTATGTTTTCCACAACTTAACAAACACAACCTTCACATAATCTCAACTTACTTATGTCCGAACAAAAGACATGAGATCACAACTAACAAAGACACACACAAAAGTGAAGGAAAGAAAAAGAAACAAAAGACACTCTAAATATCTGAGCAACTAAAATAATGTACCTAGACTACAACAATTTTCTTGGTCAATAAACGTTACTTCAACAAAAACTGCATCAGATGAATTCGTGCACCAGCTGGAAGCAATGAATGCCTTTAATACAACCAATTTATTTTGGAACTGATAGTTTCCAAATCATGAACCAAGTCATAACACGTGATACACACCATCAATACACGTCTTAGATATAACGTTTAAGCTTGATCCTTGCTGGTTTTCAAGGAACAAAAACATGTCTTGAAATATGTCCTAACTTCTTGTTCGACATTATTATTCTAGCTTGAAAAGATTAGTATTTTTTATACTTTCCATTAGTTTAGAAGTAGAAGTATAATGTCTATGGTGATCTCAATACCTCCTTCAGATTCTGCAGAAAAAAATAAATTCTCTCAGATTCCTTATTATTTCTCAGAGTCCACCTTGAGAAACTTGATATCAAATGGTTGTACCAACCATCTTTACTTGGTTTACCAATTTACTCCCTATCAAGCGTACTGAAATATCACACCATGATGTCTAAAATTCCACTCCCACTACTGCATTACTGCAACTCAAATCCAGCTACAAGTCCAATGCTTCTCAGGTTTCTATCCTAGCGCAGGTGATTCTTTGTATTGGAAGCCCAATAGGAGGCTGTTAAGAGATTTCCTGTCTCTTTCATTGTATGATGCCCAAGAGAAGGCTAAACTTAATGAAGAGTTCTTTTGAACGAAGCCCAAGAGGAGGCTGACTCAACAGGGGAGTGTTGTCTTATATGAAGCCTAAGCGGAGGTTAAACTCAGATGAATGAGTTTTCTTATATGAAGCCTAAGAGGAGGCTAACTCTGTGGGGAGAGTTATCTTGTATAAAGCCCAAGAGGAGGCTAATTATGGGGAACCTATTGGTTAGACTAGTTGTTATGTTATAACTAGACAGTTGTATAAACAAGTGTGTGTGTGATATGTATTCACAGGAGTTTACGAAGGAAATATAAACAATGCATGATGTTTATTTACAAGAGTTTATGAAGGAAATATAAACAAGTGTTTGTGAAACGAACGTTTAAAACGAGCGTAACTTGATTATCTACAAGTTTGAATTGTGTACAAGGAAGTAAATATGTACACGAACGAGTATTTATGTACAGAGAGGATGTGGATGTACATAGGAGGGTTGGGACTTACACCG
Source organism: Vicia sativa (assembly GCA_021764765.1). Taxonomy (NCBI): domain Eukaryota; kingdom Viridiplantae; phylum Streptophyta; class Magnoliopsida; order Fabales; family Fabaceae; genus Vicia; species Vicia sativa. Next base: position 148,048,324 of record CM038794.1, read on the forward strand.
TAAGGGTGGCCCATTGGTTTAAAAGCAGTTTCACCGGGAATAATGCTCCTTTCAATACCAATGGTATTCAGTGTATACACAATCAAAATGGAAACGAACGATCGAAGTTTATCTGTATTTGAGTATTTACAAAAAGTATCTGTATTATGTACAGGTAAAAATTTGTATGTGTAGGAAAAGAATTTGTTATGTACAAGGAAAATATGTATGTACATAAAGAATGTTGGGACTTACACCGTAAGGGAGGCCCATTGGTTTAAAAGCAGTTTCACAGGGAATAATGCTCCTTTCAATACCAATGGTTTTTAGTGAAAAATGAAAACAAACGGACGAAGTTTATACGTATTATACAGTAAAAGACATGTACATAAAAAAATGGATATGTACAAAGAAATATATGTACATAAAAGAATGTTTTAGGACTTACACGTGAGAGGCCCATGATCGGTTAAGAAATTCGAGAGAAAACGAATTCGGTTTTATCGTTTAAATCAGATCGATCATGGTAAAAAGATATAAGTTTGATGAAAAGTTTTGAAGAATGTTATTTGAAAGTGTTTTTGAAATGTGAAGTTTACTTATGAGAAGTTTTGAAAAGAATCGGGATTCGAAAGTTCGAAAAAAATTCACCTTTAAAGGTGTTTTGAAAAGTGCCCAAAGTGTCGTTTTCGGCTCGATCAAAATTTAATCGGATGAAAGTTTTTTCTGAAAATTTTTGCACTATCATAAAATAGATACATTTATTGACAAGTGTACAAAAAATCACCTCAAAATGAGGAGTTTTGATTGGTTAAAAAAATGTTAAAGTTTGTAAAAAATATGAAGAAAATCACAAAGTTTGAAAAAATTGGTCCATGGGAGGCTTGAACCCGGGACACGATGGGTGGATACGTGGCACAAACACTTACGGCGGCGGCAACGTTGGGGCAATACATCCGTGTATTGAATCCAAACCACGTGTTAATATTATATTGGAAATTTTGAATTAAAAAAACAAATAACAAGAACACGCGCGAAACCCTGTTCTTCTTCTTCAATCCTTGATCAAACCCAGATTCTTTGTTTCTCAATGAAAATGGATGATGTAAACACCAAACTTGCACGAAATTTAACAAGGAACTTGATGGTGCTTTTTAATTTCATTTATTTTCGGTTAAACATAATTGAATTTCCAGAAATCACGAAGGACCCTAGAATTGAAAAACCTAATTGAAATCGTGTATGGTTGATAATTTTTCCAATTGATTAAGGGTTAATGATCGTGAGTTGTGCAGAAAACAAATGGCCAAGAGCTTTTTTGTTTAAAGGCAAGGAATCATAGAGTTCGAGTTTCAAGTTCTTACCTGTTGCAGTTGGAATCGAATTCAATGGAGGAGGGTTTCCAGTTGAGTTCTAATGATTGTTTGAGCACCAGCGGCTATTAGGGAAGGTGTATGAGTGGTCTGCTCACCTCGAATCACCCTGGATCAATCCAACCAAGTCAACCTGCATAAGCTTAAAATGGAAGCTGGAAATCGTGGTTAGAGGTATTACAGATTGTTGTTTATGATCTGCATCATCTCTATGATGTATATGGATGGTGTTTGGATGATCAGAACATCACTTGCTCGAGCAAAGCTATGGATTTGAGTTTTAAGGCAGGTTTGCAAGCTTATGTGACATGAAGTGTGATTCGAGTTTTGGCTTGATTTGTATTGATCTTATGCTTTAAACAAGTTATATATTGATCATATGATATGTTAGACACCAAAACTTTTCATGGTTTTCATTAGTTTTCAAAATTGCAAGTTTTCAACATTTTGAACCATGATTTATGAAATTTGAGTAAGTGGAAGGAAAGCATGTACTTGCATGGCTTTGGTGTAGTTGAACTTGACAATGATGCCTCTATTTATAGGCCATGAGTTCTGAAATGTTAGGCACAAAGGAATGGCATTGGTAATTCAAACTTGCCTTAGAGGGCAAGAAAGACATTTTGCCTTAAAAGGAAACTTCCTTTTTTAACCATGTGTTAAAAATCCAACTTTGATCCTATCCTTCAATTATTACTTCTAGCTGATATTTATCAGTTCTAAACTCAAGTTGGCAAGGTGGCAAGTGTTCTAGAAGAAGAAATCAAAAAATGACCTATAATCTTGAAGTTTTGACCTTGAAAATCATGGTTATGGAGCCTTATGTTTCAATTTCAAAAGTATAGCTAGACTCCATGGATTTGAGAGTTCTTGGACATTTTGGAAATCTTGTTTCAAGAGCTACAACTTTCATGTTTTTAGTTTTTTCCAATTCAAAGTGGAACTATGTGAAAAAATGCCATGAAGTTTGGAAAATTAAAAAATTTTAACACTTGAAAATTTTTATAAGTGTTGAAAATTTTGACGTTTTATTGACTTTTCCAAATTCTTTGATTTTTTATGATCATGATGGATCATTTGAAGTATTTTGATGATGGAAAAAGTTTTGTCTTGGAAAATTTGACCAAAAGTCAAAGTTTGACTTTTCTGTGCAGATGAAATTTCATCAGATGTTTTAGAAATTGACTGATGAAGTCTGTGAACTTTTGTGATGTTTTGAATCCAGAAATTAGGTCAAGATGTTGTATCTAAGATATAAGGACCAATCTCTAACCCAAAAAGTCATTCATTGCTCAAAAAAATCAGAGAATACTCATGCTCGACCAAAACCCTAATTGGTCGATCCTCGATTGATCAATGAGAAAAGTTGGATATCTGATGATCAAAGGTTGATGATTTGATCAAGATAGATCAAATGAGGTGAGTAAAACTCAAACCCTAATTGGTGGCCTCTTGAATCAGATGAAAACTTGATGAAACCCTAATTTTGACCTGCGAATGCTATACCCGATTAATTCTGCTCTGAACTGTTATAGATGAAATGATGAGAATGTGAGGTGGTATATTAGGTCAAAAATTAGGGTATAATGATCTTATTTAAGTTTCTTCAACCTGAGATATGAAGATGAATATCTTCGTTTTGATAGGTGTGAAGAGACTTAAATATCAGAATACGCAAATTTTGGACCTAAGATACCAAAAATGCGGAAGATGATTGTAAAAAGATTCACCCAGAAAATATCAAAGGAATGACATGATGGGGGAAAAATTTGTGAGGATGACTCGATCTATTTAAGAAAAGAGGATCTGTTTGTTGGGAAACAAGTAATATGTCCATTGAGAAAAGGAGATTCACAAAATATGTGAATATACATTTTGTTTTTGGAAACAAAGAGGTTACCTTCTGTCAGCCTTGTGACAATGTTTAAGGTCAGTGAAAATGATATTACCAATTATCAGCCTTGTGATAGTTTATGGTAATGAATTCTGAAGATATTACCAATTATCAGCGAAGTGATAACTGTAACAAGGTAAATCTTTTGAGAAAATTGTTGATTATTCAGCCTTGTGAATAACAGACAATGAGAGAAATAGAAGTCAAATGAGTTTTGAAGATATTACCAATTATCAGCAAAGTGATAACTATAACAAGGTAAATCTTTAAAAAGTTTTCCGAGTATTCAGCCTCGTGAATATCAGACAATGATGGACACAGATCCCAAAGGAGTTCTGAAGATATTACCAATTATCAGCAAAGTGATATCTATAACAAGGTAAATCCTGAGAAAAGATTACTGAGTATTCAGCCTCGTGAATAACAGTTAATAGTGGAAACAGATCTCAAAATGAGTTTCCATTTTCAAGGATGCAATTTTGCCAAGGATCTCTTTCTTAAGAAGATGCGGGCATTTTGATTGGAAGACACAGGTTTTCTTTAGACAGAAAGACAACTGCTGGGGAATTTCTCGTACAGTCGTGATTTGACTTTGTTGAGAAGAACAAACTTTCATGACAAGTTTAGGAATGAAAGAAAAATAAGCGGCTCAAATGATGAGGTTATTGCTTATTGCTTTGTTGATTATAGCAGAGGTTCTATCCGAGAAATGAGCTGGAAAGAAAAGTGTCAATCAAGACTTTGTTCCCAATCGGGAATAATCTCGGTTGGGATATGAGAAAAAAGCGTATTTCTTTGGGATAATCTACTTGGGGATATGATATACCCATAGTATATATAACTTAAACCGTTGATATAGAAGCAAACATTTAGAAATGCAAAAATGCATGAATGATGCTATTATGTATGAATGTCATGAATGTTATATGCATCAATACAATACTTGACAAGACAACAACAAGGTATTTGGGAAAAGGACCACGTCACGGTTCGAACAAATACTCAGTGAAATCTGCAGCGATGGCGTAGACGTTCACTAATGAAGAATTTTGAGTTGCATGATTTTAAACTTTCCGAGAAAGGCATTTTATTGGCAACTTTGTGGAATTCTTTTGGATAAGAATACCGTCCTTTGATATTTTGAGGAGAAGACTTACATGGCGACCATTCTATCCTCGAAACACACTGGACTGAAGTTCTTTCCATGTTTATAGTTCAAAGGAAGATTTTGCTTTTATTTTAAAATTTTGAAGTAAAAATTCATTTAAAACCTTTTTAGTTTCAAAAAGTGATTTTCACAATAAAAGCGTTATTTTGCAAAATAGAATAAAACAAGGATTACAAACAAAAGGCACAAGGGTCAAATTTATTGATAGAATGGTAATCGACCAAAGGCGTGATTCCATGAACTATTACAAAAGTTGGAAATGATAATTTATTGGGAAAATGCTACATTGAAAGCAAATAACCGCTATTATCCCTAACAACTTGAATTCCCATGTGCTTGTTGCTTTAGAAGAGTTGATTGAAGATTCATTAATGAAAGATTCTTGATTGGCAATGCAGGATGCGATTACTTTGTCATTTTCTTTGTATCCTTGCCTAGATTGCCTTTTCGGTTTCAATCTATCGGGATATTTTCTATTTATTTTCTCTAACTTTTACGGACCACCCTTTCGGGTTTTCAATCCACCAGGCGCTCTTTTTGCTAAGCCGCCCGGGTTTCGACTTCTGAATGTTCTTTTGTTTTTAGACAAAGTATTTCTTACATCACGATTTACAGGATACGGAGTTCATCACCGTCCATGGTTTGTGAGAGTCATAGCAACCAACTTCTACGATGTAAGGCCTTCGTAATTAGAGTCCATTTGCCCTAGAACGGTTGAAAAAGGCAGAATCTTTTAAGCACGAGTCGCCTTCCGAAATTCACAGTCGGACTTTTTGTCAGCTTTCTTCATTCTTCTTGATATAATTGTCCATGACACAGGCGGTCGACGCGCTTTCTTGATTAAGTTCATTTGATCGTATACTTTGACACCATTCCCTCGGATAACACTTCCATGAGACTCTCATTGGCGGATTTCAACTTCTCACACCGCTTCCATGCCGTATACTAGAGAAAAGTTGCCCTGTTGAAGTGCGTCTTGAGTACCATACCATGCGAGCAAATGGCGACATTCGTGCGGTCTTTGTAGGTGTTGACCATTTTACGGGCGATCTTTTTGATGTTCTTGTTGGCGGCTTCAGGCGCCGTTCATCTTTGGCCAGAAAGGAGGCGAGTTATGATGCTCAATCACAATTCCTCTACAGGTTCTTTCATAATTTTGTTGTTCAAGTTCGATCCATTGTCTGTAATGATCTTGCTTGGAACTCCATATCGGCAAATGAGGTTGTTCTTGATGAACCTCACAACCACTTGTCTTGTAACGTTGGCGTAAGACGTTGCTTCGACCCATTTGGTGAAGTAATCAATAGCCACTAGAATAAAGCGATGTCCGTTGGACGCTTTTGGTTCGATCATCCCAATCATGTCGATGCCCCACATGGAGAAAGGCCACGGAGAGGAGAGAAAGTTGAGTAGAGTCGGTGGCACTTGGATCTTATCTGCGTAGATCTGGCACTTGTGACATCTTTTGACGTGTTTACAGCAATCAGATTCCATTGTTATCCAATAGTATCCTGCTCTCAAAATCTTTCTGGACATTGCATGCCCATTGGAATGAATTCCAAAGGAACCTTCATGCACTTCATGGATGATCGTGTCTGCTTCTTGTTTGTTGACGCATCTGAGCAGAACCATATCAAAATTTCTTTTGTATAGCACATCTTCATTGAGGAAGAACTTTCTTGAAAGCCTCCTTAGAGTTTTCTTGTCTTTGTCGATGCCCCAGTGGGTACTCTCTGTTTTGAAGGAAGCGTTTGATGTCGTGGAACCACGGTTTAACATCGGTACTTGATTGTGAATACATACGCAGGTCATCAAAGCGTCGTCACGGATCTTAGGCATATCGTTCCAAGCTGTTGACTTTGAACATGGAAGATAGAGTAGTAGCGTCTTCCATTCGATTTTGATCTCGGGGATATGATGTAGTTCAACTTTGTTGAAGAAAGTCAACAACCGTCTTGCATAATCTCAGGGAATCAAACCAAGATGATGAGTCTCATACTTGTCTTTGATTTGGTTGATCACTAGGGTGAGTCTCCATATATGTCAAGGATCTTGATCCTCAGTCGATGCTTCTTGATACCCATGATGCAAGCTTCGTATTCTCTGTGTTGTTGGTGCAATCAAATATGTCTGGCGAGAAAGCGGGATATGAGAACCCTCGAGGAGTAATGATAAGCGCCCCAATTCCATAGCCAAAAACGTTAAATGCTCCGCCAAAGATTAAGCCCCATCTGGATTCTGGATCTGGTCCTTCTCCGAGCAGTGGTTCGTCACAATCTTTCATTTTTAAGTACATAACATCCTCGTCAGGGAAGTCAAATTTGAGAGATTGGTGTTCGTTGGCATTTGATAAGCCAAGTGATCGGCGAGAATGCTTCCTTTGACCGCTTTTGGGTCTTGGATGTCATTTTGGATAATAGCATCTGCCATCGAGCAATTCTCCCTGTTAAGGCAGGTTTTTCAAATACGTACTTGATTGGATCCATTTTGGAGATTAACCAAGTCGTGTGATTGATCATGTCTTGGCGAGACGTTTGAAGCCCACTAAAGCGCAACATGTTTTCGAGCATGGAGTAGCAGAGTGTCACGATCTGTGAACTTTTACTCAAGTAATAGATGGCATGCTCCTTCTTACAGGTTTCATCTTGTTGTCAAGCACGCGACCATAGAATCTTCTAGCAGGCAGGTATATGATTAACGGTCTTCCTTCCACTAGAGGATCGGTATTGGTGGTTCGGCGGGTATTCTTTGATCTTATCAAGCGCCTTTTGGCAATCATCACATCCACACAATCTCTTGATTTTTGCGGAGAAGCTTGAATATCGGCTCACAGTGCGATCATCGAGATGAATGCGGAGATGTAATTGATCGTCAGAAATCCTCTTACTTGCTTTTCCATATGCGGTAGGCATTTCTTGAATAGCCTTGACTTTGTCGGGTCAACTTCAATCCTTTTGAGTGACGATGAAACCTAGGAGTTTCAGATCTTACCCCAAAGGTGCATTTGTTAGGATTTAAGCGGATGAAATTTCCTTAATATTGAAACAACATTAAGAGATATTGTATATGCTCTTCTTCTGTGTCAGACTTCGCTATCATGTCATCCACGTAGACTTCGATCTCTTTGTGCATCATGTCGTGAAAGAGAGTAGTCATCGCCCTTTGGTAAGTTGCGCCTGCATTCTTTAATCCAAATGGCATTACTTTAGCGAAAGTGCCCATAGGCGTGATGAAAGATGTCTTCTCCATGTCTTGGGAGCCATTACGATCGATTGTAGCGGAAACCGTCCATGAAGGAAAACACGTTAAACTTTGCAGTGCTATCCACTAGCATGTCGATATGCGGTAGTGAGAAATCGTCTTTCGGACTTGCTTTGTTCAGATCCCGGTAGTCAACACACATTCTGACCTTTCCGTCTTTCTTGGAGACCGGTACTATGTTGGCTAGCCATTATGGGTATTCAGAAGTGATAAGGAAACCCGCATCGTGCTGCTTTTGAACTTCTTTTTTGATTTTGTCGGCCATTTCAGGGTGAACTCTCCTCAGTTTTTGTTTAACTGGCGGACACTCCGGCTTTAATGGCAAATGACGCTCCACGATGCTGGTATCTAAACCTGGCATGTCCTGGTAGGACAAGGCAAATACATCGACGTATTCTTTGAGAAGATTTATCAGTTTTCCTTTGACGTTGTTGTCGAGTGAAGCTCCGATATTCACTTCTTTTTTATCTCCTTCAGAACCCAAGTTGATTGCTTCTAGAGGTTCTTTGTGAAATTTGAATGATCCTTTCCTCGTGCTTTAGTAGTCGAGAAATTTTATCAGGATCTCTTCTTCAACTTCTTCCTCGGCGACTTCACGAGTTTTCAAAGTTGGGAGAGAGCATAGAGTTATTGCTTTCAATGGATTTGTCCATCATTAATCTGCATATTTGATTTATGTTTGATTAATTAACTCTTTTATCACTTTTTTTTTTGAAAAGTTAATGTGAAAGTGAATCTGATTATTTTTTGAAGATTTTTATTTATTTTATTGTGTTTTTAGGATTATCATTTTTCAAGAAAGGGTAAAATGAAAAACAAACACAGTGTGGAATCAAACAACGCGTTTATTTATGATTCACAATATGAAACAGGGGCCCTAAAATACAAACTCATTTGTCTTGGGCAAAGACAAAGAAATTATTTAAAAAGCTAAGCCCTATAAAACATCTCTTCGCTTTAGGCGGGCGAGAGTTCAAAACAAAAGCAAAGATAAACTACTTAAAACTAGGAGCGTTAGTCCGAACTTCAACAGGTTTCCAGTAGTGACGAACTCCTTGGAAGTCGAGGTACTCGGGTAATTTTCCGCTTGTTTTAATCCTCGAATAGACTTTGGTCGTTGGCCGAGTAGGCTTGGAAGACTCTGGACGATGGCCCTTGCTTTTTGTGCTGCTGAAACGATCTTCTTCGGCTTGATGAACAGATCGGGAAGCAAAGGATACAGCATATGTACTTCCTGTTGACTTCTGTGTTGAATTTTGGGGATGTACCCTCCAATCTTCTGAGTGAAGAGACTCATTGTCGGCAACACTTTCCAAATCGTATCCCAAATCGTACTCTTGATCTTCAGTGATCATGTTGATACAGTGGTAATTATGATCTGGTTTAACATCCTCGGCAGGCGTATTAAAGCAGAGATCTTCATTTGGAACTTCGGTCGGCTGATGAGATCGGGAAGACGTATACACCTCTTCTGGCTGACTAGGGTATTCAAAAGAATCACCCCATCCAGTTGGCTGGATATCTTCGATCCTGATTTTTGAACTTTCTGGCGCAGTATATTTCACCATATAGTCAAATTTGCCACTTGGTTCTCCCAAGGTATCCCAAACATCAGAAGGGATAGGAGGATTCTCATGTTGCTGCAGGGATATATCTTTGAATTGATCAGTTGGAGGATAATACGGTGCGTATGATTCTTCTTGAGACACATATTCAGGGTTGTTTAAATAAGTGCTCCACTCTTCAGATCCAGAGGGATCCTCTTCATCATCTTCAATGGTGACAACGTTAACCTCTTGCGGAACAGGGTTTAAGAAACCCCCACTATGAAATACTTCCCTGATCGGGCGAAGTGCTTCATCCTTTTGTTTATCTTTGGAGAATACAGGTGTAAACCCGAGTCCGGCTTTTGTCTCGTTCTTGACAGGTTTGATTACTTGTCCCCATCCTTTAGCATTGCCATCTTTTACTATCTGCGCCGCCTCTTTATAGGAGGAGATAAATGATTTCTTTTTGCTGGTAGATTCATCTTCTAACGGATGTTCTGGGAAACATGTTCCTTCAACGTCATTGGCTGTGATGAAAGAAAAACTGGACAAATGGCTTATTAGCAACGCTTGTTCACCATTGATAGTCACGAGTTTCCCATTTACTGCGAACTTCAACTTTTGATGGAGCGTGGATGTCACTGCTCCTGCCTCATGAATCCATGGTCTTCCTAGCAAGCAACTGTAAGCAGCTGGTACATCCATGACTTGGAATATGATTTGGAAAGTATGCGGACCAATTGTCATCAGGAGATCGACTTCCCCAATAACAGACTTCCGTGATCCGTCAAAGGCTCTTACTACTATGTCATTGAATTTCATCGGTGTTCCTTTGTAAGCCAAACGAGCTAAAGTCGTCTTTGGCATTACGTTTAAGGATGAACCGGTATCTACTAATACATTGGACAGAGAGTCAGACTGGCAGATCATTGAGATATGCAGGGCCAAGTTATGATCTTTCCCTTCTTCTGGAAGTTCCTCATCCCTGAAACTTAGATTATTGCAGGCTGTTATGTTGGCGACAATACCTCCAAATTAGTGCGTAGTCACATCATGGTCTACATAAGCTTGGTCTAGTACCTTCATTAAAGCTTCTCGGTGAGCTTCAGAGTTCAATAGTAGAGACAATATTGAAATCTTGGAGGGAGTCTGCATCAGCTGATCTACGACTCGGTATTCGCTCTTCTTGATTAATTTCTGTGTTGACGTTGGTCTTATCAGGAGAACCAACATTTGTGCTTGGATTAACAGCGGGAATCGTTGCAGGATTCTCGGGAGATATGTTAGCTGGATTTTGTCTAACATGAGAGCAGCGTCGGCCTTGGTAGCAGCGGGTATGTACTCGTCCACCGTGTTACTCGTCCTATCTCGATTATGTTGACATTAAATTTGAAGAGTTGGCATGGGTTTCTTCTTCCCATCCTCTATCACAGTTGCATTGTATTGATAGGGAATCGCTTTGCTAGAACTGTATGGAACAGGACCGGGTAGGCAAATCACCAAAGGAGACCCTGGAGCGTTTGAGCCATCATATTCAATCTCCACATGCTTGGGTATGTTGAAACAGGGGATGATAGCGTTTACTTCGGGATTTTTCGAGTTGATATAAGGACTAAAAGCTCATGCGAGGAAAATGCCCTCTTGTATTACGTCATGGTCATCTCTGTTTCTGTAGATCTGTATGTCACCAATGTCTAGCAATCGTTGAATGTCTGCTCTTATGGTAGGACATCCCCGAAGATCCTTGAAGCAAATGCTGCATGCTGCGTAATCGTGTTGAGTGAAAGCTCCCATTGTACTGTATGTATCATGGAGATGTACTAAGTTTCCTCTTATCAGATTCACATTTGTGACAAGATATCTATCCGTATTTCTTAGTATCAAACTCACTGTATGTCCACCGTAACTGGGAAGTGGATTTGCTTGCATGTTTGGATTCGTATTTCTAAAGGAAAGAAGATTAGATTTCACTAATCTCTGCACTTCCGCTTTCAACGCTATGCAATGCTCAAGATCGTGGCACGGTGCCTTGGTGAAAAGGGCAAGAGGCGTCCGCTTTATACCACCATGGCAATTTTACGGGATCGGAGGTGGTGACCTTATGCACCAAACTTCTTTCTATTAATGGGTATAGTTCGATTGTCGTCATTAGAATTGGTCAAATTCGGGACCCGAGGCGCATGGCTTTGATTGTTAAGCTAAACTTTGGCGAAATTTATTGAGTTTGTTGAGTTTCTTTGGAGCTAGGAGCAATTCACATGTTTGGACTTGTGTTAATTGAGGCGTTATGGCAGCTACACAGCCATTTTTGGTGACATTATTCAGCGGTTTCCCTCGGGATACCATCCTATGTCATGTTCCTTTTCCTTGGAAGCGGTTCCAACCTTCTTTGTTCCACTAGAAGATCCGCTTCCTTAGTCGAGCGTCGGTTGAACTCCTTCCTCTGCCGCATTCCCATGCTTACCATCTCGGTGAAATCTCCAGGAGCGCTAGCGATCATTCGTTCGTAGTAGAATGGGCCAAGAGTGTTTAAGAAAACCTTAGTCATCTCTTTCTCTTCTAATGGTGGGTTGACTTGGGCAGCAATTTCCCTCCATCGTTGCGCATATTCTTTGAATGTCTCTCTTTCCTTTTGAGACATGGAGCAGAGTTGATCCCGATCGGGAGCCATATCCAAATTGAACTTATCTTTGTTGTCTGACTTCACCTAAGTCATTGAATGTTTGGATACTTATTGTCAATCCCATATACCACTTGATCTGACACGGTAAGACTGTCTTGGAAGTAATGGATTAACAACTGGTGATCGTCGTTGTATGTAGACATTTTCCTGGAATACATCGTGAGATGACTTTGAGGACAGGAGTTTCCTTTGTACTTTTCAAAGTCAGGGACCTTGAATTTTGCAGGTATCCTTACGCGAGGAACTAAGCAAAGATCCTGGGCGTTTTTCCCAAACAATTCTTTCCCACGAATTGTTTTTATCTCAAGCTGCATTTTGAGGAGTTGTTCCTGGAGATTCTCCATCGAACCACGTGTACTTGTGTTATTGCCCGGAATATGGTGAACTTCTTCGTCTGTAGTAGTGTGCACTACGGAAGCTGAGTTCGTCATGATCGGTTGAGAAACCGTCATTGTTACTTGCGGAAGAGTTACTCCATGTTGCGGAGTAGGTGTTGAGTTTTGCTGCAAAGTAGGTATTTCAAGCGTGGTTGTTTGCACTTGAGAAGTCGATTGATGAAATCCGATGCCAAAGTTGAAAGACATGCCCCATGGATAGCCTACGCATCTTGAAAGGTGAACTCTTGGCTACAGCAATTGAAGCCGAGTAGTAGTATCCTCTGAAATCAGCTTTGATTATGGTAGCTTTCGATCTTGCTTGTTGACTTTGCTGCATGATAATGGGTTGACCAAAGTGAGTCTCTCCACCTCTTCTTGTAGTGTTATTCTTTGCTAGAGTTCAACATTTTCTTGCTCAAATCCTTCCATTACTTTCCTTCTTTTTGAGCGTGTATCGTATGTTCGAGTTGGTGTGGGCGTGGTGAGAAACTCTAAGGCAACGACTTGCGATCTTTTCCTCTCTGTTGAAGCTTTGAAAGATCGGACTCTAGACAATAGACTTAAAATGCAAAGTATGATGCATGATTATGATTGTAAAGAAAAATTTCCAAAATTTACGCTAAAGAGAAATTTACGGCAAATATTTGGATGGAAAACACACATTTATTGATTATTGAAAGAAGATTACAACAATTTTGTTTTTTGGAGCATTGCTCACACAAATGATAAAATAAATGATAAAATACTACAAACTAAACTAGTTAATCTTCCTCGGATGAAGATCCAAAGGTTTGATGTAGCTTCAACTTGAGTTTCCTTCCATAGTGAGCTTTTAGTTCGCTTTCTCGGCTTTTAGCTTCTTTTTCCATTAGTCGGGAATTGGATCATTTGGTTGTCATTTCCTCGAAGCTTTCTTTTCCTTTCTTTGATATATCTTTTGATCGCGTTATCTTTCGTGAATCTTCTCATCTTTCTCCATGAGCCATTCATCTTGGAAGTAAAGCGTCTTTTCGTGATCTTTGACTTGCTTCTTGAGCTTCTCATTTTCAAGATCGGTCTTAAGGAATTTGTTTTCCAAAGCTTCTTTCTCAAGCCTCGTCTTGGCCAAAGCCTCTTGGTATTCTTCCATAGGCTCGGGGAAAAATTGTTGATTTGGAAGCGGTTGAGAACATGGGTTCTTCATAAGCGTAAGGCATTGAAATTCCTTCGCTCTCTTCTTTACCAAAGTGTAGGTTTCCATGGCTACACAATTATTTGCCTTACCTTTTCCTTTCTCAGGATGTGATGCCAAGCTCGATCATTACGGCTTTCAAACCTTGAAATCCTCTCCTTCATGATAGAAGTAGCTCTCTCTAAATCCAAGAGGTTTACTAGAGTTTGCATATCGAGTTGACGTCTACGCAAGAATGGGTTATAGTTGATTCCTCCTCTCATCGATGAGGAGAATGCGTTGTAAATTCTCCTGACTTTCAATGATTTCCATCTCATTTATGCGCCAAGGTATACCAATGGATATCTTCATTAGTAAGAGACATGAGTCTTCTTGTTTTTGTTTCAGCGGAAGGCGGAGATTTAGGCGGTGTGAGACAATCCATTTGAAAAGCAGTACCTGACACACGATAGTTCCATCTCCTGCGATTCCTATGATGAATGGAGAAATGCGTATCACCAAGCGGTGGGAGCAGGATTTCCAATCGAGAAAGATCCTTATGGCATTGATATCAGCGAAATTTGGGGCGTTGGGAAACAACACAATCCATAGAGGAGTAAAGCTAAAATAGCTTCAAAGGCTACCATACTACAAGCGAGGAGAATTAAGAGCCTTCTCCATTAGGAACTTTGAAGTCGATCCTAAGAGTTTTCCTCACGGTAGTTAGGATTTTGTCTATCTCGGTTTCTTTAAATGAGTCATCGTTGCAATGATGGTGACTTAGGAATGGCTTCAAACCATTGAAAGGCACTTTGTCCGATCTTGAGATACCTAGGATATCGGTGTACTCTTCAAAGTAGGCATCAACTAATAGTCGGGGAAAGTGAAAGCGATAGGTGGATCGTAAAGCGAGCGAAAGTTTTGAAGTCCTTCATCAATGTTAGTGTTAGAATAGTTAAAAGAGTTCCATAGCGCTTTAAAAAATCAGGGGATCTTCTACCAAGGATGCTAACTCTTTCAAGTTTCCTCGTCCGAATTCTAAAGCGTATCTCTTGGTGAATCTTCCTCGATGTCCATCACTCTAACCTAAAATATTTTACAAAGAAAAATCTCTAAATTCTTTTGAAATGGGAAGAGAAATGAATTTTGAATGAATGAATGCATGAATCGGCAAACATGGTTAGTAGTTATACACGGTCAAGCGTTGAAGTCACGAGCATAGAGCCAACGATAAGAATAAGCGTGGGTAAGTTCTATGGGCTTATTCATCGTGAAGCGGGTTCCATGATAATCTGAAGCTCAACACTCCTCTTTGAAATATTATCGGTTTGTTGAATACTAGATGGTCCAATAATATTTTTCAAGAGAACTTCTTTGATCGTAGTCTCGCATGACAATTATTCTGAGCTTACGCTGATAATTTCTGCACTACATCCTAAATGGCGAGGATGGGTTATGTGTACTATAGCCACTCGACCATAAGTTCCTTGAAAGCAAAATGTCTTCGCAAATACTTGCTAAACACAAATACTCCCAAGACAACCTTTGAGAGAGGGATCTCAAATTAACTCCGTAAATCTTGAGACTTCTCACAAGTTAATAGGACTATACCCCCTAGATCTTAAAATGTTTCTTAAATCAGGGTTAGGATTTCTTTCCATCGAGATGAAATCGCGAAAACATACAATAAAGAAAAACAAACATATGCACATATGCAAGCTTAACCCCTTTTTTTTTTTTTGAAAACAAAAAACTTGATGCTCTTGGTCACATTTTTGAAAATCAAAATTTAGCGTACTCCCAGTGAGTCTCCATTTTTCTGTTCGCGTTAAAAGTGTCGCTAGGAATCGAATCGAATTCGGATCCTCGGCTCAAAGCGATTTACTCTTTGATTTGTTTATAAAGATGCATGAGCATCAAGCTTTATTATTTTCAACACAAGAAAAGATGATTTAATGATTATGAAAAGGGAAAGGCATTAATACCCTCGATTGATTTTGATATGCGTAACGACTAGCGCAAACTAGGCGTAGCATTGGGAATTCGGGTAAGGGGTTTGTTATATAAAGGGAATAGATGGAGCACCCTAAATATATATAGTTATCTATAGCTTTATATATGAATATGTTTGATATGTTTGTGTGTTTTAATGGCTATTTCTATGATTGGGAAAGTTTCTCCTTTGGATTTTTAAGAAAGATTGATTATGTAGGATCCTAGTTTTATTATTATTGTGCTGCAAAGATCATGGATCTTACGCATACATATCCCTAGGAATCGAGCATTTGTAGCTCGGATCTAGGATCTATGGTTTGTTTGGTGCGAGGGAGATAGAAATTTGCTCGGCAGGATGAGACCTTGTGCCTCGTATTCTCAAAGGATGTTGAGAAAGTCGGAGCAATCGTAGTTCCCACTTATGCTAGTGGAAAGCAGCGGGATGTCGATAAGAGGCAGGGCAATTTCATCTTAATGAAAAATGTATCTAATCTATTTCACACATACATTTTGAAAAGTTTGGTGATTAAAATCTTTCGTGTAAGTTATAGGTGTTTTGCTTGAGTGTACAAGCGTTACCACTTACATGTTTAAGAAAGATGTTTGAAAAATGATTGAATCTTTTAAGCGTAAGCATTGGGTGTTTTGCTTGAGTGTACAAGCGTTACCACTTACAATTAAGAGATGTTTTACATTTTAACAGTTTGAAAAGTTTTTTCTTGTATGTGATGTGATAGATGAGATACTTCTTCCATAGAGATGATGAGCGTCTAAATCTAGGAGAAATTGATTGGATTAGAGGGATGCTTTTAAAAAGCCCATGGGTCCTTATATTTTAGCAAGAGGAGGCATTAAGGGTCATCGAGGGTCATCGAGGTCCTTGTATGAAACTCAGAGAGGAAGCTATAGGGTATGGGTGGCTTTGGCTTTAAAAGGGATTTCAGGAAATCATCCTTTTGGAGTTAAGCAATTTCAAGGAAATTATACTCTCGGGGTTCTATCCTAAGCGGTGATTCTTTGTATTGGAAGCCCAATAGGAGGTAAAGAGATTTCTGTCTCTTTCATTGTATGATGCCCGAGAAGGCTAAACTCAATGAGGAGTTCTTTTGAGCGAAGCCAAGAGGAGGCGACTCAGGGGAGTGTTGTCTTATATGAAGCCTAAGCGGAGGCTAAACTCGAGATGAATGAGTTTTCTTATATGAAGCCTAAGAGGAGGCTAACTACGTGGAGAGTTATCTTGTATAAAGCCAAGAGGAGGCTAATTGTGGGGAACCTATTGGTTAGAACTAGTTGTTATGTTATAACTAGGCAGTTGTATAAACAAGTGTGTGTATGATCGTATTCACGAGGGTTTATGAAGGAAATATAAACAATGCATGATGTTTATTTACAGCGTTTATGAAGAAATATAACAATGCATGATGTTTATTTACAAGAGTTTATGAAGGAAATATAAACAAGTGTTTGTGAAGCGAGCGTTTAAAAGCAACGTAACTTGATTATCTACAAGTTTGAATTTGTACAAAGGAAGTAATATGTACACGAACTAGTATTATATGAGAGAGGATGTGGATGTACATAGGAGGTTGGGACTTACACCGTAAGGGTGGACCATTGGTTTAAAAGCGGTTTCACGGGGAATAATGCTCCTTTCAATACCAATGGTTTTAGTGAAAAAAAAAACAAATGGGCAGTTTATATGATATATACGAGGTAAAAAAGCGTGTACATAAAAGAAATGGATATGTACAAAAAAAATATATGCATAAAAGAATGTTTTGGGACTTACAAGTGAGGAGGCCCATGATCGGTTAAGAAATTGAGAAAAGCGAATTCGGTTTATCATTTAAATCGGATCGATCATGGTAAAGATGTAAGTTTGATGAAAAGTTTTGAAGAATGTTATTTGAAAGTGTTTTAAAATGTGAAGTTTACTTATGAGAAGTTTTGAAAAGAATCGGGATTGATTAGAAAAAATTCACCTTTAAAGGTGTTTGAAAAGTGCCCAAAGTGTCGTTTTAAAGCTGATCAAAATTTAATCGGATGAAAGTTTTTACGAAAATTTTGCACTATCATAAAATAGATACATTTATTGACAAGTGTACAAAAAATCACCTCTAAATGAGGAGTTTTGATTGGTTAAAAAAAATGTTAAAGTTTGTAAAAAATATGAGGAAAATCACAAAGTTTGAAAAAAATTGGTCCATGGGAGGCTTGAACCCAGAACCTGATGGGTGGATACGTGGCACAAACACTTACGAGGGAGCTGGCAACCGCTGGGACGGCAATACATCCGTGTATTGAATCCAAACCACGTGTTAATATTATAATGGAAATTTTGAATTAAAAAAAAATAACAAGAACACGCGCGAAGCCCTGTTCTTCTTCTTCAATCCTTGATCAAACCCAGATTCTTTGTTTCTCAATGAAAATGGATGATGTAAACACCAAACTTGCACGAAATTTAACAAGGAACTTGATGGTGCTTTTTAATTTCATTTATTTTTAGTTAAACATAATTGAATTTCCAGAAATCACGAAGGACCCTAGAATTGAAAAACCTATTTGAAATCGTGTATGGTTGATAATTTTTCCAATTGATTGAGGGTTAATGATCGTGAGTGGTGCAGAAAACAAATGGCCAAGAGCTCTTTTGTTTAAAGGCAAGGAATCATAGAGTTCTAGTTTCAAGTTCTTACCTGTTGAAGCTGGAATCGAATTCAATGGAGGAGTGTTTCCAATTGAGTTCTAATGATTGTTTGAGCACCAGCGGCTGTTAGGGAAGGTGTATGAGTGGTGCTCCCTCGAATCACCACTGGATCAATCAACCAAGTCAACTGCATAAGCTTAAAATGGGCGGAAATCATGGTTAGAGGTATTACAGATTGTTGTTTATGATCTGCATCATCTCTATGATGTATATGGATGGTGTTTAGATGTCAGAACATCACTTACTCGAGCAAGCTATGGATTTGATTTTAAGCGTTTTGCAAGCTTATGTGACATGAATGTGATTACGAGTTTAACGATTTGTATTGATCTTATACTTTAAAATTTATATATTGATCATATGATATATTAGACACCAAAAACTTTTCATAGTTTTCATTAGTTTTCAAAATTGCAGAGTTTTCAACATTTTGAACTATGATTTATAAGAAATTTTGAGTAAGTGGAAGGAAAGCATGTACTTGCACTGGCTTTGGTGTAGTTGAACTTGACAATGATACCTCTATTTATAGGCCATGAGTTACGAAATGTTGGCACAAAGAATGGCATTGTAATTCAAACTTGCTTTAGAGGGCAAGAAAGACATTTTGCCTTAAAAGGAAACTTCCTTTTTAACCATATGTTAAAAATCCAACTTTGATCCTATCCTTCAATTATTACTTCTAAGGTATTTATAGGTTCTAAACTCAATTGGCAAGGTGGCTTGCTTCTAGAAAGAAGAAATAAAAAAATGACCTATAATCTTGGTTTTTGACCTTGAAAATCATGGTTATGGAGCCTTATATTTCAATTTCAAAAGTATAGCTAGACTCCATGGATTTGAGAGTTCTTGGACATTTTGAAATCTTGTTTCAAGAGCTACAACTTTCATGTTTTGAGTTTTCAATTCAAAGTGGAACTATGTGAACAAATGCCATGAAGTTTGAAAAAAGTACAAAATTTTAACAGAAATTTTCTAAGTGTAAAAATTTTGACTTTTTATTGACTTTTCAAATTCTTTGATTTTTATGATCATGATGGATCATTTGAAGTATTTTGTTGATGGAAAAAGTTTTGTCTTGAAAAATTTGACCAAAAGTCAAAGTTTGACTTTTACATGCGGATGAAATTTCATGGATGTTTGAAATTGACCATGAAGTCTGTGAACTTTGTGATGTTTTGAATCAGAAATTAGGTCAAGATGTTGTATTGAAGATATAATGACCAATCTCTAACCAAAAAGTCATTCATTGCTCAATCAGGAATACTCATGCTTGACCAAAACCCTATGGTCGATCCTCGATTGATCAATGAGAAAAGTTGGATATCGATGATCTGAGGTTGATGATTTGATCAAGATAGATCAAATGAGGTGAGTAAAACTCAAACCTTAATTGGTGGCCTCTTGAATCAGATGAAAACTTTGACCTAATTTTGACACGTGAATGCTATGCAGGAATTAATGCTCTGAGCTGTTATAGATGAGAAGTGAGAATGTGAGGTGGTATATTAGGTCAAAAATTGGGGTATGACAGATCTATTTAAGTTTCTTAACTGTAGAGATGAATATGTTTTGATAGGTGTGAAGAGACTTAAATATCGAATCCATAAATTTTGGACCTAAGATACCAAAAATGGAAGATGATTATAAAAAGATTCACCAGAAAATATCAAAGAATGACATGATGAGGAAAATTTGTGAGGATACTCGATGTTTTGAAAAAGGATCCTGTTTGTTGGGAAACAAGTAATATGTCCAATGAGAAGGAGATTCACAAAATATGTGAATATCTTTTTGTTTTAAGAAACAAAGAGGTTACCTTATCGACCTTGTGACAATGTTTAAGGTAATTGAAAATATATTACCAATTATCACCTTGTGATAGTTTATAGTAATGAATTATGAAAGATATTACCAATTATCGGTAAAAGTATAACATAACAAGGTAATCTTTGAAGAAAATTGTTGATTATTCACCTTGTGAATAACAGACAATGAGAAGAAATAGAACTCAAATGAGATTTTGAAGAAGATATTACAATTATCGACAAAGTGATAACTATAACAAAGGTAAATCTTTGAAAAGTTTTCCAGTATTCACCTAAATGAATATGAACAATGATGAACACGAGATCCACAGAAGTTATGAAGAATATTACCAATTATATCGACAAAGTAATGCTTCTACTTAAAGGTAAATCACAGAAAAAGATTCTACTAGTATTCAGCCTCGTGAATAATAGTTAATAGTGAAACAGATCTCAAAATGAGTTTCCATTTTCAAGGATGCAATTTTACCAAGGATCTCTTTCTTAAGAAGATGCAGGCATTTTGATTAGACACGAGTTTTTCTTTAGACAGAAGAACAACTAAGAAATTTCTAAATGCAATTCGTGATTTGACTTTGTTGAGAAGAACAAACTTTCATGACAAGTTTAGGAATGAAAGAAAAATAAGCGGCTCAAATGATGAGGTTATTGCTTATTGCTTTGTTGATTATAGGCAGGGTTCTATCCGAGGAATGAACGGAAAGAAAAGTGTCAATCAAGACTTTGTTCAATGAGAATAATCTCACCGGGATATGAGTGAAAAAATGCATTTCTACTGCTGGGGATAATGGCTGGGATATGATATACCCATATGGTATATATATAACCTAAACCCGATATAGAAGCAAACATTTCGAGAAATGCAAAAATGCATGAATGATGCTATTATGTATGAATGTCATGAATGTTATATGCATCCTGACAATACTTGACAAGACAACAACAAGGTATTTGGGAAAAGGACCACGTCACGGTTCGAACAAATACTCAGTGAAATCTGCAGCGATGGCGTAGACGTTCACTAATAAAGAATTTTGAGTTGCATGATTTTAAACTTTCCGAGAAAGGCATTTTATTGGCAACTTTGTTGGGAATTCTTTATGGATAAGAATACCGTCCTTTGATATTTTTGATGAGGAGAAGACTTCTGTAGCAGCCATTCTATCCTTCGGAGATCGAAACACTCGTGGAGAAACTGTTGAAGTTCTTTCCATGTTCATAGTTCAAAGGAAGATTTTGCTTTTATTTTAAAATTTTGAAGTAAAAATTCATTTAAAACCTTTTTAGTTTCAAAAAGTTATTTTCACAATAAAAGCGTTATTTTGCAAAATAGAATAAAACAAGGATTGCAAACAAAAGGCACAAGGCTCAAATTTATTGATAGAATGGTAATCGAAAGGCGTGATTCCATGAACTATTTACAAAAAGTTGAAATGATAATTTATTGGGAAAAGGCTACATTGAAAGCAAATAACGCTATTATCCCTAACAACTTGAATTCCCCTTGTGCTTGTTGTTTGGAAAGAGTTGATTGAAGATTCATTAATGAAAGATTCTTGATTGAATCTGGGTGATTGCGATTACTTTGTCATTTTCTTTATCCTTATTTTGCCTAGATTCTTGATTAATGATACAGCGGATGATGCAGTTACTTTGGTATAGTCGATCTCGATTGATCAATGAGAAAAGTTGGATATCGATGATGCAGAGGTTGATGATTTGAACAAGATAGATCAAATAGGAGTGGTAAAACTCAAACCCTAATTGGTGGCCTCTTAAATCGATGAAAACTATGAAACCCTAATTTGACCTATGAATGCTATACCCGATTAATTACGCTGAGGCGGTATAGATGAAATGATGAGAATGTGAGGTGGTATATTAGGTCAAGAGGTAGAGTATGACAACTTCTTGTAAGTTTCAGCAAGCTCTTAAAATTTCACTTCCTCATCACTAGAATCATTATCGAGTTACAAACTCAGAGAGAAGCGATAACAAGTTTGGCGACTTCTTCCTTGGAATCACTTCACAAGTCACCATCGAGACCGTGACAGCCATTTCCTTTCTTTCTTTAGAAAGGTAGGACATTCACTCTAATATGCATATCCTTCACATCCATGACCTTTGGATTCCTACGCTTTGACTCCCCTTTTCTTCAGACTTTGGATCTTACATTGGAGTCATAGGTTACGCTAATGTCGGATGGAATGTTCTTGACATTGGACCTTGACTTTGGATCAATTCTCTTGATGAGCTTGTTGCTTGTCTTCCAAGCATAGCTATTACTGGATATCTCTTCTCTTCGTCATCCTCCTTGTATTCCTCTTGATTATTGGATACAAGGGCTATATCTTCTTCTTCTTGTCAACATTATCAGATCCCTATCTCAAATGTAAAGTGATCCAATAAGTTCATCAACCTTCAAGGTGCGGATATCACAGGCTTCCTCTATAGCAATCACTTTCATTGCAAACCTCTTAGAAGGATCGAGGGATCTTTCTCACGGTTTTCTTGACATCTTTTCCCCGATGCTCACGAGGTGTTGGCAATCTCGAATGTTCATTGAAACTCATGAAGATGGTCTCGTCTTCCCTTCATCTTGATTCTCAAATTTGGTAGTGAGCATCGAAGTCTTGACATTCACCTTGGAAGTACCCTCATGAGTGGTTTGAGGTGTCCCAAACATCCTTGGCGGTTCACCTTGATGTACTAGTCGAAGATATTTTTGTCAATTCCATTGAATAGGCATTCAATGCTTTAGAATTTCCGATGCTAGCTCTTCTTCTTCTTTGCTCCATTCTTCCTCGGGTTTCGGACTAGTAGTCCCATCTTTCTCAAGCTTGGTAGGATGTTTCCATCCTCTTTCGTGACTCTCAAGCTTTAATGTCTAGTGACTTCAAAAAACCCATCTGAGGTTTCTAGTAATCATAGTTAGATCCATCCGAGAATGGGTGGTACTTCAAATCCTCCTTCCTTGTCCATAACGCCCGAAACTATTATCCTAGATCTCACCCGAAATAACCCGCAGTGGTGTGCTGCTCGATGCCAATTGAAATTCACGGCGGCGGATCGTGATGTCACGAGAAGAATGTTATATGATGTCGACACTCTGTTAATAATTCACGGTTAATTGAAGCGGCGGCGTTAAAGAACGCGAAACAATTGTTTACCCGGTTCGGTGTGTAACAACACCTACATCCGGGGGCTACCGAGCCGGGAGAAATTCACTATTAGTAGAATTAATTGAGGAATAAACCAACGGTTTATCTCCTTCATAAGACTACCAATAACTTCAATCTAAGTCCTACTTAGACACGAGTTCCTACTCACTCCCCTCGATCGCGGCGGTGATATCAACCTATTGATTAATTGAATTATGAAGACACTCTTCAATATACAAACGATTTTGCTTCAGCTTTAATCAAGAGACACAACACTCGTGCTGAAAGCTTTGGTGATAAACAACCCATAGAACCAAATCCTAGTCAAGGAACTTATCAATTGATAATTTCTTGGCTCCACAAAGTAACTAAATACACAATTAACAACACTGCTAAATCTTCAATACGGTCCAAACCGCTTGATGATGAGGTTCTTTTCCTAATATAAACAATCACTGTAACCCGAGTTTGGGCTTCCATAATAATATAGGAGTTCATAATTAATCCTAAGAGACTTGGTTCTTTAACAAACGATTTAGGGTTAACTAAGATTAACCTAATAGCCACGTGAGCATGTAATCTAATAACATAAGGCATAATAAAACAGCTTCGACAAAATTCACGAAAACTCTAGGAAAAGATTATGAGAATAGTAAATGTCACCACGAATGTCATAACAGCGGTTATGACCAGGATCAATCTTCTGCGATTCCCAGGCTTGATTTAGCTTCGATTAAAATTTGTGGCAGATGTCGATCTTCTTATCGCAGAATCTATCTTCAACTCTAAATGTCATGACATGGTCAAGACATATCAAATCTAGTTTTACCAAAA
>CM038794.1:148072384-148248809 GCA_021764765.1 Vicia sativa
CCGGTCTAGAAAAGGTTCCTAAGTACGAAGACATCGCATCCGCCTTACATCTTAAGCGCTCAGACATTGAAGCCAATTGGGAAACTAGAAGCGGAGTTAAGGGTTTACTTTCTAAGTTCCTGATTAAGAAAGCCCGAGAATTCCTCAAAGTTATGAGTTTCCATGCATTTGAAGACATTGTGGCCTTGCTAATCTATGGTTTGGTTCTATTTCCTAACTCGGATCAATTCATAGATGTCAACGCCATCAAGTTGTTTCTTACCCGCAATCCTGTGCCTACTTTACTTGGAGACATCCTACGTTCTCTCCACACTCGTACTACTAAAAGACAAGGAACTCTCATGTGTTGCATACCGTTACTTTCTAGGTGGTTTATTTCGCACCTTCCTCCATCAGTTTTGAAGAATGAACAAAGGATGAAGTGGTCTCAAAGACTAATGTCACTCTCTCATTCAGATATCCGTTGGA
Source organism: Vicia sativa (assembly GCA_021764765.1). Taxonomy (NCBI): domain Eukaryota; kingdom Viridiplantae; phylum Streptophyta; class Magnoliopsida; order Fabales; family Fabaceae; genus Vicia; species Vicia sativa. The sequence continues at coordinate 148,072,853 of CM038794.1, forward strand.
ATCTTTTCTCTCAAAAGTTTCACTTTCATCGGTTGTGGAGAATTCCCTAATGTACCACTACTTGGTATAAGGGAGGTATTACACAACCCTTCTTTAGCTCTCGTCGGTTTGGTTTTGCAGAAGAGATGGTCCACATGATATGCTTCTCCAGATATTGTGTTCGATTACAATCATGATCTCGAGTGCAAGCGAAGGTTTATACGCTTGGGGCATGGTAAAGAATCGATACCAAGACTTTGGGGCACAAAACTCCATTCCTTGGGAACCTTACCTCAAATGGGTGCGAGCTCGAGCTCAAAACCTCATGATGCCATTCACTTTGTTTACGGTAATTATGGAACCTTTGCTATAGGTGGCGTACCTATCTTGTTCTCCATCGACATGCCTCGATTTTGAAGACTTGAAGAGATCACGGATTCGACAAGAAGAAGGGATACATTTGAAGCTCAGTGCTATGCAAGTGAGAAGAAAGTGCTAGAGTTGACAAAGCTACTTCACGAGGAGCGAAACATCAACACCTACATCGGCACCAAGAGGAAGCGCCCATGGTAGACTTAGAGCTTTAGGATTTTCTTTTATTGTTTTGAACTATCTCTTGTACTTAAAAAGAAAAAGAATAATGAAAAGAGTACTAATAAATGTTTGTTCATTGCTTGTTTAACAAATTTAAATCTCTAAGGTCCTTGAAAACATTGCATTGCACTCGCATAAACATTGCATATCATAGCATAACATTGCATCACAGGTACATTGAAGATTGGTTTCCTCATTTGCTCGCTATTTATTTTAGCAGAAATGGATCTTGAACAGTCAGTCAAAGATCTTCAAGCTCGAGAATGCTCGGTTCAGATGTTTGACTTGGTCCAAGGCCAAGAAGATCGAAGAAGCTCATCAACAGAAAGAAGAAGGTTGTTGGTCTTCTCAACATGGGTAGACGCTACAAAGGAGGTCCTAGAGTGGTTAGTCGAATTGAGCTCTCTGAAGGAAGTGTCAAGAAGGAGGACGAGCAAAGTAACAAAGGGGATGGTGAAGGCGGTCGGCTGAACTTGAGAAGAACCATGATAATGGACAATACTACGATGAAGATGACAAGTACAGAAACTTGAAGACCGTCATCTTGTGGAAAACGAAGATGTCGGGCTGAATTTTGATGATCGAGTCTAGTCCCTAGTGTTGTGATTCCTCCCAAGTTCAAAGTTCCAACTTTTGCTAAGTATGATGGCATGTCTTGCCCTAAGCTGCATTTGAAGTCTTATGTTGGAAGATCAATCCCTGATGATGAGAAAGTTGTGGATGCATTATTTTCAAGAGAGTTTGTCGAACTCAATTGGAGTGGTATTATCGGCTAGAGAATGGCCGTATCCGTACTTGGGTGACTTGGTGATGCTTTCTCTGACGATATGAGTACAATCTTGAATTGACACCCACTCGCATGCAACTACAAAGCATGTCTATGGGTCGTGATGAGAAGTTCAAGGGTATGCTCGAAATGGAGAGATCTAGCGAGTTCAACCACCCTTGTCAATAGGGAGTTGGTTGATATGATCATGGGAACAACCGGGCCCATTCTTCAATCATCGATTGGAAACTCTTGACCGGATTCAAGGTGATATACTGACGCGTATTGAAGGCGGTATCAAGAGTGGGAAGATTCGAGATAGAGACATCTTCAAGCTGCGAAGAGATCTTTTGGTGGTAAGAAAGAAGCCAATCTTGTGTATGGTCGAAAAGCCGAGCCAAGACCGACCATGCTCAATCTGTGGGCGGTTGTGATCTCGATCCTACATCGGCCAACCTCGGTGAGACAGCAGCGTAACGAGCAGCGAAGGCGGTTACAAAGATCAACATGCCATTGTCAAGCCTTGCAACACATGTTGAAAGCGGTGATTACTTTGAGGATCCTCCTCGAATGTCAACACCTCCTCTCCGAAATACAATCCTAATGCTAAGTGTGCTTACCATTCCAATAGCCGGGACATAATCGATGATTGTTGGGCTCACGAAGAACAAGATTCAAGATATGATTGAAGCTAAGCAGTTGAGTTTGATCCTCTGTTGAGACTCGAGATGTGATCAGCGCCTATGCCTAACCATGACAAGGGTTCCAATGTTGTTGGTGGCGATACTTATGTTTTCAACATAGATGACTTGACCATTCCTCGATGGTGTTAAGAAGAATTTGTTGCAAGCGGTGTCAACCGGGATGCCCGAGCTGTCGTTGGTGCCCATCCGCGCGATGGTTGTGCTTGGTTGAGAAGGCGTGTTCGATGCATGATGTACAGTGAGATACTATTTACGAAACCACTATCGTGTGTGAAGAAATGTCTAAGTTGAGATTGACAATGCAAAGCTGTACCATCGTGTGGGACACCTTAGGGCAGCCAAGTGGAAAGTATGATTACATGGTGAAGTACTTTGTTCACGAGAGCTACAAGATTCCTATTGAAGATGTTAAGGTAGCGGATGGGGTGACGATTTCCCGAAGACTATCTTGATGTTAACACTATAAGGATTTCCTCTGCGATCCACGTGCTTAGGGTGGCACCTCTCATCATTACTTCTCCCATACGGTTCCATATTCCTCGACAAGGCTATCCCTTGGAATTATGGGCGATGTTTACTATCATGGCGTCAAGCACGACCCTCGACCATTGAAGATCTTACTGTTGAAGCTACCATTCCTGACATTGACAACATCACCGGATCTAGTAAGGTGACCAGAACCGGAAGGGTATTCTCTCCAGATATCTCTCCTCCAAAAGACACTGCGACTCCAGCTCGCATGCCAGCTATTCAATCCATTCCCAAAGAACCAGTGACTCATCCTGCTCACCCAGAAGTACCAAAGGAATTCGAAGACACCTCAAGCAGAAATAGAGAAATTGCGAAGATTATCAAGAAGAGTGACTACAATGTTGTGGAACAGTTGGGACAAACTCCGTCCAAGATCTCCAATGTTGCTCTGCTCTTGTGCTCTAAGGCTCATGCTAACGCCTTGGTGAAGTTTCTGAAGAATGCTCACGTACCGCAAGACACTACTACTGACCAGTTTGAAGTTTGTATTGCTAGCCTGGCTGCCAACAACGGCCTAGGCTTCTATGATGCTGATTTGACTCCTGCCGGGAAGAAACACAACAAAGCCTTGCACATCTCTGTCGAATGCAAGGGCGTTACATTATCTCATGTTTTGGTGGATACCGGTTCTGCTCTGAATATCCTTCCGAAGGCTGCTTTTGATCGGCTTGATGTCGAAGGGTTGGTTCTGAGACCGAGTGACATTATTGTGAGAGCTTTTGATGGTTAGCGAGCGATACTTGGAAACTCATTACACTGTCAAAGTTGGTTCCCAGACTTTTGACTCTACTTTCTTTGTCATGGACATTCGTCCCGCTTATTCTTGCCTACTTGGACGCCCTTGGATACATGGGGCAGGCGCTGTCACCTCTACCTTACATCAGAAGCTGAAGTTCCCGGTGAAAGGGAAGGTTGTTACAGTGTGTGGTGAAGAAGAGTATATGGTCAGTCATCTACAGTCCTTCCGATACCTCGAGATGGAGGGTGAATTCTTTGAGACTCCCTGTCAAGCTTTTGAAACAATACCCAGAGTCATGCCTGTTGACTCTCCTGTCACTCCTGAAGTTGCTAAAGCTCCGCCTAGGATGGCCTCACTAAAAGATGCTCAAGCTACAGTTGAAGAAGGTAGCTCCATTTGGGGTCAGCTCCTTGATCTTCCTTTCAAGTCCGACAAGACTGGTTTAGGCTTCACCATCAAAGGTCAAAAGATGATACGCCGCGAACGTGTCGGCCAACTTCCTTTCCGCATCATCCAAAGTGGAATCCATGCTATAGAAGACAACGACAACGACTTCGACATCAGCAAGTGGATCTTCCCAACTCCAGACAAAGGGCTCAGCAATTGGAAGATTGAAGACGTCATACCAATCTCCTTTAGCCAGGAGTAATTGCTCTTGTTTTGTTTTGCTTTTCGTATTTCTATATGTTTTGAACAATAAACTTTGAAAGCCTAGTGCCTTGCCCGGGGCATCATGGCTCGTTCGAGGTTATTATCATTGTTTGCGTTTTCATTCAATAAATTCGTTGGACTTTTGCATTCAATTGTTTGTTTTCTTTCTTTACTTTATCACCCTTCAAAAGCTATGTGTTTCTTACACACACCCGTGATACAACTGCGAATCACTCGAATCTAGTTAATAAAAGCTATGCTATTGCTAAATATGACTTGATAATCCAATCTACCAAGCCGAAGACAAAAGTGAGGAAGATTGTGAAGTGCCGGAGAACTTGTCGATTCTGACAAGAAGAAGCGAGTTATCTGACCACACGAAGAGCAAGTTGAGGTTGTGAATTTGAGCTTGATGAAGGCAGAAAAGAGGTCAAGATAGGAGCAGGTCTTGAGAAAAGTGTTAAAGAAAGGTTGGTTCGGATGCTACGAGACTATATTGAGGTTCTTGCTTGGTCATACGAAGACATGCGAGGTTGGACATTGATATTGTGGTACACCGATTGCCAACAAAGAAGGTTTTCTCGGTGAAACAGAAGATTAAGTCGCATCGTCACGAGATGTCGAGAGAAAATCAAAGGCGAGGTTGTAAACAGTTCAACGGTTTTCTAATTACTTCTTATCCATGATGGGTTGCATATGTGGTGCTGTACCTAAGAAGGATGGCAAGGTACAAATGTGTGTGGATTACAGAGATATGAACAAAGCAAGTCCGAAAGATGATTTTCCACTTCCCGTATTGATGTTACGGTTGACAACACCGCTCGGCATAAGGTCTTCTCCTTCATGGATGGTTTCTCGGTTACAATCGGATCAAAATGGCTCCAGACATGGAAGACTACTTTTGTTACACGGTGGGGCACTACGCTACAAGGTTATGCCGTTTGGAATGAAGAGCGGGTGCCACTTATCGGTGCTATAGTGACATTATTTCATGACATGATTCATCACGAGATAGAGGTCTCGTCGGCGACATGATAGCTCGATCACGGTGAAGAAGAACATCTTGATCATTTGCGAAACTATTTGTGGGTTGAAGAAATGCAGTTGAGACTCGATCTAACAAGTGCACCTTTGAGTCGATCGGAAAACTCTTAGGGTTTGTTGTTAGTGGAAAAGGTATTGAAGTTGATCCGCCAAGGTTAAAGCTATTCAAGAGATGCCACCCAGAAGGAAGTCGGAGGTTTCTTGGGCGATTGAATTACATTGCGATTCATTGCACATTTAGCGCTACTTGTGATCCAATCTTCAAGTTACTTAAGAAAGATCAAGTGGTGGAATAGAATGGCGATTGCCGGATCGCCTTTGGCGGGATCAAGGGTACCTAGAATCCTCCTATCACGATGCCGCCGAAGGAAGACCTCTTATCATGTACTTGAAGTGCTAGAGAATTCAATGGGGTGTGTGTTGGGGCAACATGGCAGTGCAGTCGAAAAGAGCATGCAATATACTACCTTAGCAAAAGTTTACCATTGTGAAACAAGATACTCAGCTCGAGAAAACTTGCAGCGCTTTGGCTTGGGCTGCTCGACTAAGGCAGTATATGTTGACTCACACTACCTTGTTGATTTCTAAGATGGATCAATAAAATACATATTTGAGAAACCAGCTCTCTCGGAAGAATAGCAAGATGGCAAATGATCTTGACCGAATCGACATCGGTACACTTCTCGAAGCGATCAAAGGAAGTGTGGTAGCCGATCATTTGGCTCACCAAGCCGTAGATGACTATCGGTCTATGCGGTTAATTTCGAGATGAAGATGTTTTACTAGTTCTGATTGTGAAGAACGAGGCCGGACGAAGGACCCGAACAAGGATCGATGGACTATGGTCTTTGATGGAGCCTCAAGCGCACTTGGCAATGGCATTGGCGCCATCATTACCTCCCTACTGGCGGACATCGCCTTTCACCGCTAGATTATGTTTCAATTGCACCAACAACATGGCCGAATATGAAGCGTGCATCATGGGTATCAAAGTTGCTATTGACTTAAGAATCAAGTTCTTGCAAGTATATGGAGACTCAGCTTTAGTGATCAGTCAGATTAAGGGCGAGTGGGATACTAAACATCTGAATCTCATTCCGTATCAAGAGCATGTCCTGAGTTTGGTCCCCTACTTCGACGAGATTACTTTTGATCACATTCCGCGAGAAGAGAATCAGTTGGCAGACGCATTGGCTACTATGTCGTCTATGTTCAAAGTCAGATGGGACAATGAGGCACCCCAGATCATCATTGAGAAGTTTGACGAACCAGCATATTGTTATGAGCTTGATACAGAAGAGAAACCTTGGTACTACAATGTGAAGAGGTATCTTGAGACTCAGGAATATCCCACAGGGGCAACCCCCTTCTCTCTTGTGTACGGTATGGAAGCCGTCTTACCCATCGAAGTTCAGATACCCTCAACTAGAGTCCTCCAGGACACAGAGTTAGGCGAGCGATTGGGTCAGACTCGCCTTGACGAGTTAATTTGATTGATGAGAAACGACTCGCGTCCATTTGCCATGGACAGATCTACCAGAAGCGAATGATCAGAGCATTTAATAAGAAGGTCAAGCACCGAGTCTACCAAGTCGGTGATCTAGTAGTCAAGCACATCATCCTTCCACAAGGTGATCGAGGGCAAATGGACTCCCACCTACAAGGGACCATTTGTAGTCAGTGTTTTCCGGTGGACTATGATACTTAGCACCATGGATGGTGAAGACTTCCACACACCTGTGAGACATAGTCAAAAATACTATGCATGAGCGAGACTCGCTAGGTCGGTGACCTAGGCAAAAATAAGGGCATCTGGCGAGCCAAAAGGTTCGGGCAAAAGTTAAGGATATATACAAAACATGTACACCGGAGTCGAAAACACGAAAAGGCGGCTTGGGCAAAAAGGTATCGGTGGGCGAAAACACGAAAGAGCGGTCTAGGCAAAAGTTAGGGATTCAAGCGTACGACTATGTCTCTTCGAGATCACCTACTTCGAGACTACTATCAGCCTTCAAGATTCAAATGGCAGAGATCAATTCACTCACTTTCTCTTGGACAAGGAGATGAGATAGTTGAAATATATGAGTACTAGCATAGTTGGAACTTAACGAGATTGTTTCCACATAGCTTTTTACCTTTCTTGTGTACAAACTACTTGGCCATACGCCACATTTCAAATAAATACAAGTTCTTTCTCTTTACAAATTTTCACTTTTGTGGTTTGCATAAAGTCCAACGTTTGCTTTGAATGATTACGCATTTGACAATAAGAATCTCTTGGAAAACATACGAAAAGTGAACATACAAAAGTACTGCGAGCTCCGAGGAATTGAGATAGCGATGAAGGTCACCAAAAACATTCCCCATGAGCATGATCCCAGCGGTGTCACTCACAACAAACCTCCCTCCGGGAGTATCGTTAAATCAGCGGTGATTCCATTCAACGGCGGTGTTACATGGTCTCAGCGGTAACACTTCACCCCAACGGACTCCCTCGATTCTCCTCGGCGGGGTCTATGAGATCTTCAACAAGCGATTTTCGATCTCTATCACCTCAACCATATCTAGGCCCAAGACTTGGTCGAGATAGTGCGGAGGAGGAGTCCATGGATATCTTTCTTCTCCTTCCAAAGCGAGATTCTCACTTACTCGATCCCCAGCGGTCGAAATCTTCAAGCAGAACATCCACATCTTCTTCAAGATGGATATGTTTTGAAATACCACCATCTATCATTCATACATTTCTCATAAAGTCATAATTCATGCATATGTCATTCATATACCTGTCATGCATCATACTTTGCATAAAACTAACAAATGTTCTATCAAAGTTCTCTTGTTTTTCAAAGCAGTGTGATCACTTGGCCTTAAACGGTCGAGATTAAGCCCGAATCTCGGAAAAACTATCGAAGACCGCCCTTGGTTGTCCTCGACTGGTCGATTAAGCCCGGATCAGCGGAAAACTATCTGAAAGACCGCCCTTGGTTGTCCTCCGGCGGTGGTCCGGATTAAGCCCGAATCAGCGGAAAACTATCGTAAGACCGCCTGGTTATCCTCCGATAGGCAATGGATCAACACCGATGCACTGGGGAAGCTATCCACATTTTGCCAACTACTAATTCCCCTCAGAGTAATCAACGCGAAGATCTATTCTGAATCCCTTCTTATTATCAACAGCAACTACAGAGTCTGGCGTACGACTCAGTTGCCTTGGATGACATCTTAAGCCCATCTCCGACTACTTGTCAACATCTCTTCGCCTTCAGAATGCTGCATATTTGGTTAAAAAATCAATACAAATCAATAACTTCATTCAAAGATGAGCACGAAGTCTAACGTCGACTCCCTCGGATGGCATCTTAAGCCCATCTCCATGCTCCTTCGGAAGCGACTACGAGCCTAGCGTACGGCTCACTCCCCAGCATCGATCTTTCCAGATGGCATCTTAAGCCCATCCCCGTCAATTCTCCTATCAATAACCTCGAGTCTAGCATATGACTCATCCCCCAGCGAAGTCTCCACTTTCTCCAAATGGCATCTGTAAGCCCATTCCCGCATCATCCACCAACAGCGAGTGCAAATTTTCAGGTGTACTCGAGTGTTCAATCATCTTCTACCTCCAGGTCACGAAAGACCAGCGTGTCAATCTAACCTTACAGTACAAGAATATTGAACTGGGGAAGCTGTCATACCCCAAAATTTGCCCTCCATCTTCTCAAGATATTTCATACATCCATACTCAGGATTCCTCGAGAGTTGATCGGACAAACTCTCTCTAGACAATCAACCCAAACTAGGGTTTGGCAATTCTCAGGTCAAGATGGACTTCCAACATCTCTATTGGTCTTCATGCCTCCTCATATGCTTCAAAGATTTTCCATGTCAAGTTTCAAGCCTTACAAGTCAAGATTGCTCAGACAATTGCTCAGATGGTTGAAAATCGGTTGAATTGGACAAAAGTCAGCATGGTCAACATACTGATCAAACTTCACAATTTTAGGTCAACATCCTCATTTTGAAGTTACATTCATCATTTGATCAAGAGTTGATCATGATTCATCAAGAAAACTCAAGATTTACTCAAAAGCCAAACTTTCTAAATTAGGGTTTCTAGATGAAAAGTCAATGAACTTTGGTGATCTTAACTTCTTCATACTTTCTCGAAATTTTTCCACCACCTCTTGTTTTGAAGGAAATTCAATTCTCTACAACTTCATGTCGACAAGAATGTCAAAAATGCTTCATTTGAGAAGTATGGCTCAAAACATTACAGGTCATTTTCAAAGTCAACAAAAAGTCAACTTTTTGTTTTGAAGATATATTGAGCATGGAAACTCTAATTGATATGAGACCAAAGAGGTTGGTTAGAGGACTCTTAGAGCTTTTCAAAAAGTCCAAGAACACTCAAAAATGTGGAAAAATCAGCAAGATACACCATTCACAAGTTGGGCAATTTTGAAGGAATGCACAAAGAGAAATACTTCTAAAAATCAAATTTTTTGCAAATGGGCTTGCTTTTTCTTCATCCAAACTTATTCCTCATACAATTAGGAATATCCAAGCCCAATGTCACGAATTTTTATTTTATTTTTCTATTTAATTTGGAATTTATTCATTTAAATACAAATTAAATTCAAAAATAAAGTATAAAATCAAAATTAATTGCAAGATTGATTTTTATTCCTTCCTTGAGACTCAAGCAACTCACAAAGCCGACAAATTTGAAATTTGATCAATATGGCAAGATTGGATTGAAATTAATCAAATTTTGAAAATTTGATTTTTACAAAAATCAAATTTGATTTGCTTTGAATGTTGATTGATTCTCTTCAAAACCATCAAATCCATCCATATAAATGTATGATGCATACCTATCAAGAGAGAACGAAAAAATTGGCTCAAGAACCCTAACCTAAAACTGAAAAAACCGTGGCAAACAAGCAAGTGGAAATCATACTTCCAGCCGTTTTCAATCGTTTTTGAGGTGTCCAACACATTCCTTGAGTTGTTCTGAGTCGATCCAGATCCTTACTTTGCCAAAAACCATCCAGAATCGTGAAATCCGAAATCGGTTTGTTCTTAAAAAATCCAAAATCGTATTTCAATTTTCATGCATATTTAACATGTTTTGTGTTTGTTTTTGTGATTAGTAGGAAGATTGCAAGCTTTCTGGGTGCTTTAATTGCATTATCATGGCGGGCTTCGAGATGCCATAGTTAGGGTTCCTGAGCATGTTTTAGGGTTTCACCAAATAGGAAAAATTGGACCATGAAACCTATACCAATGCATTCGGGATGATCCCAGGAATCGAACCATGGCTTTAGAATTCATTTATATTACGCGTGCTTGCTTTTTGATTTTGCCAGGGACCATAGCGTCGAATAATGGCCGCGTTAGCTTTGAAAATTTAAATCGGGAGCGATGAAGCTTGTGACGAGGAGATCAGGAGACGACACTTGTCTTTCTTTTACTCGATCCGGATTTCAAACACACTTGCACACATGGCGTGGTGGTAAAGGCGCTCCCTGTTCCTAGATGCCTCAAAGGGTCACGAGTTGGATTCACAAGACCGGTTTGTTTTCCTTTTCATAAACTCAATATTTTTTCATATTTTTCATTATTTAATATTTTTGCATCTATTTTAATTAATTTCATAATTTTATTTCTGCATTAAAAAATCATCAAAAATTATTTTTCTTTTTACATTATTTTCATAAAATCTTTATTTAATTTAATAAATTAAAAAATATAATTTTGCATGCATATTTATTTTTATTCATAATTTTGCATTTAAATCACTTTTAATTCATTATCAAAATACATCCAAAAAATCCCAAAAATTTATTTTAACATATTTATAGTATTTCCAGCATGACATATCTTTCTTATTTTAAAATTTTCATTTTTTCTAACATTTTTTCTCTTGTTCAATTCATATCGCATTTTCCGATTTCAGATTCTCTTGCAGGTTGATCCGATTCAGACAATTTTTTTCTCTTTATCATTTTATTTTTCCAATAATGTAGCGTATATGGGATGTAATAGTTTAAATTAGGCCTTTATTTTTCGCATTTTAATTATGTATATAAAGCCTTGTAATAGCGTAGGATTTACCTTTCGCATCTTTACATTCGCATTTTAATTTCCGCACCCTATAAATTGCTAGTAATTAGGCGTGTATGGCAAGATAATAATCAATATAGCTCACTAATTTGCAAGATAAAATATTTGAATCAACACACTCTTTTCACATGCACCCTTAGGGTAATTCTCTCTCGTTGCCTTACAATTCAAAATGGTCATGTCCTCGAGCGTAGAGGTATTCTAGCACCGTTGCCTTCCAAACAAATCATCATAGTCCCTTCGATACAAAGATCATAGACCCACGATGTAGCCTCGAATACATGATCTTGACCCTCGATTATCGCCTACGAAAATGATGATAGTCCTTCAAATGTGCTAGGATACTTCCTACAAGTTGCTTTCTATGACCATCCAATGTCCCTCAGTGTCCGCTTACATCCAGCGAATGGAGTTACCTACCAACTAATGGTGCGGCTAGCGCTATTCTAAAGGAGCGTAGAAACGCAACGACCAATTCAGTGGGTAATAAGTCTTTTAGTTGCTTGCTCTATCAAAACACTTTTCACACCTCACACTTTTGTCAAAGTTCAAAACTCTTTTCAAAGCGAAACATTTAGAACACTTTGTATACATTCCTACATGAATCATTACAAAGTCAAAGTGAAATGCCTTTTCAAAACATTTTTGTCAAACACACGAAAGCACAATTTTAAAAGTGATCTAAGAGCAACTAAGAGCGTAGATAACTACGGATGGAAAGGGTGCTAATACCTTCCTTTTCATAACTTTCTCCCTTACGAGAATCTAACGAAGGTCTTTTTACGTACTTTTACCTTCCCTTAATTGGATAAAAATAAAAGTCGGTGGCGACTCTTGCTATCCGCACATTTGCGATACAAAAACTAAAAAGTCGAGTTCAGTATCACACGGGTAAAGTTACGTATGCGTCATTGGAATTGGGTCGAGGTGACCGGCGTCGGTTTTGGTTGTTAAGCTGCGAGCTGTTGGCGAGGTTGAGTTTGTTGATTTTGTTGAAATTGTGGAGCAATTCACGTGTTTGGAGTTGTGTTGACGGCGGTGCTATTACATCGTTGTTGAATGACATTCTTCGTGGTTTCCTCGGGATACCATTCCTACGTCATGTTCTTTTTCCTTGGAAAGCGGTTCCAACCTTCTTTGTACTACTAGAAGATCCTACTTCCTTGGTTAGGCGTCGGTTCGGATTCTAATCGTATTCCCATGCTCACCATCTCGGTGAAATCTCGGGGCGGCGATCATTCGCTCATAGTAGAATGAGCCTAGGTATTCAAGAATACCTTAGTCATCTCCTTCTCTTCCAATGGTGGGTTGACTTGGGCAGCAATTTCCCTCCATCGTTGCGCATATTCCTTGAATGTCTCTCTTTCCTTCGAGACATAGGCGGAGTTGATCCTGTCGGAGCCATATCAAGTTAAATTTGTATTCTTTGGATAAAGGCTTTGCCTAGGTCGTTGAATGTTTGGATATTCGTCTTGTCTAAACCCATGTACCACTTGATGCGGCACCGGTGAGGCATCACGGAAGTAGTGGATTAATGGCGATGATCCTCATTGTACGTATACATTTTCCTGGCATACATCGTGAGATGACTTTGCGGGCAGGAGTTTTCTTTGTATTTTTCAAAGTCAGGGAGTTTGAATTTTGCAGGTATTCTTACGCGAGGAACTAAGCATAGATCCTGGGCGTTTTTCCCAAACAATTCTTTTCCTCGAATCGTTTTTATCTCAAGCTGCATTTTATGAAGCTGTTCCTGGAGATTTTCCATTAAACCACGGGATTTTGCGTTACTTCCTGGAGTGTGGTGAACTTCTTCGTCCATGGTAGCGTGCACTACAGAAGTCGAGTTCGTCATGATCGGTTGAGAAACCGGCATTGTTACTTGTGGAAGAGTTATTCCACGTTGCGGAGTTTTCTTTGCAAAGTAAGCGAGATTGATTGAAGTCGGTTGGCGTCGATGCCAAAGTTAAAAGGCATGCCCATGGATAGCCGGCATCTTGAAGAAGCGAGCTACTGCGAGTTGAGGCAGGAGTAGTAGTGTCTTGAAGTTCTTTGCTTGGTTTTGTTGCTCGATGTTGCTTGTTGACTTTCTTTGTGGCAAGTGAGTTGACCAAAGATGTGAGTCTTTCCACTTCTTCTTGTAGTGTAGTTACCGTACTACGGAGTTCAACGTTCTCTTGCTCAAAATTCTCCATTACTTTTCTTCTTTTGATCTAGTATAAATGCGTTCGAGTCGGTGTGGGCGGATCGAGAAACTCTAAGCGACGACAGCGATCTTTCTATCTGTTGAGCTGTTTAAGCTTTTCAATGGTAAAAGTATGAAGCGGTAAATGTCGGACTCTAGACAATAGACTTAAATGCAAAGTATGATGCATGATTATGATTGTAAAGAAAAGTTTCAAAGAATTTAATGCTAAAGAGATATTTACGGCAAATATTTGGATGGAAAACACAATTTTATTAATTATTGAAAGAAGATTACAACAATTGTTTTTGTTGGAGCATTGCTCACACAAATGATAAAATAAATGATAAAATTACAAATTAAATTGAACTAATTAAGCGTCTTCGTCGGATGGCGATCAAAGGCTTGATGCGACTTGACTTGATTTCCTTCCATAGTGAGCTTTTAGTTGACTTTCTCGGCTTTTAGCTTGCTAATGACTCTCTTCCAATCGTTGGGGCGGGATCGTGGTTGTCATTTCCTCAAGCTTTCTTTTCCTTTCTTTGACATATCTACGGATTGCGTTATCCTACGCGAATCTTCTCATCTTTCTCCATGAGCCATTCATCACGGAAGTAAAGCGTCTTTTCATGATCTTTGACTTGCTTCTTGAGTTTTCATTCTCAAGGTTAGCCTTAAGGAATTTGTTTCCAAAGTTTCTTTCTCAAACCTTATTTTGGTCAAGGCTTCTTGGTATTCTCCCACGGCTTGACGGAAAATTTGTTGATTTGGGCGATTGAGAACATGGGATCCTCATAAGCGTAAGGCATTGAAATTCCTTAGCTCTTTTCTTTACCAAAGTGTAGGTTTCCATGGCTACACAATTCTTTGCTTTCCTTTTCTTTCCTTCGGATGTGATGCCAAGCTTTGATCATCTTAGCTTTCAATCCACAGGAATCCTCTCCTTCGTGATAGAAGTAGCTTTCTCTTGTAAAACCAAAGGTTTACAAAATTTGCGTATCAGTGACGTCTCGCTAAAAATGGGTTGTAGTTGATTCCTCTTTCGTACCAATGAGAGGTCGTTGGCAAATTCTCCAGACTCTCAATGATTTCCATCTCATTATGCAAGGTATACCAATGGATATAAATCGTTTGTAAGAGACATGAGTCTTCTTGACCAATGCCACTCGTCTTTGTTTTCGCGGAAGATAGGAGATTTAGGCAAGTGTGAGGTAATCCATTTGAAAAAGAGGTACCTGACACACGATAGTTCCGTCTCCTTGCGATTCCTATGATGAATAGAGGCGTCGTATCTCCAAGCAAAGTGGGAGCAGGATTTCCAATCGAGAAAGATCCTTATGGCGTTAATATCAACGAAATTTGGGACGTTGGAAACAACACCAATCCATAGAGGAGTAAAGCTAAAATAGCTTCAAAGGCTACCATACTACCGAGTTCGGAGAATTTGAGAGCCTTCTCCATTAGGAACTTTGAAGTCAGTCCTAAGAGTTTTCCTCGGTAGTTAGGTTTTGTCTATCTCGATTTCTTTATGTGAGTCATCGTTGCAATGATGGTGACTTAGGAATGGCTTCAAACCATTGAAAGGCACTTTGTACGTCTTGAGATACCTAGGATATCGCATACTCTTCCAAAGTAGGCATCGGCGATAATCGGGAAAGTGAAGCGATAGGCGGATCGTAGAAGCGAGCGAAAGTTTTGAGAAGTCCTTCATCAACGTTAGCGTTCGGAAGAGTTAAAAGAGTTCCATAGCGTTTTACGAAATCAGGGATCTTCTACCAAGGATGCTAACTCTTTCAACTTTCCTACGTCGAGAATTCTAAAGCGTATCTCTTGGTGAATCTTCCTCGGCGTCCATCACTCTAACCTAAAATATTTTACAAAGAAAAATCTCTAAATTCTTTGGAAATGGGAAGAGAAATGAAAAGTTTTTTGTTTTGAATGAATGAATGCATGAATCACGGCAAACATGATTAGTAGTTATACACACGGCAGCGTTGAAGTCACGAGCATGAAGCCAGCGATAAGAATCAACGTGGTTAAGTTCTAAGGGCTTATTCATACGTGAAGCGGGTTCTACGATATCTGAGCTCAACATTCCTCTTTGAAATATTATCGGATTTGTTGAATACTCGATGGTCAATAATATTTTCAAGAGAAACTACTTTGATCGTAGTATCGCATGACAATTACTCGGGCTTACACGAATAATCTACGCTACATCCTAATGGCGGGATGGTTTATGTGTTCTCAGACCCACTCGACTTCTTAAGTTTCCCAAAGCAGCGTCTTCGCAATTACTTGCTAAACACAATACCCTCAAGACAACCTCCACTGAGCGGGAGATATTAACTTCGTAAGCATTGAACTTCTCACGTATTAATACCTCCACCTAGATCTTAAAAATGTTTCTTAAATCCGGGTTAGGATTTCTTTCCATCAGATGAAATCGCGAAAACACACAATAAAGAAAAATAGATATATGCAAAACATAAAAGCTTATCCCATTTCTTTTCTTTTTGAAAACAAAAAAAGCTTGGTGCTCTCGGGCAGAGTAACGCGTTTTCTTTTTCTTGAAAAAATATTTCAGCGTACTCCCCAGCAGAGTCGCCATTTTTCCTGTTCGCGTTAAAAGGTGACGCACTAGAGGATGCAAACGTGAGTTCGGATTCTCTGGCTCGAAACGATTTAATCTTTTGATTGATTTATAAAGATGCCTCGAGCATCAAGCTTTATTATTTTCAACACAAGAAAGATGATTTAATGATTATGAAAAGGGAAAATGAAATACCCTCAATTGATATTGGTATGCGTAACGACTAAGCGCAAACTAGGCATACGCATTGGGGAGATCGAGTAAGGGGATTGTTATATAAAGGGAATAGATGGAGCACCCTAAATATATATAGTTATCTATAGCTTTATATATGAATATATTTGATATGTTTGTGTGTTTTAATTGCTATTTCTATGATTGGGAAAGTTTCTCCTTTGGGATTTTAAGAAAGATAGATTATGTGGGATCCTAATGTTTGTTATTATTGTGCTCAAAGATCTTTGGATCTTCGCATACATATCCTAGTGGGAATCGAGCATTTGTAGCTCGGATCTAGGGTTCTATGGTTTGTTTGGTGCGAGGGAGATAGAAATTTGCTCGGCAAGGATGAGACCTTGTGCCTACGTATTCTCAAAGGATGTTGAGAAAGTCGAGCAATCGTAGTTCCACTTATGCTAGTGGAAAGCAGCGGGATGTTAGTAAGAGACAGACAAATGTCATCTTAATGAAAAATGTATCTAATCTATGTCATCACATACATTTTGAAAAGTTTGATTGTTTGAAATCTTTCATCGTAAGTATTAGGTGTTTTGCTTGAGTGTACAAGCGTTACCACTTACATGTTTAAGAAAGATGTTTGAAAAAGATGATTGAATCTTTAGCGTAAGCATTGGGTGTTTTGCTTGAGTATACAAGCGTTACCACTTCTGTTAAGAGATGTTTTTGTTTGAAAAGAGTTTGAAAAGTTTTTGTTGTATGTGATGTGATAGATGAGATGCTTCTTCCATAGAGATGATAAATGTCTAAATCTCAAGGAGAAATTGATTGGATTAAAGGGATGCTTTTAAGAAGCCCGTGGGTCCTTGTATTGTTAGCCAGAGGAGGCATTAGAGGTCATCGAGGTCATCGAGGGTCCTTGTATGAAGCTCGAGGCTATAGGGTATGGCTTTGTGTTAAAGGATTTCAGAAACCATCCTTTTGGAATTAAGAGCAATTTCACGGAAATTTTACTCTGGGGATTTGAAAGTGATTTCAGGAAACCATCCTTTCGGGGTTCTATCTTAGCAGTGATTCTTTGTATTGGAAGCCCAATAGGAGGTGTTAAGAGATTTCCTATCTCTTTCATTGTATGATGCCCAGAAGGCTAAACTCAATGAGGAGTTCTTTTAAGCGAAGCCAAGAGGAGGTGACTCAGCGAGTGTTGTCTTATATGAAGCCTAAGCGGAGGCTAAACTCGTGGGGAGAGTTTCTTTGTACAAAGCCGAGAAGGCTAGACTCGGGGATGAGTTGTCTTGTATGAAGCCAGCGGAGGCTAAACTCATTTGGTGATGAATTGTCTTGTATGAAGCCCAGCGGAGGCTATCTTGTGGGAACTTATTGATTAGTCTAATTGTTATGTTATAATTACACGTTGTATAAACAAATGTGTGTGTGATATGTATTCACAGGAGTTTATGAAGGAAATATAAACAATGCAATGATGTTTATTTACAAGAGTTTATGAAATATAAACAAGTGTACGTGAAACGAGCGTTTAAAAGCAGTAACTTGATTATTTACAAGCTTGCTGTGTACAAGGAAATGAATATATACGAGCAGTATTTATGTACAGACAAAGATGGATGTACATAGGAGGGTTGGGACTTACACCATAGGGAGGCCCATTGGTTTGAAAGCAGTTTCACAGGAATAATGCTCCTTTCAATACCAATGGTATCGATTGTATAAACAAAGGAATGAAAACAAGCGAAAGAAATTTGTTTATGTTTGAATATTAACAATGATGATTTGAGTATACGAGAAAAATTGAATATGTACATAAAAGGATTGGGACTTACAAGTGGGAGGCCCATGATCGATTGAGAAATTTGAGAGAAAGCGAATTCGGTTTTATCGTTTAAATCGGATCGATCATGGTAAAAGATGTAAGTTTGATAAAAAATTTTGAAAAATGATTTTGAAAATGTTTTGAAATGTGAGGTTCACTTGTGAAAAGTTTTGAAAAAAATCGGAAGTCGAAAACTTGAAAAATTCACCTTAAAGGAGGTTTGAAAAATTATTAGGACGTTTTGACGATTAAAATTTAATCGGATGAAAGTTTTTTAAAATTTTGCACTATCATAAAATAGATGTATTTATTGACAAGTGTTTAAAAAATCATCTCAAAATGAGAAGTTTTGATTGGTCAAAAAATTTGTGAAAGTTTTGTAAAAAAACATGAAAAATTAGAAAGTTATAAAAAGAAATGGTCTTGATGGGAGTTGAACCCATGACCAAAGGTGGCACGTGGCGAGAGGAGACTAAGAGCAAGCAAGCTACCCGAGCCAAGCGCGTTTACGTGTTTAGTGGGCTAGAACACGTGTAAATGAGAGATTGGAAATTTAAAAATTCAAATTTTTGAAAACAATGAAGAAGCGCTTCACAGGTTCTTCATTTTGATCTTCGATTGCCAAATTCAATCTAAAATCTTCGTTTCTCAACGAAATTGAATGATGTAAAACGAAACTTGATCGATTTTGAACAACGAACATGATAGTGTTGTTAATTGCATTTATTTTAAGCCCGAGCGATTTAGGTTTGAAGAACACTATGAACCCTAAAGAAAAATTCAAATTAAATGATGTATGTTTGATGATTCTTGGATTTTTTGAGGGCTATTGATCGTTAGGAGTGCGAGAGAAAGCGGTGTGAGTTTTTTGTTTTAGTTCAAAGAAAATGGATATCACGGTTTGTGTTCTAACGGTAAAGTGAGAATCGAATTCGATCTTAGGCGTTTCGAGCAGTTTCTTGATCATTTAAGCTTCATCGGCATGTATCGAAGCTATGTGAATGGTATGCTTGCTTGAGCTTGCTTCAATCCTTCCAACCAAGTCAACCTACAGTCGGTTCAATATGAAACTCGAAATTGGGGTTAATGGAATTACTGTTGCTTGCCAATGATCGGATCATGTACATGAGGTACATGGATGATGTTAGAGTAGTTAGATCACAAGTTTATCAAGCTTAGAGTGGAATTCGATTAAAAGGCTTGTATAAGTTTGAAAACATGTAAAATGAAAACTGGTTTTGGCTTGATTTCAGTTTGATTTTAAGTTATACAAGTTTGATAATGATCATGAAACATGTTTGACACCAAAGATCATCATGGTTTTAGCTAAATTTCAAAATGCAATGTTTCTCAATTTGCACTATATTGCTTGATTTTCAAGAAAGTAAAGAGAAAGCATGATTTTGCATTTGCTTTGGTGTGATTTTGGACTTGAATTTGTGAGCTATTTATAGGCAACAAGTTCGAAATGTTAGGCAAAGAGTACAAGCTTTTGGAAAATCAAGGATAACTTAGAGGCAAGAATGGTATTTGCCAAAAAGGAAACTTCCTTTTTCACCATGTGCTCATTTTTACAATTTGATCCAATCCTCTCAATTATTACCTCTAACTGATAATTATCAGTTCAATCATCCATTTGGCAAGGTTAGATTGCTTCTAAATGAAGAAAACACAAAATGACCTATAACTTGAAGTTTTGAATTTTGAAAATCAAGTTTCATGGAGCCTTATGTTTCAATTTCAAAAGTATGGCTAGACTCCATGGATTTTAGAGTTCTTGGACATTTTGGAAAGCTTGTTTCACAAGCTACAACTTTCATGTTTTGAGTTTTTTAAAATTCAAATTGGAACTAGGTGAAAAAATGGCATGAAATTTGGAAAAAATAAGAAATTTCAACACTTAGAAAATTTTCTAAGTATGAAAACTTTTGACTTTTTGTTGACTTTTTCAAATTTTTTGATTTTTTATGATCATGATGGATCATTTGAAGTATTTTGATGATGGAAAAAGTTTTGTTTTGAAAAAATTGACCAAAAGTCAAAGTTTGACTTTTTTGTGCAGATGAATTTTCATCAGATGTTTCTGAAATTGACTGATGAAATCTGTGAACTTCTGTGATGTTTTGAATCCAGAAATTAGGTCAAGATATTGTATCTAAGATATAATGACCAATATCTATCCAAAAAAGTCATTTCTTATTCAAAAAGTCAGAGAATACTCATGCCCGATCAAAACCCTAATTGGTCGATCCTTGATTGATCTGTGTGAGAAATGAGTATCTGATGATCAGAGGCTGATGATTTGATCAAGATAGATCAAATGACGTGAGAAAAACTCAAACCCTAATTGATTGCCTCTTGAATCAGATGAAAATCTGATGAAACCCTAATTTTGACCTGTGACTGCTACACCCAATTAATGCTGTCTGAACTGTTAGTTATGCAATGATGTGAATGTAAGGTGGTATCTTAGGTCAAAAATTGGGGTATGACAACTATCATCATTTTTCGTAGGCAACAATCGAGGGTCAAGATCATGTATTCGTAGGTGACATCGTGGGTCTATGATCTTTGTATCGAAGGGACTATGATGATTTGTTTGAAGGCAACAGTGCTAGAATACCTCTACGTTCGAGGGACTTGACCATTTGTATTCGTAAAGGCAACGAGAGAGAATTACCCTAAGGGGTGCATGTGTGAAAAGAGTGTGTCGATTCAGATATTTTATCTTGAGATTATGAGTCATCTATGTCCAATTTTATCTTGCCATATACGCCTAATTACTAGCAGTTTATAGGGTGCAGAAAATGAATTGCGGAAATTTAAAATGCGGAAAAATAAAGTCCTACGATATTACATGGCTTTGGAGCAGTTACATAATAAGAGTGCGGAAAATAAAAGTCCTAATTAAACTATTACATCCCATAGGCAGTTACATAATTGAAAAAAAAAGTAAGAAAAATTGTCTGATACGCTACAACCTGTGAACAGATACATAATCGGAAAATACGAGAAATTGTATAAGAAGAAAATGTTAGTAAAAAGAAATATTTTTGAATGAGGAAAAAGGTTTTGTGTTATTAATGACATTAATATGATAAGATAAATTTTTGGTAATTTTCTGAATCGATTTGGTAATTTAAAAATAATTAAAAGTCATTTAAATGATTAAATAAAATATGCATGCAAAAAATAATAATTTTAATACTAAGAATTAAATAAGTATTTTTCTGATAATTATGCAAAAACGAAATATTTTTGGAGTTTTTTAGATGCATGATAAAAAATATTAAAGATAAATTAAATTGGATGGAAAATATTAAGAAAATAAGAAAATATGTTAGTTTTGTAAAGAAGCAAAAAAGAAAGGTCTTGCCAGGGATCAAACTGGTGACCTTTGAGAGAATCCACAAATCTGCTTGCCTTTACCACTGAGCCAAAGTGCTTTTTGTGTTTGGAGAATGGAAAGAGTGGTTTATAAAGGAATACGTGTCCTGATTATAACTCAAAGCCCAGTCACCACGCGTGGACCCCAGCTGGAACGGATGGACGAATCAGAACACATGAACACGCCACGCAAGCTGTCAACCAGAGTCAACAAGTCAGCGACGTCGGAGCCCTAGCTCCGGTCGTCTTCTCTGGCCACTCAATTTTCCAAACCTACAAAATACGTGAAATCAAAGGCTAAGGTTAAGGCTACCCCCCCCCCCTAAATCGGGGTCTGCGAATCCAATGGTGATGCTCGTTTTCCCTAAATCGACCTACAAGTAGGGTTTCGAAGCTAGCAGTTCTAAAAAACCCTAAGTATGGAAAATCGAGTTTCCAACGTTCAAACTGTAAAACAATGGCCCAGATTTATCCTATAGCATCTCATGAACACAATGGAAAGGTTAGTTTCGATTAAAACACACAGATAATAAAAATGCAAATTCAAGAAACATATGATTATGTATGATCATATATGGCTCGATTCAGGCTGTTTCAACCATGAGTAATGATGTATACTTACTCCAAAATACCTCAGGAACACAATGGGATGATCTTGAATGGCTGAAAGTGGCTGGAACAAGAAATCGAAATTCACAACTTTGGAAAAATTTTGAGACAAATAAGGGTTGTTGTAAGGGCTAGGGTTTCCTCCTGGGTCTTGTGCAATATGTTGGGTATTTATAGAGTGAGGAATGAGAGCAAAAAGAAGAAAAAAAAATATGTCATTCAATGCAAAATAATTTCCTTTCAAATATAATCAAATCTTTTGAAAATTTGATTTTCTCTTCCATATGCAAGCTAGCACGAATTTGGCAAGTCTTGTGGGCTATCTTGGACCTCAAGTTTGATAAAAATCCAATCCATTTGGAAATATACCTTGTTTTCATATTTTATATAATTTAAATTTGAATTAAATACTTTTAAATTCAAAAATAAATCAAAAAAATAAAATGTGGTCATGGAAAAGCATAAATAGGTCACAAATAATATTATGATCATGTTTGGATCATAAAATTATAGGCCCACTTGGAAAAAATTGGATTTTGACAAATATCTCTCATTGTGCCATTGTCCAAAAATGCCCAACTTGTACAAGGTGTATTTTGCTCGATTTTCCACATTTTGGAGTGTTCTTGGACTTTTTAGAAAGCTCTAGGTGTCCTCTAAACAACCTCTTTGGTTTAATCTCAATTGGAGTTTCCATGCTCAATAAATCTTCAAAACAAAAAGTTGACTTTTTGTTGACTTTGAAAAGGACCTGTAATGTTTTGATCCATACATTCCAAATGAAGCATTTTTGAACATTCTTGTGAGACATGAAGTTGTAGAAAATTGAATTTCCTTCAAAATGAGAGGTGGTGGAAAAATTTCTGAGAAAGTATGAAGTAGTTATGCTCAGTCAAAGTTCAGTTGACTTTTCATTGAAAAACCCTAATTTGGAAAGTTTTACTTTTGAGCAAATCTTGAGTTTTCTTGATGAATCATGATCAACCCTTGATCAAATGAGGAATGTGACTTCAAAATGAGGATGTTGACCAAAAATCAGGAAGTTTGACTGTATGTTGACCACAATTGACTTTTTGTACAATACAACTGATTTTCAACCATCGAGCAATTCGAGGAAACTTGACTTGTAAGGCTTGAAACTTGACATGGAGAATCTTTGAAGCATATGAGGAGGCATGATGACCATTGGAGATGTTGGAAGTCCATCTTGATCTGAGAATTGCCAAACCCTAGTTTGGGTTGATTGTCTAGGAGAGGGTTTGTCTGATCAACCCTTGAGGATCCTTGAGTATAGATGTATGAAATGTCTTGAGAAGTAGGAGAGAAAATTTTGGGGTATGACACCAGGAATTTCATCTATCTCAGATTTCCTTAAATGAGTCATCGCTGTAATGACCTGTGGCTTCGGAATGGCTTCCAAACCATTGAAAAGCACCTTATCAGACACTAAGATACCTAACATATTTGTGTACTCTTCCAAAGTAGGCATCAACTAATAATCGAGAAACAATGATAGGTGGATCATAAACGAACCAAGGTTTTAAGAATTCCTTCATCAATGTTAGTGTTCAAAATTGTTAAAAGAGTTCCATAGCATTTTCAGAAATCCAAGGAATCTTCTACCAAGGATTCTAACTCTTTTAACTTTTCCACATCTGGAATTCTAAAACCGTATCTCTTGGTATATCTCCTTCTTACATCCATCCCTCTAACCTAAAATATTTGCAAAGAAAAATCTCTAAATTCTTTGGAAATGGAAAGAAAAATGAGAAATTGAGGTTTTTAAATGAATGCATAAGTGCCACAAAGATACAAACATGGTTAGTGGTTATACACACGTTCAAGCATTTGAGTTCACGAGCATGAGGTCAACGATAATAACCAAACGTGGGTAAGTTCTAAGGGCTTATTCACCTTCAAAACATGTTCTACTGATAATACGGATTCAACGCTTCTCTTTGAAATATTATCGGATTAGTTAACTACTTGTAGTCCAATAATATTTTTCAAGAAAAAATCGCCCGATCGTAGTCTCGCATGACAACTAATCAAAGTTTACACCTGAATAGTTTCTGCACTACATCCTAAATGGCCAGGATGGGTTATGTGTTTTACAGCCACTCAGCATCGCTAGTTCCCTTGAAAGAAAAAATGTCTTCGCAATTAACTTGCTAAACACAATAACCCCTAAGAAAACCTCCATTGAGCGAGGGATCTCAAATTAACTTATTAAGGAATTGAGACTCCTCGTAAATTAATAGGACTATACCCCCACCTAATTCTTAAAATGTTTCTTAAATCCGGGTTAGGATTTTTTCCATCAGATGAAATCGCGAGTAACGGAACCAAACACGCAATAAAGAAAAACAACCATATGCACAAATGAAGCTTAACCCCTTTTTTTAAAAAATAAACAAAAGCTTGGCGCTCCCCAGCAGAGTCGCCATTTTTCTGTTTGCGGTAAATAGTGACAAACGAGGGAATCGAATCGAAATTCGAATCTCAGGCTCAAAATGATTTACTCTTTTGATTTTTTTGTTTTAAAAGATGTCGCGAGCACCAAGCTTTATTGTTTCCAAACAAGAAAAGAAGATGGAAAAGGGGAAAGCTGAAATACCCTAAAATATGATATGTAGTGCGACTAGCATGAACTAGACGCAACGCATTGGGGAGAGACAAGGATAAGAGGGTTGGTTATATAAAGGGAAGGTATTAGCACCCTATATATCTATAGTTTTTATAGGAAATTTTTATACATATTTTGTATGTGTGTTTTATTTGCTACTCTATTTCGAGAAATTTTTTCCTTTGGGCTTTACGAAAGGTAGGTTAGGCAGGAACCTAATTTTTGTTATAATTATTATGCTCGCAAATATCATTGGGATCCTCTGCATACATATCCCCTAGTGGGAATCAGAGCATCTGTAGCTCGCTTCTAAGGGAACTAAGGTTTGTTTGGTTTGAGGGTGAAAGAAGTATGCTCACAAAGGATGAGACCTTGTGCCTACGGATTCTCAAAGGGAGGTCGAGAAAGTCAGAGCAATCGTAGTTCCCACTTATACTAGTGGAAGCAAAGGGTGATTTTATTAAGAGACAAAGACAAATGTCACCTTAATGAAATGATAAACACCGGAATATGTTATATTCACAGGGCCAAGGTCACCCCCTCGAGTAAAAGCTTCTACAGTCAGTTGACCAAAATTGGGATCCTAAATTGCATGAGCAATAGGTCTTACATGTAAAGTATCCTGTACCCATGCCTCAAAATTTCCTTAGACAAAATTTCTTTCTACAATTTCAAGTTTCTTTATTCGTTTATGATAGTTTATTCTAGAATCTAATTTTTGAATTATTGAATAGGAAGATGAAGATATCTAATTAGTAAGTATATTATTATTCTTAATAATACAAAATATTAGTAAGAATAAAAATATACTAAGAAGACCTATGTATCTAATTTATTTCATCACATACATTTTTTGAAAAGTTGATTGATTAAATCTTTCATTGTAAACATTAGGTGTTTTGCTTGAATTTATAAGCGTTACCAGTTAAAAGTTAAGAAATATGTTTGAAAAATGTTTGAATATTTCATTGTAAGCATTGGGAGTTTTGCTTGAGTGTACCAGCGTTGTCACTTACAAGTTTAAGAAATATGTTTTGTTTTGAAAAAGTGTTTGAAAAAGTGTTGATTCGTATGTGATGATATAGATGAGATACTTCTTCCCTATAGATTATACATGTCTAAATCTCTAGGAGAAATTGATTATTGATTAGGGGGATGCTTTTAAGAAGCCCGTGGGTCCTTGTATTGTAAGCCCAAGAGGAGGCATTATGAGGGTCATCGAGGGTCCTTGTATTGTGAGCCCAAGAGGAGGCATTCCGAGGGACATCGAGGGTCCTTGTATGAATCCCAAGAGAAAGATATAGGGTATGGTTGGCTTGGATTTGAGAGTGATTTCACCGGGAAACCATCCTCTTAGGATTCAAGAGTGATTTCACCGAGAAATCATACTCTTAGGGTTCTATCCTAGCGAAGATGATTCTTTGTATTGGAAGCCCAATAGGAGGCTGTTAAAGATTTCCAAGTCTCTTTCTTGTATGATGCCCAAGAGAAGGCTAAACTCAACCAGGGAGTTCTTTTGTACGAAGCCCAAAAGGAGGCTAACTTAACAGGGGAGCTCTTTTGTACGAAGCCCAAGAGGAGGCTAACTCAGCAAGTGAGTTATCTTGTTCAAATCCCAAGAGGAGGCTATGGGGAACCTAGTTTTTATACTAGTTGTTGTGTTATAAATGAACATGAACAAGTATATGAACAAGTATATATATATATGACAAAGTGTGTGGTGTGCATTCATAGGAGTTTATGAAGGAAATATATAAAAAAGTGTATAAAACAAGCAAATAAGCAAGTGTAACTTGAATATATATAAATGATGTGTGAAAATATAAACAAGTGTTAAAAACAAGCGGATAAGCTGGTATACTTGGATATATACAAAGGGGTTGGGACTTACACCTTAAGGGAGGCCCATTGGTTTAAGAGCAGATTCACCGAGAATAATGCTCCTCTTAATACCAATGGAATCGGTGTATAAACAAGTGGATAAAAACAAATGAACGAAGTTTGTTATACTTGAATATTTACAAAGATGATTGACTATGTACAAGGAATTGAATATGTACACAAAAGGGTGGATATGTACAAGGAAATAAATATGTGCGTAAAAAGGTTTGGGAATTACACCATGAGGGAGGCCCATGATCAATTTGATTTTGAATTCGAAAGAATTTCGAAGAAAAAACCTAGTTCGGTTTGTATTTTCAAAGATTAATCGAATCGAACATGGAAAAGAGGTGCGTAAGTCAATTAAAACACTTTGAAAGTTTTGAAATGATTCTGAAAAGTGAAAGATATTCACAAAAAGTTTTGAAAAAGATTAGGTTTGAAAGTCGGAAAGAAAACATTTTTTAAAAGTATTTAAAATATTTAAAAACGTCTTATTTTAACCTAATAAAAAAATATCGAAAAGAAAATATTTTTGGAGTTTTTTGACATAATCATAAAATAGGTGTATTAAATGTCAAGTGCGCAAAAAATCATCTCAAAATGAGAAGTTTTGATTGGTTTTTGAAAATGTTGAAAATGTGAAGAAAAGAAGTGGTAAAAATTTGTTTTGGTTCTAAGGAGGTTTGAACTCAGGACCTTGATCTCAAAGGTGAAAAGATTAACCACTGGGCCATATGCGTGAGTTGTCATTTACATGCCTCCATTGAATTATATTTAAAAACAAGTTTTGAAAATGTTTGAAAATAGTGGAAAAATGAAGGTTTTGGAAAGTTAAAAAAACACAAAGGTCTCATAGGGATTCGAACCTTGGACCTTAGGCATGGAAAGACATGATAAGTACGCGCTCTACCACTGGGGTGGCTATACATCTGTTTATTTATTTCACTTCAATTAATAATATTATAAACGAATTATTTGAATTTGAAAAAAACAGAAAAACACGCGTATTGTTCTTCTTCAAACTTCATCCTTCTTTGATTCCTATCTCTCTCAATTCTTGATGAAATTAAAACATGTAAAGATCAAACTTGCTCGTTTTGAACCCAAGAACACGATGGTGGTGTTTAATTTCATTTATTTTAAGCCTAAGATGATTAAATTCTGAGAAAACCATAAGAACCCTAATTCTAAGAATTGATCGTGAAATCGTGTATGGATCATGATTTGTGAAATTGATTGAGGGCTAATGATCAGTGAAAGTGCATAAACAAGATGACCAAGCAATTTTTAAAGCTGGAAGGCGAAATCTTAAAGTTCAAAGTTCAAGTGACTTACCTCTTGAAGCTGAAATCAAATTTCTTGCTATAGTGTTCTAGAGATGTTTTGATGATTGTTATAGCTTGAGTGATGATTATGGAAGGTGTTGATGTGCTTACCTTGTATTGAAATAATCTGGATTATTCCACCCAAGTCCAACTACCACACCTTGAAGTGTGATTCGATTTTGATGTTGGAGCAGTTACAGATGTTTTCCAAGTGTTTGGATCACTTCTATGAGGTATATGGATGATGTTTGAAGTGAAAGATTGAAGCTTGCATGAGTGGAATGGAAGCTTGGATGTTAAGGCTCAATTTGCAAGTTTATGGAGCTTGGATATGATTTATGAGTTTGGAGGTTTTTTGGGATGGCTTGAGGATTAAAACAACTTTCTAATGATGTTTGGAAAGTGTTTGAACCCTAAGATTGCTTAGAAATTGCAAGGCTTGGAGTTTTGCAAATTCTCCCACTTGGAAACTTGAAAAACAAGAAAGAAAGAAGGAAAGCTTGTTTATGATGCTTTGGTGTGATTTGAAGTGAAGTATAGACCTATATTTATAGGCCAATAGTTTTGAATGGCAAGGCAAGATAAGTTTCATTGAGTTTGCAACTTGTAACTTAAGGGGTAAGAAAGGAAATTTTGCATTAAATGCACATGGCATCTTTTTTAACAATGGTTAAAAAAAATAAAGTGATCTTATCCTCATATAATCCAAGCTCATCAGATATTTCTTCCTATAATCCTATCTATTTTGATGACAAGGCTTCTAGAAGAAAGAATTTGCAAAACATGACCTATAAACTTGAAGAAATGACCTAAAATCATGGTTATGCACCATAATGTTTCAATTTCAAAACCCTAACTACACAAAATGTTTTTCCAAGTTCTTGAACATTTTGGAATGCTTGTAACAAGATCTATAACTTTCATGTTTTGAGTTTTTCTTGAATCAAAATGGATCTACGTGAAAAATGGCCATGAAAGTGATGAAAAATCATGTTTTTAACACTTGAAATTTTTTCTATGTTAGAAAAATTTTCAATCTTGAGTTTTGTTGACTTTTCACACATTTTGATTTTTTTATCATGATGGATAATTTGAAATTATTTCATGACTGAAAAGATTTGGATTTAAAAAAGTTGACCAAAAGTCAAAGTTTGACTTTTCTGAAGAGTTGAATTTTTATCAGATGATTCAGAATTTCTCTGATGATCAATCATGACATTTGAGATGTTGTGAATCAATAAATTAGGTCAAGATATTACATTGATGATTTTGAGATCATTCTCCAAGCAATTAGATTATTCATTGAGCAAAAATTCAATGATACACCATCCTCGATCAAAATCCTAATTGGTCGATTCAAGATAGATCTTGAGGAAATGATGGGAATTTGAAGATCAAATGTTGATAATTGATGAAGATAGATCAATTGATGTGAGTGGATACTCAAACCCTAATTGATCATATCTTGAACAGATGAAAATTTTGATCAAAACCCTAATTTGGCTCAATGAGCACACACAGGATCTAACCTGTTCTGAAATTGTTAGTGATGCAATGATGCATATGTGAATGATATTAGATGGTATCTTAGGTCAAAAAATATTGGGGTATGACAGGTCCGTTTCCTCTTCACTGCATACAAAAATAACAAAACTTTACATGAAGCATCCTTGAACTCTCTCAATGAAGAGTATCCCCTTTGGTCTTAACTCGATCACCCAATAATCAAGCATCCAGGATGTATCAATAATCGATCGCAAATCCATGGAAATAATATTAACGAAATGATTAGTACCGTGGAAAGAATTAATCAATTATTAAAACATGCAAAGACATAAAATCTTAAGCTACAAAGAAATGAAATTCCAAACTATTTCGATCCATATGAGAATAGGAAATAAATTTACAATTGAATATGTATAGAATTGACGATATGATTAAAATGTCTTGATAGATAAACTATTCAAACCAATCGAGATAATTAACTAATTAATTAAGTTGAACCATCTCATTTAATAAAATTAATTAACGAAATAACTAATTAAATTAAATATTATTCTTCAAACTAATTAAATATTTAAGACAAAAATAAGATTTTTACAATTTCAATTGATAAAACAAATAATAGCAAAGCAATATATAAAAATATATTAAAAAAAGTAGAAAATGGGCCAGAAATGAAGCAAATGGGGGGTGCTAAATAGAAAAAAGGTCCAGGCCCAAGACAGAAATTCGGGGATTTGGTGATGGCGCTTCAGGAGGGAACACCGTGGAATACACTTTTTGGCCGTTGGATCTGATGATGAAACGGAGGATGACAATCTCGGGGTTGATGAGTGACAGACCATAGTAGCTAGTGTGGGAGTATCTACAAAAAAACTCAAACTTACCAAATAGGCAGTGACAAGTGTCACCGCCATGTTAAGTCCACAGATTAATCATCCAAACTTAACTTAAACAAAATTAAAAGGGCATTTAACGAAAAATATGAACAAACCTCATTTTTCCTCTCTTTGTTCTCTCTCGTCCTTGTCTTATTTGAACCTTCCTCGGTGAAGCTTCCTCGTCGAAAATCGCCATGGTGGCGGCGCGCGGTGGCCTACGGCGGTCTGTAACACCCCTTCTAATTACCTGCGATTTTATAAATAATAATCAGAGTATATAACACATATCAAGAGGCATCACAATTTTTAATATAATTCAAAACAGTTGTCATGCTTTCACTGAAGAAAAATCATTAAATGAAACATACTTAAGGTTATGTTTAACAGCGGAAATGAAACATAACGGATCCCGAATATAACATCCATAATTATTCCAGGACATAACATCAAAACATGATTCAAAACCATTAAGGATATCCATTAAAGGATTTCAAAACAAACGTTTCCCCAGTGTTACATCTACCAGAGCACGACACTGACACGCAGATTAACATAACTAACTCAACTCTAGAGCTATCCTCACCAATTCCAAGCAGCTAATCACTTCAAATCTGAAATCATCAAAGTAAGGGTGAGATTTTTATCCATTAAAAATGCATTATACGTTTCTAAATACAACAGAATAATTGAATACATTAGTCCATTATCCAAACACACAGTCATAGCCAATTCACAAATGCATTTCACACAATGAACATGCAATATAACAAACAATGGAAATTGCAACACTGGAAACCATCCTAGCATGTTACAATCCCATATGCAATGCAGACTCTATGCATGTGGTACCAAAACGTGAACCGAGTTCACCCACTTCTCCTTTACATGTGGAAAGACAGCAGAAATCCATGATTCGCCCAGAACACTGAGTCAAGAATCCATGATTCACCCATAACACTGGGTCAAGAATCTAGCCTCACTACCTCCATCCTGGTAAGTCTATTGGCTCAGCCAGTTCACCTCCACACAATGGGAATGAACCAATAACAATGCTTATGCATGCACCATAATAGCATGCAACATCAATTCAACGGAATATGATCATAACATAATTCCACATAATGGCAACATCAACGAGTATCACATGATAACAACATAATCATGAAATAAATTATCACAAGCTTAAATATGCCAAACGCTTACTCTTCCATTAGTAAGACTAACACCAGTATATACAACAATAACAACTGAGATCAACAACCATCATGAATACACAACATCGACAACAACACGTGATATAAATACATTCATGATTAGACAACAAGGAAACCAACACATAAGCATCAATCTTCGTTCACCCTGTCCAAACAATCTAAACCTATTCCCAGATTCTGATCTCAACATAATTCACTTAATGCCAATCACCAATATATCGCATTCAATCATAGTGAATAATCAACACAACATTGTAAACATTAGTTCTCATCCGATAACTCAGACCATTCATATAATTTCCCATTATCCTTAATTATCCACACTTTTTCAAAAATCGAAAGCTCGATTATTTTTAAAATAATTTTAGCAAAACAATATTTTTCTCTTTTTAAAAGATAGTATTTTTAATTTAAGAAATAATGCCGAAAACGGCACTCGAATCGGAGTTACGGTTTGGAAAATATGAATTTTTGAAGTTTTAGTATTTTTTGAAAAATTACACATGGAACCCGGTTCCTACATATACAGGAACCGGTTCCTGTGAAGTCTGAAAATCAGCTTCCTGGAATTTGTATGGGAACCCGGTTCCGACATATACAGGGAACCGGTTCCTGAGTACAAAAATCCCCTGTTTTGTAATTTGAACACTAGGAACCCGGTTCCTCCCCACAGGGAACCGGTTCCTACGACCTACAGACTCATTTTATGCTATTTTGACAGCATTCATGTATTCCAAATCATTCCCAATCATTCCTATACGAATTATACTTTCAGGAACACCAAAATACAACCGTTATACATCATTACAACATCATATATCATTGTTTTATCCTCCCTATCATTCATTCGACACACTAATGGTCTTTAATTCTATATTCCGACACAAAATAGGGTTTAATCCCATAACCTATATTCATCAAAAATCAAACTTCCTAACATACCCAATCATCCATTTAATTTCCAAATCCCATAAGGCATTAAAACCGAATGAAATCACCCCTTACCTCGCGATGATCTTCGATTTCCGACGTTGGCTTTTTCCTCTCTTCTCTTCTCTTCTCCAATTCTACGGGAAATAGCTTTTTTCCAAAAAGACTCCTTTTCCTTCTTTTCCTTTTTATAATCCTTTTAATACTCCTTTATTATTTCCAAATAAAACACATAATTAATAATTAGTAAAATTAGAGTGATTTACTCCTCACACCCACTATTTACTCTGCACACCTCCAACCTTTCTTTCTTAATTAATCCAATTAAATCCAAAAATATAAATACTTAAGACTTTAATTAAATAAATAATTAAATTCCTATTTATTTAATATTCGAATTAAATCGGGGTGTCACAACTCTCCCCCACTAAAAGAGTTTTCGTCCTCGAAAACATACCTTAGACAAAAAGTTCGGGATACGAGTCCTTCATCTGACTCTCCAGCTCCCAAGTTACATTTCCTTCAGCTGGTCCTCCCCAAGCTACTATTACCAGTGCTTTTTCTTTATCCCGCAATTTCTTCACTTTCTGATCCTCAATTCTCACAGGTACTGCTTCAACAGTCAAATTATCCCGTACCTGTACATCATCGACTTGAATCTCATGAGAAGGATCCGCAATGTACCTCCTCAACTGAGATACATGGAAAACATCATGCAAATTCGCAAGTGACGGCGGTAAAGCAATCTGATAAGCAACCTTCCCAACTCTCTTGGTAATCTGAAACGGACCAATAAAACGCGGAGTCAACTTCTTTGACTTCAAAGCTTGACCAATACCAGTCATCGGAGTAACCCGCATGAATACATGATCTTCTTCACTAAACTCAAGATCCTTCCTTCTCTTATCATGATAACTTTTCTGACGACTCTGAGAAGTCCTCATCTTCTCCTGAATCATCTTGATCTTGTCTGAAGTTTGTTGGACAATCTCTGGTCCAATCACAACACTTTCTCCAGATTCGTACCAACACAACGGAGTCCGACACCTTCTACCATACCATGCTTCAAACGGAGCCATACCAATGCTCGAATGAAAACTATTGTTGTAGGTAAACTCTATCAATGGTAGATAACTATCCCAAGCTCCACCTTTCTCTAACACACAAGCTCTCAAAAAATCCTCTAACGACTGAATCGTTCTCTCTGTCTGACCATCTGTCTGTGGATGATATGCAGAACTCAATCGTAACTTAGTACCCAAAGCTTCTTGCAATCCTGTCTAGAACATAGACGTAAACCTCGGATCTCTATCTGACACAATGCTAGACGGAATACCATGCAAACTCACAATCTTCTCAACATACAGTTCTGCCAACCGCTCCATCGGATAATCCATCCTTATCGGAATAAAGTGAGCAGACTTTGTCAACCGATCAACAATAACCCAGATAGAATCACAATTCTTCGTTGTCCTCGGCAAACCAGACACGAAATCCATAGAAATGCCATCCTATTTCCATTTCGGAACAAACAACGGTTCCATCAATCCTGACGGCTTCTGATGTTCAATCTTTGATTTCTGACAAATCAAACATGCATACACAAACTCGGCAATTTCCTTTTTCATTCCAGGCCACCAAAATAATTTCTTCAAGTCATGATACATCTTAGTAGCACTGGGATGAATACTCAACCCACTACGATGTCCTTCTTCCAAAATACTTTTTCTAATCTCAGCAACATCCGGAACACACACTCTATCACCAAATCTCATAACGCCATTCTCATCAATTCGGAATTCACCTCCTTGACCTTGGTTAATCAATGTCAACTTATCCACCAAACCAACATCAGATTCCTGTCCCGTTCGAATCTCATCAAGAATACCACTAGTCAGCTTCAACATACCCAATTTCACACTATCAGAAGTAGTCTCACATACCAAACTCAAGTCTCTAAATTGTTCCACTAAATCCAATTCAAGAACCATCAACATAGACATATGCAATGACTTCCTGCTCAATGCATCTACGACAATGTTTGCCTCATCATGGTGGTAATTCAAACCGAAATCATAATCCTTGAGGAATTCTAACCACCTTCTCTGCCTCATATTCAACTCGTTCTGATCAAAAGATACTTCAGGCTCTTGTGATCACTGAACACTTCAAACCGTGAACCATACAGATAATGCCTCCATAATTTCAAAACAAACACAATAGCTGCCAACTCTAAATCATGAGTCGGATAATTCCCTTCATGAATCTTCAACTGCCTTGAAGCATAAGCCACAACCTGCCTATCTTGCATCAAAACACCACCTAATTCCATCAGTGACGCATCACAATACACCACGAAAGATTCTGCCGGATTCGGCAAAATTAGAATCGGAGCACTAGTCAACCTCCTCTTCAACTCTTGGAATCCTTTCTCACAATCAGAATCCCAAAACAATACACTTGGTTTTACAAATCTATTTCTCTGAGCATCTTCCAATAGCTTCTTCAATTTCCTATCTTTAAAGTTGACGTCTTGTTCGGTGTTATAGAAATAAGTTTTGTACCAAGAACGACATTAACAACAACTCCGACTCTCCTCCAACATCACTACACGATAAATAAATTACTTACAGGTGCTGGAAGCATTTTTAAAACAAAGTTCATCACATTATCTTTCCAACACTTTAAACGAAACTCAAATCAGACATCCAAAACTCAAATTATGGATTTTACAAGTTTTCGAAAAATGTTGTCAGCTTCAGGAAATCAATTCCCTGTGATAGGTAATCGATTTCTCACCTTGTGAGAGTGAAAAATCCCAAAACATC
The DNA here is from genome assembly GCA_021764765.1 of Vicia sativa. Lineage (NCBI taxonomy): Eukaryota > Viridiplantae > Streptophyta > Magnoliopsida > Fabales > Fabaceae > Vicia > Vicia sativa. The sequence continues at coordinate 148,107,954 of CM038794.1, forward strand.
ATAGAATGCAAAATTTGAGATTCTAACTTCAACATACCGCAACACACATCATTCACCATGATTAATTGCGTCAAGTTACAATTCCAATAATTAATTCACATCATTGCATACTTTATATCAACCATTGACACTGACACAATTAATCTTTTCAAGAACACAAAGAGGTAACTCACACTGACAACTTCACGATCAGCCGGAAGTGTTGCAACATTCCAACCACACCAGCTTCATCTTCTAAGAGTCATCCTTCTTAATTACCAAATATCTTCTAGGCCAAGAATATGCATCGACTCATCAAAATGATTCATAATCACTTGGTTTAACTTCAAACATTCAACCCAAGGATAGCCTCAAGCTAATCCAACATCTTGCTCAAACGATGAGTCGCTATTATTCCCAGGGAACATTAGAACTCACACCTAACTGGGACACCATTATCCATACCACCGTCCTAAATGCAGTCTCCCGAATATCCTCCGCCTTAACACGAATTTGATGATATCCAGACCTCAGATCAATTTACTGAATACACAAGCTCCGACCAACTGATCCATCAAATCATCAATCCTCGGCAATGGATACCGCTTCTTGATTGCCACTTTGTTCAACTGCCTGCAATCAATACACAGTCTCATTGTACCTTCCTTCTTCTTAACCAACAACACTGGCGCGCCCCACGGCGAAACACTAGGCCGGATAAACTTCTTCTCTAATAACTCTTCCAACTGTTCCTTCAACTCAGATAACTCAGATGACGACATGCAATAAGGCGCCATCGACACCAGTATAGTTCCAGGAATCAAATCTATAGCAAACTCCACTTCCCTCTCAGGTGGTAGCTCACTAACATCTTCCGGAAACACTTCTGTAAATTCATTCACAACAGGTAATCCAACTTACTCGGAACAATCTCAAAATAATTCTTCACTACCGGTCATTCATCACTCTTAGATTTTCCTTTCACTTTCGTCGAAGAATACAACATAAACACCACAGCACCATCATTAACAACTACGTAACTCTGATCATCCATCTTAATTCATTGTCCTTATTAGAGTCTTCGTCCACTCATATGGTTCACAAGCTTCTACCAAACTTCATTCATATTCATCACTTTATGTCCCAATTAGATAGAAAGACAATTGTATACCATCCAATACGATTCCGTTTATTATCAACAAGAGATTAAGGGTGATCAAGTCCTCAATTTGTCAATAGACATCCGATAATCATACTGGAGTATAAACCATCATTACCAACACTTTCCGTTCTCAGAATTGTACTCGCCTTTATGCACTTCCAACTATGACTCACAGTCCAAACGATTCCAACAACTCTAACCACACTTGCACTGTCTTCTCAAGCAGTACCTCGTACCAATGACTTACAATCGGAACATATTCGGGAAGCATCTCTTCTCCCCCACTTAGTTTCACACTACTCCGCAATAATCAATCGAAGGTAACAAGTGCGGTGTTGTACACACTTGTCGCGTACAAAGGGATAATGACATTAAGACACTGGTCACAACGACCATCTATGCTCTAATACCACTATTGTAACACCTCTTCTAATTACCCGCGATTTTATAAATAATAATCGAGTATATAACACATATCAAGAGGCATCACAATTTTAATATAATTCAAAGCAGTTTTCATGCTTTCGAAGAAAAATCATTAAATGAAACATACTTAAGGTTATGTTTAACAGTGAAATGAAACATAACGGATCCGAATATAACATCCATAATTATTCGGACATAACATCAAAACATGATTCAAAACCATTAAGGATATCCATTAAAGGATTTCAAAACAAGCGTTTCCCAGTGTTACATCTACGAGCACGACAACGACACAGATTAACATAACTAACTCAACTCTAGAGCTATCCTCACCAATTCCAAGCAGCTAATCACTTCAAATCTGAAATCATCAAAGTAAGGGTGAGATTTTTATCCAATATAAAATGCATTATACGTTTCTAAATACAACAGAATAATTGAATACATTAGTCCATTATCCAAACACACAGTCATAGCCAATTCACAAATGCATTTCACACAATGAACATGCAATATAACAAACAATGGAAATTGCAACACTGGAAACCATCCTAGCATGTTACAATCCCATATGCAATGCAGACTCTATGCATGTGGTACCAAAATGTGAACCGAGTTCACCCACTGCTCCGTTTACATGTGGAAAGACAGCAGAAATCCATGATTCGCCCAGAACACTAAGTCAAGAATCCATGATTCGCCCATAACACTGGGTCAAGAATCTAGCCTCACTACCTCCATCCTGGTAAGTCTATTGGCTCTTCCAGTTCACCTCCACACAATGGGAATGAACCAATAACAATGTTTATGCATGCACCATAATAGCATGCAACATCAATTCAACGGAATATGATCACAACATAATTCCACATAATGGCAACATCAACGAGTATCACATGATAACAACATAATCATGAAATAAATTATCACAAGCTTAAATATGCCAAACGCTTACTCTTCCATTAGTAAGACTAACACCAGTATATACAACAATAACAACTGAGATCAACAACCATCATGAATACACAACATCGACAACAACACGTGATATCAATACATTCATGATTAGACAACAAGGAAACCAACACATAAGCGTCAATCTTCGTTCACCCTGTCCAAACAATCTAAACCTATTCCCAGATTCTGATCTCAACATAATTCACTTAATGCCAATCACCAATATATCGCATTCAATCATAGTGAATAATCAACACAACATTGTAAACATTAGTTCTCATCCGATAACTCAGACCATTCATATAATTTCCCATTATCCTTAATTATCCACACTTTTTCAAAAATCGAAAGCTCGATTATTTTTAAAATAATTTTAGCAAAACAATATTTTTCTCTTTTTAAAAGATAGTATTTTTAATTTAAGAAATAATGCCGAAAACGGCACTCGAATCGGAGTTACGGTTTGGAAAATATGAATTTTTGAAGTTTTAGTATTTTTGAAAAATTACACATGGAACCCGGTTCCTACATATACAGGAACCGGTTCCTGTGAAGTCTGAAAATCAGCTTCCTGGAATTTGTATGGGAACCCGGTTCCGACATATACAGGAACCGGTTCCTGAGTACAAAAATCCCCTGTTTTGTAATTTGAACACTAGGAACCCGGTTCCTCCCCACAGGGAACCGGTTCCTACGACCTACAGACTCATTTTATGCTATTTTGACAGCATTCATGTATTCCAAATCATTCCCAATCATTCCTATACGAATTATACTTTCAGGAACACCAAAATACAACCGTTATACATCATTACAACATCATATATCATTGTTTTATCCTCCCTATCATTCATTCGACACACTAATGGTCTTTAATTCTATATTCCGACACAAAATAGGGTTTAATCCCATAACCTATATTCATCAAAAATCAAACTTCCTAACATACCCAATCATCCATTTAATTTCCAAATCCCATAAGGCATTAAAACCGAATGAAATCACCCCTTACCTCGCGATGATCTTCGATTTCCGACGTTGGCTTTTTCCTCTCTTCTCTTCTCTTCTCCAATTCTACGGGAAATAGCTTTTTTCCAAAAAGACTCCTTTTCCTTCTTTTCCTTTTTATAATCCTTTTAATACTCCTTTATTATTTCCAAATAAAACACATAATTAATAATTAGTAAAATTAGAGTGATTTACTCCTCACACCCACTATTTACTTTGCACACCTCCAACCTTTCTTTCTTAATTAATCCAATTAAATCCCAAAATATAAATACTTAAGACTTTAATTAAATAAATAATTAAATTCCTATTTATTTAATATTCGAATTAAATCGGGGTGTCACACAGTCCATGACAGCGGCTTGCTCTGATTGTCATTTTCCTTTCACATTCTGCTTCGTCTTCTTCTTCTGATCTCTAAAAACTGGTGCTTGTTTTGTAGGAACTCGCTGGAAATTCATGATTGTGACGCGCCGAAAATCGCCACCCGGCGGCGGCTATGGGTTGATCTTTGATTTTATTTAATTATCTTCTTCGTATTGCTTCTTTGATCATGAATCTGGTGCTTGTTTTTGCAGATGCTATCTGATTTGGTGTAGATCTAAAAAGGGCTTTCAAAACCCTAACTCCTCCGGTCACGAAAATCGGTGATGATGATGATGCCTTGGATATAGTGACGCCGAAATCAGACTTCTTGGAGTGTGGTGAGGGCGGCGGATGGCGATGCGAGACAACCCTTCGTGAGATCTCTCTGGTTCGAAAAAAACTTTTCTGACTTAGAGCTTGCGAAAATAACTTTTCCTCTTCGTCTTTCTCAAAATTCTGAAGGGTTTGTGGGTTGGGAAAATGATGTTGAAATCTTGGATTTCCATTTGATAGCTTGCCTTGTGTTTATTTTTGAATGTTGGCTTCTTTTGTTTTCTGATGATAGTGTGGACAGTTTTGTTTACATATTGTTTCTGAAGGGTTTGCAAAAGGAAATTGATGATGTTTTATTTAGGGTTTTTTGGGTTTGTTCTTGCTACGGCTGTCTGATAAGGTGAACAGTGACCATTCTTGGAACTTGTGTAATGATTGCTTATATACTACTGAGAACTTTTAGTTTCAGATAAAACAGGCTTTGTGTGCATTTGAATTTTTGTTTTGGGCTTGAGCATTTCTGACTTTTTATAATTCTCTTTGGGCTTGAGCATTTATGATCTCATTCTAATTTAAGATTGTTTAGACCATTTTGCTGAGTTTGTACTTGCTGTAAATTTATCCTTTGTACCTCCTTTTATAAACCAAAAACAAATAGGTTTCTTTGTGATTTGCAACAGGAGAAAATGGCCGATGATTGATATACTTGAATCTGATTTTTGTATGCAAAACAATGAGGCCTTGGCAGCTTGGTTATCATAATTGAAAAACCCTTAAAACCCGATTCCTTTACACAAACCCTAATGATGATCTTGAAGAGAGACTCTTTGGAATTTTCTTGATTTATGTTCAAGTTTTGATGATTTTCTAACCATTTCCTTTTCTTTGTTTTCATGGGAAAATGATGGTGAGAGTTCTTGGAGGAGATGATGGCTTAAAGTTTGGAGCAAGAAGACTTGGAGGGAACTTGAAGAAATGAAGATGAATACCTCATTAGAAAATTTAGGGCCTTATGAATTTATGTATTTGGAACTTATATCTTGTAATCCAACAAACTTCTCTTGTAACTTGAATTTGAGAACTAACCATGAATTGATATTACACATGAAAATTGTAATAATGTTTGAACCTTTAAGCATAGAAGGTGTAATAATCTTGAATAATTTGAATGAAATCGGAAGTGATTGAATGAATACGGTTGGAACTATGAATTAATCATGAATAGACATTTCCAACTTTACTTCAACTTACTCTTTTTTTCAAAAACACACCACTTCTTGCACAAATTAAAACTTGATGTATCAAGTAAACAACAATGAACCCAAATTCAAATCACTCTTAAGTTCATACTTTAATATCCAAATCATAATCAAAAATATCGAATGAACCAAGGAAGAAAGAATGTCCTTGAATTGATAGAAAATAATCTTTGACATGCTCTTGATCATATAATAAACCCGGTGGTGATCATGCTCAAAACCTTAATCCAACTGATGAGGAGAAGTTCGCAAAGACTCAATTCAAAACCCTAATCTCATAGCTCATTACAACCTAATCTCAAATTCTTATCAACTTGTTACTCAAGCAACAAAACCATAACCAAATAAAAGATAACGGCCCAATTTAACAACTATAATGAATCTATATATCATAACTTGTGCTATGGCCTCAATAATCCATGAAATATCAATACCTTAAATCCTCCGAAGATGAAATAAGCCTTGAAATATGGAGATAACAATGACCATAAGAATTTTGAGTCCAATGAATTTCTGCTGATGATTGAAAGTGCACTTAGATAAAATTCATGATAATGCTTCAGAGATTATGTCAAGAAAGACGTCACAGATTCAATAATCAACAACCCTAGTACAAGATTCAATAGATGAGAGAAAAGTATGATTCAAGCTCAAAATACTTGCAACTCTCAATTCTCTGATGACACCAAGGATCAGTTGAGATGTCTCGAGGCATGAGAAGCCTTGGTAACTTGAATGAATAACAGAATGAAGATATGAGAACCTCATTACACTCATTGGCGAAACAACCAAAATTCCATAGTTTGAAGAAAACCTAGGATATAAGAATACCTTGATCCCATCACAATGCATGAATATTTATGATGAAACATAAACTATTAAAGTGAAATGAAGAGGGCAAATTTTGGGGTGCAACAACAACCATGATGAATATTGTGATAAAAATGAAAGTTAAGGTATGTTTTCGTGTTTTCTGAGAAAAATAGAAGCAGAAAATTTGGAGAAGATGAAAAGGTGAAAGAATAAGAAAATAGAAAAATAAATGAGAAAATGATATATTTATAATGAAAGGAAGAAATATTTCGTTTCTAAAAGTTGACATCTGGTTAATAATCGTGGGACTCGTGTGTCATAATTAGGGGGTTAATCAAACAGTTTGATTTCCATGGCTTACATTTTTTTTAAAATACGAGCCATAATTGCTTTTCAAGACATTGCACGTCTCGAAAAGACGTTTGAAAAAAATTATATTGATGAAAATTTAATAGAAGTTTTATGAAAATGTCTAACTATTTGAAAAAAAACAAAATTCTTATAACTCATAAATTATTAATTTGACCTCTCTACTAAATGTGTTAAAGGGGCAAACATAATACATTAATAGGCTTAAGGGACATTAATATTATTATTGTTTTGGAAAGTATTTTTTACAATTTCATAAGAGCTAAAAACTATTTTATTGGTGTAAGTAGAGGACAAACATTATAACTTATAAACGGATAAAACCATGTGTTACATTGAAATGAGACAATTATGGCTAAAATTGTGAAGTTTATTCATGTTATGATTATCATTCTTTTCCTATTTCTTTCTGCATCAAATGTTGAATGTAAGCTAATTTGATCCTTTTTTAAAAAAATTAATTTTATTTATACACAATTATTTCACAAACTAATTTACAATATTTTATCATCTTTTCTCCTTACAGCGTGGATTGGTAAAACATGTGTTAGAGAATCGGATTGTCGCTTTGTGATGTGTGGGAAACCTAAAATAGCAAAGTGTGTAGATCGTGCGTGTGACTGTGTTGTGCCGGATTTTGTACCGAATAATTATGTATTTACTATTTAGTGTCATATTTAAGATACTACAGTTTTTCATGAATTGTCATTTACATTATGTTGGCCTTTAATAATGTAATTTTCATTTTCTTATTTAATTTCTAAAAGTTTAATTTTATGGTTTTGTTATTTATTATTATCAAATAATCGAGCTCAATTAGTTAACGAGTTTTTCGTAAACGAATCGTTCAAAAATCGAGTTCAGTTAAACATTTTATCATCATGCTTTACGACGATGAATAAAACTAAAAAAAGTTATCATGATTATGAAATTAAATAAGATATTATTAATGAATATTATTTAGATTGTATTATTCTCTTTTAATATATAACAATGGCTTTCAGTTAAAAAAATTTAACTTTTCATACATTCATATTACTTTCAATCATAATATCTTTAATATTTAAGTTAAATATTTCTTTTCTTTTAAAAATATATAGATGAGCGACTTATTTCTCCTGTTTTTTGTCTCATATTTTCATTCAGCTCTCCTCTTAACCATTCATTTATTATGTTTTTGTTCTTTTTTATGTTTTTATCTTTCTATTTTTTCTTTGATGGCAACCAACCATTAGATTGAAAAAGAGAGATGGCAGCTTCAAAATGGCCGTAGAGGATATTCCTTATTTAGTGACCAAGAAGAGTGAATGAACAGAAGATTAAAATACGGAAGTTAAATATATTTTCAATGATTTTTCCTTTTTTTAAAAGAGAAAATAGGATATGTTTTGAGTTTTAACACTATAAAATAATTTTACACTTTACACTATAAATTAATGAATATCGTTTCTTTATAATAGATTTTTTATTTATTATAAAATAAAAATGAAAAATTATTTTATATTATGAATACATGTTTATTAGATTCTTTTTGAAATAAATGACAACAGTTTTTTCAAAAGATTTAACAATATTACATACTCAATATTAAATTCGAACTCAAAACCTCTTATTAAAGAAAAAACTTTTAACATCTCATACAAATACTATTAAATAATTACAATATTTTATTAATAATAGCTAAAATATTATTTAAAACTTCTAAGAGTAGTTTATCTTAATAAAACAATTTAATGCATTCAACATATCAAAGTATTAAAAAAAAGCACAAAATTTTAATAGTTTTAAATCCTTTTAAATACTACAGCAACAAACACAATAATTCGAATTTATTGTTTGTTTAGCAACTCCTTTATCAAAGATTTTGACGAAGGTAACTTTTTTTAATGGTCTTTCTATTTAGTTAATTTTTATGTCTTTTGGCTGGTTGTTCTAAAAACTTAATTTTTTAAAATTGATTTCTGTATGTCTTCAACGGTTTTGACACCTTTTTCATTGTTGTCACGGTGTTTTTAATACTTTTAGCAAGAAAGGAGCACCTCAGCTCCCCCAAAACCATCTTTTGTAATCGTTTTGCATGAGACATTAGACTTCCTGGGCGTAATAATAATTAAAAGATTAGACGTATAGTTTGGACACTAGATCATATATATAGTCCTCCTAACTAACCATATTGGCCTTTGAAAATTACAAGCGCAATTCAATTTTTATTAAATTAAATCACTGTAAAATTAAATTGTTCTAGTTATTTAATAGATTTTCATATTGTTTGCAATAATATTAAATATCTTATTGATATTATAAATTGTATTATCAAATGTTAAACACTGGAATATGTGGATCCTTCACGAGTTGTTTGATGTTTCAGTTGTGATATATTTTATAAGTTTCGTTGGTGGAAACTATTGAGGAGGATCATTTGGTTTAGAAGGAGGATCATCATGGTAGTTATAGTGCCCTCTCGGGTTATCGTATATGGGGAAGCCAAGAGAAAAATTCAAGAAGGAAGGTGAGAAAGATAAATGGAGTAGCGTGTCAAATATAAAAGTTCCGGCTAGAGTCAAACATCTCTTATAGAGAATATGTTGGACTGTCATCCATCTAAAATGAGATTTCGTTAACATCATGTTCATTGTGCGTCAAGCTGTCACTTTTGTGAAAATCATTTTGAAGATGATTGACATGTTTTTTTCAATTGTTCGGAATCGATTCCTTGTTGACGGGCAGCTGGGTTGTTCAATGTTATAAGTCCCTAGTTCTTGATTTATGAAGTAAAGAGGACATGAGAACTGTCAATAGAATAGTGGTACTGATGGAAGGTATGTGGAATAATTGGAATGATATAGTTTGGAATAATTAGAAAGGAAAGGCATCAAAACTTAATTGTGTTTCTTTTCATAGATGGAAGGATCGTTTCTTAGTCCAAAGTAGTTATGACAACGAAGGTGATTGAACTCACTGGCGACTCTTACACCAAATATTAAGAATGCGATTAATTTAAATTAAAAAATTATAATAAAAGTTTCATAAAATTGTTTCCAATTTTATATAAAATATAAAGTAATATCAATACTTTATATAAAATGTAAGTTTCATCAATACTTAATATATATATTACTAACTCTTTCTTTTTCATTTTTTTATAATAACCTGCTTATACATTTTTAAATCACTAATTAAATAATATGGAGAATTAAATTTATTTAAAATTTTAATTTAATTAAAAGAATATAAAAAAATCATATAGAACTAACTAATTAAAAGTTAGATACTTATTCAATAAAATTTTAAAACATAAAATATTTAGTTCCGAATCCACCAAAATTGACTTAAAAATAGTTAATAAGATCCTAATAAAAAAATGTAATCACTTTAATATTTATGTGTGAATTTGAAAATGGTCCAATAAAAAAATGAAAATAATAACCTATTTAATTAGATATTTATGTGTGATTAACTATGTGATAGAATACATTAACTCAAATAAATTTCAACTTTCCACCTATTTCAATTTCAAAATCCTTCAAATTTTGAGTTTTTAACTCAATACTAGAGCGCTACTATTTCCTATATATATATATATATATATATATATATATATATATATATATATATATATATATATATATATATATATATATATATATATATATAAAGATGAAATTAACGTTTCTCACTTTAAACTACTTATCATATTTCTTCCTTTGCAGTTTATACTAATAGCTATCCCTTCCAATTAATGTTTTTAGTATTAATTTCATTGGTTATATAGTTTCATTCTTTTGATTCTTAATATTTATTTTTCTATTGCAATTATATAACACATATGAAACAAAAACTCTTATAGTTGTTGTGGCACTTTCCAGCTCCCACCTTCCTCTCCCACTGATCGCACTATCTCTTTTCATTGGACATCACCGTCGTGTGGATAGTTGAAATGTAACGTGGATGCGGGATTTAAAAGTTAAATTGGAATAACTTATCGAGGTTGGTGCTTTCAGAACTACTTGAATGATTTTATTTATGCAGGAACAACCTGGGATCTTGGTTCCCTTATTATCATTGAAGCGGAGGCCTTAGCTGTTAAGGAAGCGATTTTGAGAGCTATCTCCTTAAATCTCTTCTTCGTTGTGTTTTAGAGTGATTCTCAGAGGGTGATTCATGCTCTTCGCACTACAAAAAAAAATTTGGCAGCGTCTCTACGAAAGCGCTTTTTAGAGAAAGCGCTTTCATAGGCTTTAAAAGAATTTCGCTTAAAAAAGCGCTTTCATAGGATTCCCTAAGAAAGCATTTTTCAAAAAGCGCTGCTAAAGGCATTAGAAATATCTAACCTAAGAAAAGCTTTTGAAAAGCGCTCTTATAGGTGGTCTTAAGAAAGCGCTTTTAAAAAGCGCTCTTACAGGCTGCCTTAAGAAAGCGCTTTTTAAAGCGTTGTTATAGGCTATGATACGAAAGCGCTTTTGAAGGAAAAAATCGCTCTTATATATGGGCTTATGAAAGCGCTTTTAAAAGCGCTTTCATAGATTATTTTATAATTAAAATTGAAAACCATAAAATACAATTTCATTGTTCATTCTGCTTTTGCGTTCTTGTTTCCCTGTGTTTGCTGCTACCTGTGTTCATTCTGCTTTTTCTCTCGTACCTGATACCTGCTGCATTTCGCTGCATTTCAAGTCGTTCCACCGTCGTGTCTTCCTCTGCCTCTCACGGTCGTCACGTCCTCAGTCTCTCACGACCGGAAACTCCCTATTTCCCTGTTGGCTTCTCTCCGTGGAAGAACTTCGTTTCACTGTTTATGTCTGTTCTCTGCTCGCCTTCCCACTGCTCCAGATTATTTAAGGTACTTTCATTTTTGTTGTTATTGTTTAAGTTGAAGTTTGATTATAGTCATTGAACTATCACCTTTTCTGTTTGTTCTCTATTTTTGTTGTTATTGTTGTTGTTCATGTGTGTTGCTGCCCGGATTTTGTAATGTTCGTTCTCTGTTTTTGTTGTTATTGTTGTTGTTCATGTGTGTTGTTGTTCATGTGTTATTGTTGATATCAATTGTATAATGTTAACAGAAGAGAGAATTAGAAACACATACAAATTTTGATTCTTGTGAAACCTTAATGTATCTCAGTTATAGTCTTTTTTCACTATCATGTAAATCTAGAATGAATTTGTGGATGCTTTTGTTTGTGCATTAATCTTAGATAGGGGAAGTATATGGGATGAAACCTTAATTTCATATTTGTTCTTGAGTACATTAAGCCTCTCTTTCAAATGGGATCCCACTATAAATGCATTTTCTTGAAGCCAATCCTACTTCCGTACAAACAGGGTTTCCACCATTTCAGATTTAATTATGTAACTTTACTAACCTATTTTTTTAATAGAACTTTAATGCGCGTTACTAAGTTTGTTCATGGCTGCCCGGATTTTGTTACGTTTGATTTATAGCTTGTATTGAATTTGGTTTATCATGTTAGTTTCACTTACATTCATTCATGTACATTCATCCTATTTTTTATAATAGAAGTTTTCTTTTCTTTGAATTAGCAGCGTTTCCCGACCTAGTTCGACGTACGACGCTCATTCTCTGCGTTTCTTTGATTTCGATAAAACTGAGGTAAATTTCTTCCTCAAATTACTGGCATTGTGATGAATTTGTCTTAAATTTCCTTTCGTATGTTGCGTTTTCTTGATACGGATCCATTCCGTGTATACTTTGCGTTTTGACAGAAACGCAGTATACTGTTTTGTGCACTAATTAGTTGATATGGATAAGACATGGATGTATTCCATTCGATTGTCGAAAGACTATAAGAATGAGGTTTCGGAGTTTGTTAAGTTTGCTGTTGCGCACGCCAAAGACCCCTTTCGAATGACATGTCCTTGTTTGTATTGTTGTTATGGGAACCGGGTTGACGCAGTTCAGTTGGCATCGCATTTAATACGGTATGGAATTGATAGAAGTTATACATGTTGGAATATGCATGGTGAGAAAAGTAAAGGGAATGTTGAATCGGGGGATAAGAGGACCTATGCTTCAAAAGACAATTACACAGATACATACGATTATGATCGAGTCGAAGAGATTGCAGAAGCGCTTGAAGAAGATCTTAATGATTGTCCCAAAATGTTCAAGAGGTTGGTAAGCGATGAAGAGAAACCGTTGTATAATGGTTGTATAAAATTCACAAGATTGTCTACGGTGTTAAATTTTTACAACTTAAAGGCCGACAATGGATGGTCGGATAAAAGTTTCACAGAGTTATTAGCCCTTATGAAAGATATGCTACCAGAGGATAATGTTCTTCCCAATCGAACGTATGAGGCCAAAAAGATGTTGTACTCTATTGGCATGAGCTATGATAAGATACATGCATGTCTAAAATATTGCGTTTTGTTTCTAAACGAGTATGCATCGTTAAATGAGTGTCCTAAAAGCGGTGCCCCTCGATATAAGAAAAAGTTGTCTCCGACAAAAGTCTTATGGTATTTTCCTATAATCCCGAGATTTAGACGGATGTATCATAGTGAAACTGATTCAAGACACTTGACTTGGCATTCAGATGAAATAATTATTGATGGAAAATTTCGACATCCGACAGATTCTCCACAGTGGATGAAAATTGATAATGATTATCCTGAATTTGGAAAAGAAGCAAGAAACCTTCGCTTGGCATTGTCTATTGATGGAATGAACCCACACGGTATTCAAAGTATCTCGCATAGCACATGGCCTGTGATTCTTATGATTTATAACCTACCTCTGTGGCTATGTATGAAGCGTAAGTACATGATGTTATTTATGTTAATTTCTGGGCCTAAACAACCAGGAAATGACATAGACGTATACTTGGAACCATTAATCAAAGATTTGAAGATTTTGTGGGAGAACGGTGTGGAGGTTTATGATGGTTAGGGAAAGAAAGTTTCAACTTGAGGACGATGTTGTTTGGAACAATTAACGATTTTCCAGCATACAGAAATCTATCTGGGTATAGCATTAAAGGTGAAAAAGTGTGTCCTGTATGTGAAGATGGAACCGATACGATGCGATTGAAACTTTGGCAGAAGAATGTCTTTCTCGGTCATCGTAGATTCTTAACTTCTAAATATCAGTATCGTGGATGAAGAAAAGCGTTCAATGGAGATACCGAACAACGTAGAGCTCCGCCTGGATTGACAGGTGATCAAATTTTTGAAAAGGTGAAATATGTGAGTATTTAGTTTGGTAAGCCATTTGCACATAAAGTTGTCACAGGTGGGTGGAAGAAGAGGTCGATTTTTTTTAATTGCCATATTAGAATCTTTGTACGTAAGACATTTTCTTGATGTAATGCATATTGAAAAAAAATGTATTTGACAGTGTTATTGGTACGTTACTCAATATAAAAGGGAAGTCTAAGGATGGCCTTAAAGTAAGGGAGGACATGGTAGACATGGGAATAAGAACTGAATTGGGACCCATGAAGAAAGGAAGACGGACATATCTACCACCTGCTATTTACACTCTATCTAGAAAGGAGCAAAAAATATTGTGTAAGTTTCTCAGTGAAGTTAAAGTTCCAGAAGGCTACTCATCAGATATTAGAAGACTTGTGTCTATGAAAAACCTCAAGTTAAAGAGTTTAAAGACGCATGATTGCCATGTTATAATGGAACATTTTCTACCGATAGGTATACGTTCTATTCTGCCAGAAAAAGTAAGAAGCGCAATGTTCGCGTTAAAAAGTGACGCGCTAGGGAATCGAATCGGAATTCGGATCCTCTGGCTCGAAACGATTTACTCTTTTGATTTGTTTATAAAGATGCCGCGAGCATCAAGCTTTATTATTTTCAACACAAGAAATTATGATTATGAAAAAGGGGAAAGCTGCTAATACCCTCAATTGATTATGATATGCATCACGACTAGCGTAAACTAGACGTAACGCATTAGGGAGATTCCGGGTAAGGGGGTTTGTTATATAAAGGGAATAGATGGAGCGCCCTAAATATATATAGTTATCTATAGCTTTATATATGAATACGTTTGATATGTTTGTGTGTTTTAATTGCTATTTCTATGATTGGGAAAGTTTCTCCTTTGGGATTTTAAGAAGGATAGATTATGTGGGATCCTAGGTTTTGTTATTATTATGCTCGCAAAGATCTTTGGATCTTCTGCATACATATCCCTTAATGGGAATCAGAGCATTTGTAGCTCGGATCTAAAGGGATCTATGGTTTGTTTGGTTTGAGGGAGAAAGAAATTTGCTCGCCAAGGATGAGACCTTGTGCTCACGTATTCTCAAAGGGATGTTGAGAAAGTCAGAGCAATCGTAGTTCCCACTTATGCTAGTGGAAGCAACAGGATGTTACTAAGAGACACAGACAAATGTCATCTTAATGAAAAGTGTATCTAATCTATTTCATCACATACATTTTGAAAAGTTGATTGATTGAAATCTTTCATCGTAAGTTATAGGTGTTTTGCTTGAGTGTACAAGCGTTACCACTTACATGTTTAAGAAAGATACTTGAAAAATGATTGAATCTTTTAATTTCAAGCATTGGGTGTTTTGCTTGAGTGTACAAGCGTTACCACTTACGATTAAGAGATGTTTTTGTTTGAAAAGAGTTTGAAAAGTTTTTGATTGTATGTAATGTGATAGATGAGATACTTCTTCCATAGAGATGATAAACGTCTAAATCTCTATGAGAAATTGATTGGATTAAAGGGATGCTTTTAAGAAGCCCATGGGTCCTTGTATTGTAATCCCAAGAGGAGGCATTCCGAGGGTCATCGAGGGTCATCGAGGGTCCTTGTATAAAGCTCAAGAGGAAGCTATAGGGTATGGCTGGCTTTGGCTTTAAAAGGGATTTCACCGGGAAACCATCCTTTTGGAATTAAGAGCAATTTCACCGGGAAATTATACTCTCTGGGTTCTATCCTAACGCGGGTGATTCTTTGTATTGGAAGCCCAATAGGAGGCTGTTAAGAGATTTCCTGATCTCTTTCATTGTATGATGCCCAAGAGAAGGCTAAACTCAATGAGGAGTTCTTTTGAATGAAGCCCAAGAGGAGGCTGACTCAACAGGTGAGTGTTGTCTTATATGAAGCCTAAGCGGAGGCTAAACTCAGATGAATGAGTTTTCTTATATGAAGCCTAAGAGGAGGCTGAACTCAGTTGAAATGAGTTACCTTGTACAAAGCCCAAGAGGAGGCTAACTCTTGTGGGGAGCCTATTGGTTAGACTAGTTGTTATGTTATAACTAGATAGTTATATAAACAAGTGTGTGTGTGTGATATGTATTCACAGGAGTTTATGAAGGAAATATAAACAGATGCATGATGTTTATTTACAAGAGTTTATGAAGGAAATATAAACAAGTGTATGTAAAACGAACGTTTAAAACGAGCGTAAATTGATTATTTACAAGTTTGTATTGTGTACATGGAAGTAAATATGTATACGAACGAGTATTTATGTACGAGGAGTTGTGGATGTACATAGGAGGGTTGGGACTTACACCGTAAGGGAGGCCCATTGGTTTAAAAGGTTTCACCGAATAATGCTCCTTTTAATACCAATGGTATTCAGTATATACAATCGAAACGAAAACAAACGAACGAAGTTTGTCTGTATTTGAGTATTTACAGAGGTATCTCTATTATGTACAAGTAAAATAGATGTGTACATAAAAGAATTGGTTATGTACAAGAAAATAATTATGTACATAAAAGAATGTTTTTGGGACTTACACCGTGAGGAAGGCCCATGATCGGTTAAGATATTCAAGAGAAAACGAATTCGGTTTTATCGTTTAAATCGGACCGATCATGGAAAAAGATGTAAGTTTGATGAAAAGTTTTGAAGAATGATCTTGAAAGTGTTTTGAAAAGTGAAATATACTTTACAAGAAGTTTTGAAAAGAATCGGATTTCAAAAGTTTGAAAAAAATCACCTTTGAAGGTGCTTTGAAAAGTATTCAAATGTACCGTTTTCGGCTCGATAAAAATATAATCGGATGAAAGTTTTTTTGAAAATTCTTGACATTATCTAAAAATAGATACATTAATTGACAAGTGTAAAAAATCACCTCAAAATGAGGAGTTTTGATTGGGTTTTGAAAAGTCAAAGTTTGTAAAAAATATGAAAAATTACAAAGTTTAGAAAAAGGTCCCTAGGCTACTCGAACCCGGGACCTCAAGGCAAGGCAAGGTATAAATGACTTAAGAGTGAGCTGGCAACCGCTGGGGCGGCAATACATCCGTGTATTCAAGTCAAACAATGAAATTATATTTTAAAACGGATATTTGAATTTAAAAAAACGCGCGCAGTGTTCTTCATCTTCTCCAATCTTCAATCAATCCTCAAATCCTTATTTCTTGATGAAATTGAACGAAGTAAACATCAAACTTGATCGTTTTAAGCCCAGGAACATGATTACGTTGTTTAATTTCATTTATTTTCGCTTAACATGATTGAATTTTGCAAGAACACGAAGAACCCTAAAACTGAAAATCCTAATTGAAATCGTGTATGGTGAATGAATTTATCAATTGTGAAATTTGGAAAAAATGTGAAATTTTAACACTTGAAAAAATTTCTAAGTGTTGAAAATTTTGACTTTTTGTTGACTTTTCCAAATTTCTTGATTTTTTATGATCATGATGGATCATTTGAAATATTTTGATGATTGAAAAAGTTTTATCTTGAAAAAGTTGACCAAAAGTCAAAGTTTGACTTTTCAGTGCAGATGAAATTTCATCAGATGATTTAGAAATTGACTGATGAAATCTGTGAACTTCTGTGATGTTCTGAATCCAGAAATTAGGTCAACATGTTATATCTAAGATATGAAGATCAATCTCCAATCAAAAAAGTCATTCATTGATCAGAAAATCAGAGATTGCTTGTCCTCGATGAAAACCCTAATTGGTCGATCCTTGATAGATCATGAGGAAAAATTTGATATCTGAAGATCAGAGGTTGATGGTTTGATCAAGATAGATCAAATGAGGTGGATAAAACTCAAACCCTAATTGATTGCCTCTTGAATCAGATGAAAAATTGATGAAACCCTAATTTTGACCTGTAGAAGCTACACCCGATTAATTCTCTGTTTTGAACTGTTTAGTGATGCAATGATGCAAATGTAAGGTGGTATATTAGGTCAAAAATTGGGGTATGACAGATGCCCCTATTTAAGTTTCTTTAACCTGAGATATGAAGATGAATATCTTCGTCTCGATAGGTGTGAAGAGACTTAAATATCAGAATACGCAAATTTTGGACCTAAGATACCAAAAAATGCGAGTGATGCAAAATGATTGCAAGAAGATTCACCCAGAAGATATCAAAGAAATGACATGGTGGGGAAAAATTTGTGAGGATGACTCGATCTGTCTAAGAAAAGAGAATCCTGTTTGTTGGGAAACAAGCAATATGTTTCACTGGGAAAATAGATTCACAATGTATGTGAATATCTGTTCCGCTTCGGGAAACAAAGAGATTACCTTCTGTCAGCCTTGTGACAATGTTTAGGGTAAGTGAAGATGATATTACCAATTATCAGCCTTTTGATAGTCTATGGTAATGAGTTTCGAAGATATTACCAATTATCAGCGAAGTGATAACTATAACAAGGTAATTCTTGAGAAAATTGCTGAGTATTCAGCCTTGTGAATAACAGACAATGATGGAAATAGATCTCAAATGAGTTTCTATTTTCACAGCTTCAATCTTGCCGGAGATCTCTCTTTTGAGAAGATGCGGGCATTTTGATTGAAAGACACAGGTTTTCTTTTAGACAGAAAGACAACTGTGGAGATTTCTTGAACTATCATGATTTGAACTTGTTGAGAAGAACAATCGTTTTATGATAAGTTTCAAGATGAAAAGAAAATAAGCGGCTCGGATGACGAGGCTATTGCTTATTGTTTTGTTGGTTAGAGACGAGGTTCTATCCAAGAATGAACTGGAAAGAAAAGGTCAATCAAGACATTGTCCTTAAGGAGTGATGATCTCAGCTGGGAAATAAGAGAAAAATGTATTTTTCTATTTGGGGATATCCTGCTGGAGATATGACATACCCTTGAGTAAATGCAATCTAAACCAGGGATATGGGAGCAAACATTAAGGAATGCAGAAATGCATTAATGATGTTATTATGTATGAATGATGAATGTTATGAATGTCATATGCTCAGCAAAATCCGCAGTTCAAACAAATACTCAGCAAAATCCGCAGCCATGGCGTAGACTTTTACTGATGAGGAATCTGAGTTGCATGCTTTAAACTCTCTGAAAAAGACATTTCATTGGCAACTTTGTTGGGAATTCTTTTTGGATAAGAATACCGCCCTTTGATGATCTCTGCTGAGGAAAGGAAGACTTCTTTAGCAGCTGTTCTATCTTTCGGAGATCGAAACACTCGTGGACAAAACTGTTGAAGCTCTTCCTGTGTTCATAGTTCAAAGGAAAATTTCACTTTTATTTCAAAATTTTGAAGTAAAAATTCATTTAAAAACTTTTTTTTTTTTTTTAGTTTCAAAAAGTGATTTTCACAATAACAAGCGTTATTTTGCAAAACAGAATAAAGTAAGAATAGAAAACAAGTGGGCACAAGGCTCAAATTTTATTGATAGAATGGTAATCCGCCAAAGGCGTGATTCCATGAGCTATTTACATGAGTTGGAAATGATAATTTATTGGGAAAAGGCTACATTGAAAGCAATGACCACTATTATCCCTAACAACTTTGAATTCCAACTGTGTTTGTTGCTTTAGAGGATTTGATTGAAGATCCGTTGATGGAAGATTCTTTGGATTGACAGAGTACGGACTGATTGCAGTTACTTTGTCATTTTTTTGTATCCTTATTTTTGCATAGATTTGCTTTTACAAGCTTTCTATCTATCAGGATAATTCTTGTTTATTGTCTCTAATTTTTGCGTGGACCGCCTTTTCAGGTTTTCAGTCCACCGAGACGCTCTTTTTTGCCTAAGCCGCCCTTTTCGGGTTTTCGACTTACCGAGCTGTTCTTTTGTTTTGTTTTTTTTTAGAAAAAGTATTTCTTGACTGCATCAGCATTCACAGGATGCGGGAGTTCATCACCGTCCATGGTTGTGAGAATCATGGCACCGCCAGAAAAGCTTCTTTTGACGATGTACGGGCCTTCATAATTAGGAGTCCATTTGCCCCTAGAATCTGGTTGAAAAGACAGAATCTTTTTAAGCACGAGGTCGCCTTCTCGGAATTCACGAGGTCGGACCTTTTTGTCGAAAGCATTCTTCATTCTTCTTTGATATAATTGTCCATGACACAGAGCGGTCAGGCGTTTTTCTTCAATTAAGTTCAGCTGATCGTATCTGCTTTGACACCATTCGGCCTCAAATAACTTAGTTTCCATGAGAACTCTCATTGACGGAATCTCGACTTCTACGGGGAGCACTACTTCCATGCCGTATACTAGAGAAAAAGGAGTTTCCCCTGTTGAAGTACGTACTGAAGTACGATACCCATGCAGAGCAAACGACAGCATTTCGTGCCAGTCTTTGTAGGTGATGACCATCTTCTGGACGATCTTTTTGATGTTCTTGTTGGCAGCTTCAACGACGCTGTTCATCTTTGGCCGGTAAGGTGATGAGTTATGATGCTCAATCTTGAACTCCTCACACAGTTCTTTCATCATTTTTTTGTTCAAGTTTGATCCGTTGTCTGTAATGATCTTACTTGGAACTCCATATCGGCAAATGAGGTTGTTCTTGATGAACCTCACAACCACTTGTCTTGTGACGTTAGCGTAAGATGCTGCTTCGACCCATTTGGTGAAGTAATCAATAGCCACTAAAATGAAGCAATGTCCGTTGGACGCTTTTGGTTCGATCATCCTGATCATGTCAATGCCCCACATGGAGAAAGGCCACGGAGAAGAGAGAACGTTGAGTAGAGTCGGTGGCACATGGATCTTATCTGCGTAGATCTGGCACTTGTGACATCTTTTAACGTGTTTATAGCAATCAGATTCCATTGTTATCCAATAGTATCCTGCTCTCAAGATTTTTCTGGACATTGCATGCCCATTTGAATGGGTTCCAAAGGATCCTTCATGTACTTCATGGATGATTGTGTCTGCTTCTTGTCTGTCGATGCATCTGAGCAGGACCATGTCGAAGTTTCTTTTGTATAGCACATCTTCATTCAGGAAGAAATATCTAGAAAGCCTCCTTAGAGTTTTCTTATCCTTGTACGATGCCCCAAGTGGGTACTCTCGTGTTTGAAGGAAACGTTTGATGTCGTGGAACCACGGTTTATCATCGAAGACTGCTTCAGTTGCAAATACATACGCATGTCTTTCAAGGCGTCTGATACGGATCTTAGGCATATCGTTCCAACTGTTGACTTTGAACATGGAAGATAGAGTAGCCAAGGCGTCTGCCATTCGATTCTGATCTCGAGGGATATGATGCAGTTCAACTTTGTTAAAGAAAGTCAACAAACGTCTTGCGTAATCTCTATAGGGAATCAAACCAAGATGATGAGTTTCATACTTGTCTTTGATTTGATTGATTTCAAGGGCTGAGTCTCCATATATGTCAAGGATCTTGATCCTCAAATCGATGGCTTCTTCGATACCCAAGATACAAGCTTCATATTCTGCGATGTTGTTGGTGGAATTAAATAGCAATCTGGCGGAAAACGGAATATGAGAACCCTCGGGAGTAATGATGACTGCCCCAATTCCATTTCCAAAAACATTAACTGCTCCATCAAAAATTAAGCCTCATCTAGATTCTGGATCAGGACCTTCTCCGGGCAGCGGTTCGTCACAATCTTTCATCTTTAAGTACATAACATCCTCGTCTGGGAAGTCAAACTTGAGATATTGGTATTCATTGAACGGATGATAAGCCAAGTGATCGGCGAGAATGCTTCCTTTGACCGCTTTTTGGGCACGGTACTGGATGTCATACTCAGATAATAGCATCTTCCATCGAGCAATTCTTCCTGTTAAGGCAGGCTTTTCAAAGACATACTTGATTGGATCCATTTTGGAGATTAACCAAGTCGTGTGATTGATCATGTACTGGCGGAGATGTTTTGAAGCCCACACCAAAGCGCAACATGTTTTCTCGAGCATGGAGTAACGAGTTTCACAGTCTGTGAACTTTTTACTCAAGTAGTAGATGGCATGCTCCTTCTTACCGGTTTCATCTTGCTGTCCAAGCACGCAGCCCATGGAATCTTCTAATACGGTAAGGTACATGATTAATGGTCTTCCTTCGACTGGAGGAATCAATATCGGTGGTTCTGACAGGTATTCCTTAATATTGTCAAATGCTTTTTGGCAATCTTCTGTCCACATAACCTCTTGATTTTTGCGGAGAAGCTTGAATATCGGCCCACAGGTAGCAGTCATTTGAGAGATAAATCTGGAGATGTAATTCAACCGTCCAAGAAATCCTCTTACTTGCTTTTCTGTATGTGGTGTAGGCATTTCTTGAATAGCCTTGACTTTATCAGGGTCAACTTCAATACCTATTTGACTGACAATGAAACCTAGGAGTTTTCCGGATCTTACCCCAAAGGTGCATTTGTTAGGATTCAGGCGGAGCTGAAATTTCCTTAGTCGTTGAAACAACTTTGAGAGATATTCTATATGCTCTTCTTCAGTGTCAGACTTTGCTATCATGTCATCCACGTAGACTTCAATCTCTTTGTGCATCATGTCATGAAAGAGAGTAGTCATTGCCCTTTGGTAAGTTGCGCCTGCATTCTTTAATCCAAATGGCATTACTTTGTAGCAAAAGGTGCCCCATGGCGTGATGAAGGATGTCTTCTCCATGTCTTCGGGAGCCATTCTGATCTGATTATAACCAGAGAAATCGTCCATAAAAGAAAAGACGTTGAACTTTGCGGTACTATCCACTAGCATGTCAATGTGCGCTAGTGGGAAATCATCTTTTGGACTTGCTTTGTTCAAGTCCCGGTAGTCAACACACATTCTGACCTTTCCATCTATCTTGGAGACAGGCACTATGTTGGCTAGCCATTGAGGATATTCAGAAGTGACGAGGAAACCAGCGTCGAGCTGCTTTTGAACTTCCTTTTTGATTTTGTCGGCCATTTCAGGGTGAACTCTTCTCAGTCTTTGTTTAACTGGAGGACACTCCGGCTTTAATGGAAAATGATGCTCCACGATGCTGGTATCTAAACCCTGCATGTCTTGGTAGGACCAAGCGAACACATCAACATATTCTTTGAGAAGATCTGTCAGTTTGATTTTGACGTTGCTGTCGAGTGAAGCTCCGATATTCACTTCTTTTTTGTCTTCCTCAGAACCTAAGTTAATTGTTTCCAGAGGCTCTTTGTGAGGCTGAATGATTCTTTCTTCGTGCTTAAGCAGTCGAGAAATCTCATCCGGGATCTCTTCTTCAACTTCTTCCTCGGCGACTTTACTGGGGATTTCAAAGTTGGGAGAGAGCATAGAGTTATTGCTTTCAATGGATTTGTCCATCTGTTAATCTGCATGTTTTGATTTATGTTTGATTAATTAACTCTTCTCTTTTCTTTTGAAAAAAAGTTAATGTGAAAAGGTATACAGATTAATTTTTTTGAAGATTTTTATTGTGTTTTTTAGGATTATCATTTCCAAGAAAGGGTAAAATGAAAAACAAACACAAAATGTGGAATCAAAACAACGCGTTTTGTTTATGATTCACAATATGAAACAGGGCCCTATAATACAAACTCTTTTGTCTTGGGCAAGACAAAGAGAAATTATTTAAAAGCTAAACCCTATAAAACATCTCTTCGCTTTGGGCGAGGCGAGAGTTCAAAACAAAAGCAAAGTAAACTACTTAGAACTATGAACATTAGTCCGAACTTCAACAGGTTTCCAGTAGTGGCGAACTCCTTGGAAGTTGAGGTATTCTAGTAGTTTTCCACTTGGTTTAATCCTTGAGTAAACTTTGGTCGTTGGCCGAGCAGGCTTTGAAGACTCGGACGATTGACCTTTTTGTCGCTAAAGCGATCTTCTTCTGCTTGATGAACAGATCGGGAAGCATGGGATACAACATATGTACCTTCTATTGGCATTTGTGTTGACTTCTGGGGATGTACCCTCCAATCTTCTGAGTGAAGAGACTCATTGTCGGCGACACTTTCTAATTCGTATCCCGAGTCATACCCTTGATCTTCAGTAATTACGTTGATGTAGTGATAGTCAAGATCTGGTTTAACAAAATCCACAGGTGCGTTAAAGCAGAGATCTTCATTCGGAACCTCAATTGGTTGATGAGATCGGGAAGATGTATACCCTTCTTCCGGTTGACTAGGATACTCAAAAGAATCACCCCATCCAGTGGGCTGGATATCTTCAATTCTGATTTTCGAGCTTTCTGGCGCAGTATATTTCACCATGTAGTCAAACTTGCCACTTGGTTCTCCCAAGGTATCCCAAACTTCAGAAGGGACAGGCGGATTTTCATTCTTTTGTAGGGACATGCCTTTGAATTGATCAGTTGAAGGATAGTACGGTGCGTATGATTCTTCCTGAGACACATATTCAGGGCTATTTAGATAAGTGCTCCATTCTTCAGATCCAGAGAGATCATCTTCATCACCTTCATTTGTAAGAATGTTAACCTCTTGGAGGAAAGGGTTTAAGAAACCCCCACTATGGAATACTTCTCTGATTGGACGAAGTGTTTCATCCCTTTGCTTGTCTTTAGGAAATACTGGAGCGAACCCAAGTCTGGCCTTTGTTTCGTTGTTAATAGATTTGATTACTTGTCCCCAACCTTCAGCATTGCCATCTTTCACTATCTGCGCTGCTTCTTTGTAAGAGGAGATAGATGACCTGCTTTTGCTCGTAGATTCATCTTCTAACGGATGTCTTGGGAACTGTGTCCCTTCAACGTCGTTGGCTGTGATGAAAGAAAAGCTGGATAAATGGCTTACAAGCAACGCTTGTTCACCGATGATGGTCACTAGCTTCCCATTTATTGTAAACTTTAATTTCTGGTGGAGAGTGGAAGTCACTGCTCCTGCTTCGTGGATCCATGGTCTTCCTAGCAAACAACTGTAAGCAGCTGGCACATCCATGACCTGGAAGGTGATTTGAAAATTATGCGGACCAATTGTCATCGGGAGATCGACTTCCCCAATAACAGACTTCCTTGACCCGTCAAAGGCTCTTACCACTATGTCATTAAACTTCATCGGTGTTCCTTTGTAAGCTAAACGAGCGAGAGTCGTTTTCGGCATTACGTTTAAGGATGAACCGGTATCTACTAATACATTGGAAAGAGAATCTGATTCACAAATCATCAAGATATGCAGGGCCAAATTGTGATCTTTCCCTTCTTCTGGGAGTTCTTCATCACTGAAACTTAGATTATTGCAAGCTGTTATGTTGCCCACAATTCCTCCAAACTGGTCTGTAGTCACGTCGTGATCTACATAAGCTTGATCTAGCACCTTCATTAAAGCTTCTCGGTGAGCTTCGGAGTTCAAAAGTAGAGATAGTATCGAAATCTTGAAGGGAGTCTGCATCAGCTGATCCACGACTCTGTATTCGCTTTTCTTGATTAGTTTCAAACTCTCATCGAAATCTGTGTTGACGTTAGTTCTATCAGACGAACCAACATTTGTGCTTGGATTAACAACGGGAATCCTCGTGGGATTCTTAGGTGGTGTATCAACTGGATTTTGTCTAACAATAGGAACAACAGGCGGTTTTGGTAGCAACGGGGTATGTACTCCTCCACTTCGTGTTACTCGTCCTATCTCAGTTATGTTGACATTAGCTGGAAGAGTTGGCATGGGTTTCTCCTTCCCATCCTCTATCACAGTCGCATTGTATTGGTAGGGAATTGCTTTGTTAGAACTGTATGGAATAGGACCGGGTAGGCAAATCACCAAAGGAGACCCTGGAACGTTTGAATCGTTATATTTAATCTCCACATGCTTGGGGACATTGAAACAGGGGATAATAACGTTTACTTCGGGATTTTCCGAGTTGATATCTGAGACTAAAAGCTCATGCGGAAAATGCCCTACCGTATTCACGTTATAGTCATCTCTGTTTCTGTAGATCTGTATGTCACCAATGTCTAGCAATCGTTGAATGTCTGCTCTTATGGTTGGACATCCTCGACAATCCTTAAAGCAGATGTTACAAGCTGCGTAATCGTGTTTAGTGAAAGCACCCATTGTACTGTATGTATCATGGAGATGTACCAAGTTTCCTCTGATCAGATTCACGTCTGTGACAAGATACCGATCTGTATTTCTTAGTATCAAATTCACCGTATGTCCACTATGACTGGGAATCAGATTTTCTTGCGCTTGATTTGTATTTCAAGGAAAGAAGATTAGACCTTACTAACCTTTGTACTTCAGCTTTTAGTGCTATGCAATGCTCAAGATCATGGCCCGGTGCCCCTTGATGAAAAGGGCAAGATACGTCCGCTTTGTACCACCATGGTAATTTTTCCGCACCGGTGGTGACCGTTTGCACAAGATTCCTTTCTATTAATGCAGGTATAGTTCCGTACGTCATTGGAATTGGGTCAAATTAGAGACCCGAGGCACGGTTCGATTGTTGAACCTGAGCTCGTTGACGAGGTTGTTGAGTTTGTTGAATCATGGAGCAATTCCTGTATTTGGACTTGTATTGACAGCGGGTGCTATGGCAGCTACCTGTCGTTGTTGACTGACATTCTTTCGTGGTTTCCCTCGGGATACCATTCCTATGTCATGTTCTTTTTTCTTTGGAAAACTGGTTCCAACCCTTTTAGTTCCACTGGAAGATCCTATCTCTCTGGTCAGGCGTCCGGTTCGAACTCCTTCCTCTAGCCGCATTCCCATGCTTACCATCTCGGTGAAATCTCCGGGAGCGCTGGCGATCATTCGTTCGTAGTAAAATGGGCCAAGAGTGTTTAAGAAAACCTTGGTCATCTCCTTCTCTTCTAATGGCGGGTTGACTTGGGCAGCAATTTCCCTCCATCGTTGAGCGTATTCTTTGAATGTCTCTCTTTCCTTTTGAGACATGGAGCGGAGTTGATCCCGATCTGGAGCCATATCCAAGTTAAACTTATATTGTTGTACGAAGGCTTCACCTAAGTCATTGAATGTTTGGATATTCGTACTGTGTAGCCCCATATACCACTTCAGTGCGGCGCCTGTGAGACTGTCTTGGAAGTAGTGGATTAACAACTAGTGATTATCGTTGTACGTGGACATTTTCCTGGCATACATCGTAAGATGACTTTGTGGACAGGAGTTTCCTTTGTACTTTTCAAAGTCAGGGACTTTGAATTTTGTAGGTATCCTTACGCGAGGAGCTAAGCACAGATCATGGGCGTTCTTCCCAAACAATTTCTTCCCTCGGATCGTTTTAATCTCAAGCTGCATTTTGAGGAGCTGTTCCTGGAGATTCTCCATCGGGCCACGAGGATTCGTGTTATCGCCTGGACTATGGTGAACTTCTTCGTCTGCCGTAGTGTGAACTACAGAAGATGAGTTTGTCATGATCGATTGAGAAACCGTCATAGTGATTTGCAGAAAGGTTACTCCATGCTGTGGGGTAAGTGTTGAGTTCTGCAAAGTAGGTACTTCAAGCGTGGTTGTTTATACCTGAGAAGTCGGTTGACGAAATCCGATGCCGAAATTGAAAGGCATGCCCCATGGATAACCTTCTGGCATACTGAAGAGTGAACTACTGGCTGCAACAGTTGAAACTGGAGTAGTAGTGGTCTCTGAAATTGCCGCTTGATTTTAACTGCTCGATGCTGCTTGCTGACTTTGCGCTGCTGCCAACGAATTGACCAAAGAAGTGAGTCTTTCCACCTCTTCTTGCAGTGTTGTCACTGTGCTACGAAGCTCAACATTTTCTTGCTCAAATCCTTCCATTACTTTCCTTCTTTTTGAATGTGTATTGTATGTTCGAGTAGGCTGTGGACGTGGTCGAGAAACTCTAAGACGCGACAGCTTGGCGATCTTTTCCTTTCTGGAAAGAATTCCAAAAGATCAAACTCTAGACAATAGACTCGATATGCAAAGTATGATGCATGATTATAAATGCAAAGAGAAAGGAATTCCCAAAGAATTTACGCTAAAAGAGAAATTTCTGGCGAATATTTGGATGGAAAACACATATTTTATTTATTATTGAAAGGAGATTACAACAATTTTGTTTTTGAGCATTGCTCACACAAATGATAAAGTAAATGATAAAAATTACAAATTAAACTAATTAATCGTCCTCGTCGGATGAAGATCCAAAGGCTTGATGTAGCTTTAACTTCAGGATTTCTTTCCCATAGTGAGCTTTCAGTTCATCTTTCTCGGCTTTAAGCTTGCTAATGACTTTCTTCCACTCGTCGGGAGCAGGATCGCTGGTTGTCATTTCCTCAAGCTTTCTTTTCCTTTCTTTGATGTATCTTTTGATCGCATTATCTTTCTGGCGAATCTTCTCATCTTTCTCCATGAGCCATTCATCCTGGAAGTAAAGCGTCTTTTCATGATCTTTGACTTGCTTCTTAAGCTTCTTTTTTTCGAGGTCAGTCTTAAGGAACTTGTCTTCCAAAGCCTCTTTCTCGAGCCTCATCTTGGCCAAAGCTTATTGATATTCTCCCATAGTCTCGACGGGAAAAATTGTTGATTTGGAAGCTGTTGAGAACATGGGTTCTTCATAAGCGTAAGGCATTCGGAATTCCTTTGCTCTTTTCTTTACCCAAGAAGTGTAGATTTCCATGGCTACACAATTCTTGGCTTTCCCTTTTTCCTTCCTTCGAATCTGATGCCAAGCTCTGATCATCCTAGCTTTCAAACCTTGGGAATCCTCTCCTTCATGATAGAAGTAACTCTCTACTGTAAAACCAAGAGGTTTACTAGAGTTTGCGTACCCGAGTTGACGTCTCGCCAGGAATGGGTTGTAGTTGATTCCTCCTTTCGTACCAATGAGAGGTACGTTGGCAAAGTCTCCACAGCTCTCAATGATTTCCATCTTATTGTCTGCCAAGGTATACCAATGGATATCGTCGTTCGTAAGAGACATGAGTCTTCGAGACCAATGCCAATCGTCTTTGTTTTCGCGGAAGATACGAGATTTAGGCAAGTGTGAGATAATCCATTTGAAGAACAGAGATACACAACACACAATAGTTCCATCTCCTTGACGATTCCTATGATGAATGGAGAAGTACGTGTCACCAAGCAAAGTGGGAACGGGATTTCCAATCAGAAAAATCCTTATGGCGTTGATATCAGCGAAACTTGGGACGTTGGGAAACAACACCAATCCATAGATGAGTAAAGCTAAAATAGCTTCAAAGGCTACCATACTACCGGCTTCAGAGAATTTAAGAGCCTTTTCCATTAGGAACTTTGAAGTTAGTCCTAAGAGTTTTCCTTTGGTAGTTAGGTTTTTGTCTATCTCAGATTTCTTTAAGTGAGTCATTGTTGCAATGACTGGTGACTTAGGAATGGCTTCCAAACCATTGAAAGGCACTTTGTCTGATACTGAGATACCTAAGATGTGTGCGTACTCTTCCAAAGTAGGCATCAACTGATAGTCATGGAAAGTGAAACAGCGATAGACTGGATCGTAAAACTGAACGAAAGTTTTGAGAAGTCCTTCATCAACGTTAGTGTTCAGAATAGTTAAAAGAGTTCCATAGCGTTTTCTGAAATCCGAGGGATCTTCTACCAAGGATGCTAACTCTTTTAACTTCCCTACGTCAGGAATTCTAAAATTGTATCTCTTGGTGAATCTTCCTCTAACGTCCATCACTCTAACCTAAAATATTTACAAAGAAAATTCTCTAAATTCTTTGGAAATGGGAAGAGAAATGAAGTTTTTGAATGAATGCATGAATGCTACAAACATGGTTAGTAGTTATACACACGGTCAAGCGTTCAAAGTCACGAGCATGAGGCCAACGATAAGAATCAAACGTGGGTAAGTTCTAAGGGCTTATTCATCTGTGAAATGGGTTCTACTGATAATACAGGCTCAACGCTTCTCTTTGAAATATTATCGGATTTGTTGAATACTCGAAGTCCAATAATATTTTTCAAGAAAAACTCGCCTGATTGTAGTCTCGCATGACAATTATTCTAGGCTTACGCCCGAATAATTTATGCACTACATCCTAAATGGCCAGGATGGGTTATGTGTTCTACAGCCACTCAGCTTCGCAAGTTCTTTTGAAAGCAAAATGTCTTCGCAAATACTTGCTAAACACAAATACTCCCAAGACAACCTCCACTGAGAGAGGGATCTCAAATTAACTCCGTAAGTACTGAGACTTCTCACAAGTTAATAGGACTATACCCCCACCTAGATCTTAAAATGTTTCTTAAATCCGGGTTAGGATTTCTTTCCATCAGATGAAATCGCGAAAACAAACAATAAAGAAAAAACAAATATATGCACATATGAAAGCTTAACCCCTTCTTTCTTTTTGAAAACAAAAAAAAAAGCTTGACGCTCATGAGTAGAGTCACATTTTTTTGAAAATCAAAATTTAGCGTACTCCCCAGCAGAGTCGCCATTTTTCCTGTTCGCGTTAAAAAGTGACGCGCTAGGGAATCGAATTGGAATTCGGATCCTCTGGTTCGAAACGATTTACTCTTTTGATTTGTTTATAAAGATGCCGCGAGTATCAAGCTTTATTATTTTCAACACAAGAAATTATGATTATGAAAAAGGGGAAAGCTGCTAATACCCTCAATTGATTATGATATGCATGACGACTAGCGTAAACTAGACGTAACGCATTGGGGGATTCTGGGTAAGGGGGTTTGTTATATAAAGGGAATAGATGGAGCGCCCTAAATATATATAGTTATCTATAGCTTTATATATGAATACGTTTGATATGTTTGTGTGTTTTAATTGCTATTTCTATGATTGGGAAAGTTTCTCCTTTGGGATTTTAAGAAGGATAGATTATGTGGGATCCTAGGTTTTGTTATTATTATGCTCGCAAAGATCTTTGGATCTTCTACATACATATCCCTTAATGGGAATCAGAGCATTTGTAGCTCGGATCTAAAGGGATCTATGGTTTGTTTGGTTTGAGGGAGAAAGAAATTTGCTCGCCAAGGATGAGACCTTGTGCCTACGTATTCTCAAAGGGATGTTGAGAAAGTCAGAGCAATCGTAGTTCCCACTTATGCTAGTGGAAGCAACAGGATGTTACTAAGAGACACAGACAAATGTCATCTTAATGAAAAGTGTATCTAATCTATTTCATCACATACATTTTGAAAAGTTGATTGATTGAAATCTTTCATCGTAAGTTATAGGTGTTTTGCTTGAGTGTACAAGCATTACCACTTACATGTTTAAGAAAGATACTTGAAAAATGATTGAATCTTTTAATTTCAAGCATTGGGTGTTTTGCTTGAGTGTACAAGCGTTACCACTTACGATTAAGAGATGTTTTTGTTTGAAAAGAGTTTGAAAAGTTTTTGATTGTATGTAATGTGATAGATGAGATACTTCTTCCATAGAGATGATAAACGTCTAAATCTCTATGAGAAATTGATTGGATTAAAGGGATGCTTTTAAGAAGCCCATGGGTCCTTGTATTGTAATCCCAAGAGGAGGCATTCCGAGGGTCATCGAGGGTCATCGAGGGTCCTTGTATAAAGCTCAAGAGGAAGCTATAGGGTATGGCTGGCTTTGGCTTTAAAAGGGATTTCACCGGGAAACCATCCTTTTGGAATTAAGAGCAATTTCACCGGGAAATTATACTCTCTGGGTTCTATCCTAACGCGGGTGATTCTTTGTATTGGAAGCCCAATAGGAGGCTGTTAAGAGATTTACTGATCTCTTTCATTGTATGATGCCCAAGAGAAGGCTAAACTCAATGAGGAGTTCTTTTGAATGAAGCCCAAGAGGAGGCTGACTCAACAGGTGAGTGTTGTATTATATGAAGCCTAAGCGGAGGCTAAACTCAGATGAATGAGTTTTCTTATATGAAGCCTAAGAGGAGGCTGAACTCAGTTGAAATGAGTTACCTTGTACAAAGCCCAAGAGGAGGCTAACTCTTGTGGGGAGCCTATTGGTTAGACTAGTTGTTATGTTATAACTAGATAGTTATATAAACAAGTGTGTGTGTGATATGTATTCACAGGAGTTTATGAAGGAAATATAAACAGATGCATGATGTTTATTTACAAGAGTTTATGAAGGAAATATAAACAAGTGTATGTAAAACGAACGTTTAAAACGAGCGTAACTTGATTATTTACAAGTTTGTATTGTGTACAAGGAAGTAAATATGTATACGAACGAGTATTTATGTACGAGGAGTTGTGGATGTACATAGGAGGGTTGGGACTTACACCATAAGGGAGGCCCATTGGTTTAAAAGCAGTTTCACCGGGAATAATGCTCCTTTTAATACCAATGGTATTCAGTGTATATACAATCGAAACGAAAACAAACGGACGAAGTTTGTCTGTATTTGAGTATTTACAGAGGTATCTGTATTATGTACAAGTAAAATAGATGTGTACATCAAAGAATTGGTTATGTACAAGAAAATAATTATGTACAAAAAAGAATGTTTTTGGGACTTACACCGTGAGGGAGGCCCATGATCGGTTAAGATATTCAAGAGAAAACGAATTCGGTTTTATCGTTTAAATCAGACCGATCATGGAAAAAGATGTAAGTTTGATGAAAAGTTTTGAAGAATGATCTTGAGAGTGTTTTGAAAAGTGAAATATACTTTACAAGAAGTTTTGAAAAGAATCGGGTTTCAAAAGTTTGAAAAAAATCACCTTTGAAGGTGCTTTGAAAAGTATTCAAATGTACCGTTTTCGGCTCGATAAAAATATAATCGGATGAAAGTTTTTTTGAAAATTCTTGACATTATCTAAAAATATATACATTAATTGACAAGTGTACAAAAAATCACCTCAAAATGAGGAGTTTTGATTGGCTTTTGAAAAAGTCAAAGTTTGTAAAAAAATATGAATACCTATCAAGAGAAATTTGAAAATTTGATTTCATGAGAATATCAAATTTGATTTCCATTGAATGTTGATCAATTCTTTCCAAATTCAATCCCAAATCCATCCAGCATATATACTTGATGCATACCTATCAAGAGAGAACGAAAAAATTGCCTCAAGAAACCCTAACCCAAACTCAAAAAACCGTGTCACTCAAGCAAGTGGGAATCCTACTTTCAGTCATTCTCAATCGTTTTTGAGGTGTCCAACAGGTTCCTTGATACCTCCAGAAGCGAATCAGACCTTTACTTTTCCAAAAAACATCAAGAATCAAGCAACCCGTGTTTGGTTTGTTCTTGAATTTTCAAATTTCGATTTCTCATATTCATGCATTATTAACTTGTTTTGTGTTTGTTTTTGTGATTAGTGATGAGTTTACAAGCTTTCTGGGCACTTTGATTGAGTTTCCATGGCCAGAAACACGACATGCCATGATTAGGGTTTCCTATGCCGTTTTAGGGTTTCTCTTATTAGGAAAAATTGGACAATAAGACCCATGCCATTGAATTCGGAATGATGTCCTGAATCGAACCATGGCCTTGGATTTTATTTATATTACGTGTGTTGCATTTTTGATGTTTGCCAGGAACTTTGCGTCGAACCATGGCCGACGCAGCCTTTTCAAATTTTCAAAAGGTTGAAGACGATGGATGGCGCGAGCGGGAGGAAACCAGGAGGCGACGCGTGTAAATTCCACTAATTCCGTTTCCAAACAGTTGACATGCCTAGCTCAGTTGGTCAGCGCGTTGGTTTTCAAGGTTTGAAGCCAGAGTCCCCTGTTCGATCCAGCCAGGGACCATTTTTTTCCTTTTCACAAACTTGCATTATTTTCCTATTTTTCATATATTTTCTTTTATTTAATATTTTCCATTCATTTTAATTTCTTTTCACAATTTTATTCTGCATTAAAAAATTACCAAAAAACATTTTTTCTTTTTACATTATTTTCATAAAAATCTTTATTTAATTTAATAAATTAAAAAATATAATTTTTGCATGCATATTTATTTTATTTATATTTTTGCATTTAAATCACTTTTAATTGCATTTTAATTATTCAATCTTTTCCAAAAAATCCCAAAAAATTATTTTAATATATTTATCTTATTTCCAGCCTATATTAATTTTCTCATATTAAAATTTGCATTTTTTCTAACATTTTCTCTTATTCCGATTCCATCATATTTTCCGATTTTCTTATTCTTTCACAGGTTGCTCCGATTCGGACGTTTTCTTTTTATCATTTTATTTTTTCCAATAATGTAATTGCTCATGGGTTGTAATAGTTTAATTTAGGGTTTTATTTTTTCCGCATTTTAAATTATGTATCTGCCCCAAAGCCATGTAATAGCGTAGGTTTATCTTTCCGCACCTTTACATTCCCGCACTTTACTTTCCGCAATTTACTTTCCGCACCTTATAAACTGTTAGTAACTAGGCGTGTATGGCAAGATAATAATTGGACATAGCTCACACTAATCTTCAAGATAAAATATCTGAATTTGACACATTTCTTTCACACATGCACCCCTTAGGGTAATTCTCTCTCGATGCCTTTCGATTTCAAATGGTCAAGTCCCTCGAACGTAGAGGTATTCTAGCACCGTTGCCTTCCAAACAAATCATCATAGTCCCTTCGATACAAAGATCATAGACCCACGATGTCGCCTCCGAATACATGATCTTGACCCTCGATTGTCGCCACGAAAATGATGATAGTCCTTCGAATGTGCTAGGATACTTCCTACAAGTTGCCTTCTATGACCATCCGATGTCCTTCGAATGTCCCGCTTACATCCAACGAATGGAGCTACCTACTAACTAATGGTATGGCTAGCGCTATTCTAAAGGAACGAAGTATGAAAACGACCAATTCGAGTGGGTAAATAAGTCTTTTAGTTGCTTGCTCTAAACAAATGCTTTTCACACCACACACTTTTTTCAAAGTTCAATTTCTTTCCAAAACAAAACATTTCCGAACACTTTGTATACACTCCTACATGAGTCATTACAAAGTCAAAGCGAAATGCCTTTTTCAAAACATTTTTGTCAAACACACGAAAGCAATTTTAAAAGGTGATCTAGAGCAACTAAGAGCCGTAGATAACTACGGATGGAAAGGGTGCTAATACCTTCCCTTTTCATAACCATTCTCCGAACTCGTAATCTAACGAAGGTCTTTTTCGTTACTTTTACCTTCCTTAATTGGATAAAAATAAAAGTCGGTGGCGACTCTTGCTATCCGCACATTTGGATACAAAAATCCTACAAAGTCAGTTCACCGTATCACAGAACTGGCGACTCTGCTGGGGAGTACACCCTAAAAGAGAGAATTGCCTTAGGGAATTCTAGATCATTTTTACTGCTTTTTGTTTGACTTGTATGCTTTATCCTTAAGGGTTGCTTGGGTATTATATTGTTGGGGGATCCTACACCCGGATCCGGGTTTCCTTTTAGGTAAGTAGCATTAGATCATCACGACCGCTAGACGTATAACTAAACGGTCAACATGATGGCTACGTTAGCGTGACACTTTGGTTGTCCCGATACTCTTCATTCCCAAGTTGAAGATAGTATTTGGCTTCTGCGTGGTGTCATCAAGCGCTAACTAAACTTTTAGAACCTTAATTGACCCATCTTGGCCATTAGAAGGTAGTGAGATGGCCGGCTTTGGTGTAGACCGAGGTTGGTTGATACTCGATGCTACGCTCATTGAGATTAGACTTTTGGGACATTTTCGATCGACCACTTGGCCGTCATATTGAAATAAGCGCCTACGAGAAAGATCTATGATATGAGATTCCTAGAACCCGGTTACTATTATAGGACAGGATGAACCAACTCAAACTTTTGGTGGGGTAATCACCTATACCTCATGCAAGCCTTAAACCTAGGCTCATTGTGTGAATTGTTTGTGTGTGCTAAACATGACATCATGACATCATCCGCATTGCATATCATTTCTAACTATTTCAAGGACCTAGGGATTTATCTTTGCTCTGTTTTGTAGGGTATTATGGCTTCTAGAAAGACTATCCGAATCAACTTCATGGGTATCCCTTCTCAATTCAAAGAATTGGTTTCAGAAATTCCCGACCATGCTCAGTTCATCAAAAGACATGGTTATCTGCTTGATTTGGTTATCTCCGGTTTTGAAGAAGATATGATGCATGTCCTATTCCAGTTCTTCGATCCGAAACACCATTGCTTTACATTTCCAGATTATCAGTTGGTTCCTACCTTAGAAGAGTTCTCTAAGATACTTGGGATACCTATTCTTGACCAAATGCCATTCACCGGTTTGGAAAAGGTTCCTAAGTTCGAAGACATTGCATCAGCCTTACACCTTAAGCGTTCAGATATCGAAGCCAATTGGGAAACTAGAAGTGGAGTTAAGGGTTTACTTTCCAAGTTCTTAATCAAGAAAGCCCGAGAGTTCCTCAAAGTTATGAGTTTCCATGCATTCGAAGACATTGTGGCCTTGCTAATTTATGGTTTGGTTCTATTTCCTAACTCGGATCAATTCATCGATATCAATGCCATCAAGTTGTTCCTTACCCGTAATCCAGTGCCTACTTTACTTGGAGACATCCTACATTCTCTCCACACTCGTACTACTAAGCGACAAGGAACTCTCATGTGTTGTGTACCGTTACTTTCAAGGTGGTTTATTTCGCACCTTCCTCCATCAGCTTTGAAGAACGAACAAAGGTTGAGATGGTCTCAAAGATTGATGTCACTCTCTCATTCCGATATTCGTTGGAATCTTTTCTCTCAAAAGGACTTCACATTCATTGAGCGTTGTGGAGAATTCCTAATGTACCACTCCTTGGTATAAGGGAGGTATTACTTACAACCCTTCTCTAGCTCTACGTCGGTTTGGTTTTGCTCAAGAGATGGTCCACATGATATGCTTCTCCAAGATATTGTGTTCGATTACAATCACGATCTCCGAATTACCGAAGGTTTATACATGCTTGGGGTATGGTAAAGAAGATCGATACCAAGACTTTGGGGCACCGAACTCCATTCCTTGGGAACCTTACCTCAAATGGGTGCGAGCTCGAGCTCAAAACCTCATGATGCCATTCATTGCTTTTAATTATGGAACTGTTGCTATAGGTGACGTACCTATGTGTTCTCCATCCTGACATGCCTACTGATTTTGAAGACTTGAAGAGATCCTGGATTCAGCTTAAAGAAGAGAGGGATACCTTTGAAGCTCAATGCTATGCAAGCGAGAACAAAGTGCTAGAGTTGACCAAGCTACTTCACGAGGAGCGAAGCATCAACGCCTACATCGGCACCAAGAGGAAGCGCCCATGGGAGACTTAGAGCTTTAGGATGCTTATGTTTTCTTTTATTGTTTCGAATTATCTCTTGTACTTAAAAAGAAAAAAGAAAAATAAAAAGAAGTACTAATAAATGTTTGCTCATTGCTTGTTTAACAAATTTAAATCTCTTAGGTCCTTGAAAACATTGCATCGCATTCGCATAAACATAGCATAGCATAACATTGCATCACAGGTACATTGGAGATTGGTTTTCTCATTTGCTCGCTATTTATTTTAGCAGAAATGGCTCTTGAACAGACTGTCAAAGATCTCCAAGCTCGAATGCCTGGCCAGATGTTCACCAACTTGGTCCAAGGCCAAGAAGATTTGAAGAAGCTCATCAACAAGAAGAAGAAGGTTGTTGGTCTCCTCAACATGGGTAGACGTTTCAAAGGGGGTCCAAAAGTGGTCGGGATTGAGCTCTCAAGGAAGTGTCCATACGAGGGAGTACCAAGGGTGATGAAGGTGATCGTGAGCCAAAAAAGGAGGAGAGGATCATTCGATTATAGCCAACACTGATGAAGATGACAAGTACAAACAACTTGAAGACCGTCGAATCTGTGGAAAACTTGAAAATGTCCGGCTGAATTTTGATGATCCGAGTCTTGTTCGTGTTGTGATTCCTCCCAAGTTCAAAGTTCCAACTTTTGCCAAGTATGATGGCATGTCTTGCCCTAAGTGCATTTGAAGTCTTATGTTCGTAAGATCAATCCCCACACCGATGATGTAAAGTTGTGGATGCACTATTTTCAAGAGAGTTTGTCCGAACCCATTGGAATGGTACTATCACTAGAGAATGACCGTATCCGTACTTGGAGTGACTTGGTGATGCTTTCTCTGACATGAGTACAATGAATTGACACCCACTGCATGCAACTACAAAGCATGTCTATGGGTCGTGACGAGAAGTTCAAGGAGTATGCTCAAATGGAGAGATCTAGCGTAGTTCAACCACCCTTGCCCAATAGGGAGTTGGTTGATATGTTTATGGGAACACCGACAGCCCATTCTTCAATCATCGATTGGAAATTCTTCATCCGGATTCACCGAGCTGATATTGACAGGAGAGCGCATTGAAGCTGGTATCAAGAGTGGGAAGATCCATGTAGAGTCATCTTCAAATGCTGCAAAGAAATCTTTTGGTGGTAAGAAAGAAGCCAATGCTGTGTATGGTCAGAAAAGTCGAGCCAAGACCGACCGCGCTCAATCTGTGGGGGCGGTTGTGATCTCCAATCCTCAAGACA
The DNA here is from genome assembly GCA_021764765.1 of Vicia sativa. Classification (NCBI taxonomy): domain Eukaryota; kingdom Viridiplantae; phylum Streptophyta; class Magnoliopsida; order Fabales; family Fabaceae; genus Vicia; species Vicia sativa. The sequence continues at coordinate 148,146,161 of CM038794.1, forward strand.
ACCTCGGAGACAACGCGTAGCGTAACGCCCAAGATTACGAAGATCAACATGCCATTGTCGCAAGCCTTGCAACACATGTTGAAAGCAGAGCTGATTACCTTGAGGGATCCTCCTCAGAATGTTAACACTTCCTCTCCAAAATACAATCCTAATGCTAAGTGTGCTTACCATTCCAATAGCCCAGGGCACGACACTGACAATTGTTGGGCTCTGAAGAACAAAATTCAAGATATGATTGAAGCTAAGCAGATTGAGTTTGACCCTCCTGTTGAGACTCCGAATGTGATCAATGCGCCTATGCCTAACCATGACAAGAGTTCCAATGCGGTTGGTGACGATACTTATGTTTTCAATATAGATGACTTGACCATTCCTCTGATGACTGTTAAGAAGAATTTGTTGCAAGCCGGTGTCAATTGTCGTTGGTGCCCATCTGCACCTGATGGTTGTGCTTGGTTGAGAAGACGTGTTCAGTGCATGATGGATAACCATGAGATACTATTTCTGAAACCACCTGTGCAGAAGCTGTGTGAAGAAATGTCTAAGTTGAAGATCGACAATGCGAACGAAACTGTACCATCTGTGTGGGATACCTTGGGGCAGCCAAGTGGAAAGTATGATTACATGGTGAAGTACACTGTTCCTGAGAGTTACAAGATTCCTATTGAAGATGTTAAGGCGACCGGATGGGGTGACGATTTCCCTGAAGATTATGCTGATGTTAACACAATAAGGATTTCCTCTGCTGATCCTGTGCCTAGAGTGGCACCTCTCATCATTACTTCTCCAAGACCAGTTCCATATTCCTCTGACAAAGCTATCCCTTGGAACTATGGAGCTGATGTTTACTATCATGGCGTCAAGCAAGACCCTCTGACCATTGAAGATCTGACCATTGAAACTACCATTCCTGACATTGCCAACATCACCCGATCTAGTAAGGTGACCAGAACCGGAAGGGTATTCTCTCCAGATATCTCTCCTCCCAAAGACACTGCGACTCCAGCTCGCATTCCTTCTACTCCACCAATATCCGCAGCTAGAGGGAAAGAACCAGTGACTCATCCGCTCAACCGTAGTACCAAAGGAAGTTGCTGAAGACACCTCCAAACAAGAAATGGAGGAAATTCTGAAGATTATCAAGAAGAGTGATTACAATGTTGTGGAACAGTTAGGACAGACTCCGTCCAAGATTTCCATGCTCGCTCTGCTCTTGTGCTCCGAGGCTCATGCTAATGCCTTGGTGAAGTTTCTGAAGAATGCTCATGTACCGCAAGACACTACCACTGATCAATTCGAAGTTTGTATTGCTAGCCTGGCTGCCAACAATGGCCTAGGCTTCTCTGATGCTGATTTAACTCCTTCCGGAAAGAAACACAACAAGGCCTTGCACATCTCTGTTGAATGCAAAGGCACTACATTGTCTCATGTTTTAGTGGATACCGGTTCTGCTCTGAATATCCTTCCGAAAACTGCTTTTGATCGGCTTGATGTCGAAGGGTTGGTCCTGAGACCCAGTGACATTATTGTGAGAGCTTTTGATGGTTCTAAGCGCACGGTACTTGGAGAGCTCACTCTGCCTGTTAAAGTCGGTTCCTAGACTTTTGATTCCACCTTCTTTGTCATGGACATCCGTCCAGCTTACTCTTGCCTACTTGACGCCTTGATACATGGGGCGGCCGTACCTCTACCTTACATCAGAAGCTGAAATACCCGGTGAAAGGGAAGGTTGTCACAGTATGTGGTGAAGAAGAGTACATGGTCAGTCATCTACAGTCATTCCGATACCTCGAAATGGAAGGTGAATTCTTCGAGACTCCCTGTCAGGCTTTCGAAGCAATCCCCAGAGTCGTGCCTGTTGACTCTCTTGTCACTCCTGAAGTTACGCAAGCTCCGCCTAGGATGGCCTCACTGAAAGATGCTCAAGCTGCTGTTGAAGAAGGAAAGAGTGCTATTTGGGGTCAGCTCCCTGATCTTCCTTTCAAATTTGACAAGACTGGTTTAGGCTTCACCATCAAGGGTCAGAAAGTGATACGCCGCGAACGTGCCGGCCAACTTCCTTTCCGCATCAGCCAGAGTGGAATCCATGCTATAGAAGACGACGACAACGGCTTCGACATCAGCAAGTGGATCTTCCCGACTCCAAATCATGGGCTCAGTAATTGGAAGACTGAAGACGTCATACCAATCTCCTTTAGTCAGGAGTAATTGCTCTTGTTTTGTTTTGCTTTTCGTATTTCTTTATGTTTTGAACAATAAACTTTGAAAGCCTAGTGCCTTGCCCGGGCATCATGGCTCGCTTATGAGGGTTATTATCTGTCGCTTATGTATTTTCATTCAATAAATTCGTTGGACTTTTGCATTCAATTGTTTGTTTTCTTTCTTTTACTTTATCACCCCTTCAAAAGCTATGTGTTCTTACACACACCCACGTGATACACCAGAATCACTCGAATCTCGTTAATAACTATGCTAGTGCTAAATATGACTTCGATAATCCGATCTACCAAGTCAAGACGAAAGTGAGGAAGATTGTGAAGTTCCGTGAGAACTTGCGATCACACAAAGAAGAAGAGCGAGTTATACAGCCACACGAAGAGCAAGTTGAGGTTGTGAATTTGGGTACTGACGAAGACAGAAAAGAGATCAAGATAGGAGTGGGTCTTGAGAACAGTGTTAAAGAAAGGTTGATTCAGATGCTTGTAACACGGTGAACTGACTTTGTAGGATTTTTGTATCCAAATGTGCGGATAGCAAGAGTCGCCACCGACTTTTATTTTTATCCAATTAAGGGAAGGTAAAAGTAATAGAAAAAGACCTTCGTTAGATTCTGAGTTCGGGAGAATGGTTATGAAAAGGGAAGGTATTAGCACCCCTTTCCATCCGTAGTTATCTACGGGCTCTTAGTTGCTCTAGATCACTTTTTTAAAATTGCTTTTTGTGTGTTTGACAAAGAATGTTTTGAAGAAAGGCATTTCGCTTTGACTTTGTAATGACTCATGTAGGAGTGTATACAAAGTGTTCGGAAATGTTTTTTGTTTTGAAAAGAATTTGAACTTTGAAAAAGTGTGTGGTGTGAAAAGCATTTGATAGAGCAAGCAACTAAGAGACTTATTTACCCACTCAGAATTGGTCGTTTTGTTGTACTTCTACATTCCTTTAGAATAGCGCTAGCCATACCATTAGTTAGTAGGTAGCTCCATTCGTTGGATGTAAGCGGGACATTCGAAGGGACATCGGATGGTCATAGAAGGCAACTTGTAGGAAGTATCCTAGCACATTCGAAGGGACTATCATCATTTTTCGTAGGCGACAATCGAGGGTCAAAATCATGTATTCGGAGGCGACATCGTGGGCCTTATGATCTTTGCATCGAAGGGACTATGATGATTTGTTTGGAAGGCAACGGTGCTAGAATACCTCTACGTTCGAGGGACATGACCATTTTGAAATCGAAAGGCATCGAGAGAATTACCCTAAGGGTGCATGTGAGAGAAGTGTGTCAAATTCAGATATTTTATCTTGAAGGTTAGTGTGAGCTATGTCCAATTATTATCTTGCCATACACGCCTAATTACTAGCAATTGATAATGCGGAAAGTAAAATGGAATGTAAAGGTGGAAAATAAACCACGCTATTACATGGCTTTGGGGGAGATACATAATTTAACTTGCGGAAAATAAAACCCTAAATTAAACTATTACATCTCACGAACAGTTACATTATTGGAAAATAAAATGATAAAAGAAAAAAACGTCCGAATCGGAGCAACCTGTGAAAGAATAAGAAAATCGGGAAATATGATGAAATTGAAATAAGAGAAAATGTTAGAAAAAATGCAATTTTAAATATGAGAAAATTAATATATGCTGGAAATAAGATAAATATATTAAAATAATTTTTTGGGATTTTTTGGAAAAGGTTTAATAATTAAAATGCAATTTATAATGATTTAAATGCAAAAATATAAACAAAATAAATATGCATGCAAAAATTATATTTTTTAATTTATTAAATTAAATAAAGGTTTTTAGAAAAATAATGTAAAAAGAAAAAATGTTTTTGGTAATTTTTTAATGCATAAATAAAATCATGAAATTAATTAAAATAACATGCAAATATTAAAATATGAAAAATATGAAAATATGCAAGTTTTGAAAAAGGAAATGCAAAACCGGTGTCCATGGGGATCGAACTCAGGACATGGGAGAGGATCCAAGAACAGTGAATGCCTTAACCACTAGGCCACGTTGCATCTGATGTTTGAAAGCGAAGTGAGTGGAATCAAAACACGCGTCGCCTTCTAGTTGCTTCTTTCTCGCGCCAGACTTCATCTTCAACCTTTTGAATTTTTGAAAGATAGCGTCGGCTTTGGCTCGACGCTACAGGCCCTGGCAAATTCAAAAAGCAAGCACACGTAATATAAATAAATTCTAAAGCCATGGTTCGATTCCTGAGATCATTCCGAATGCATTGGTATAGGTCTCATAGTCCAATTTTTCCGTTTAAAGGAAACCCCAAATCGTGTTCAGAAACCCTAGTTATGGTGAAACACGATTCCGGTCATAAAAATCCAATTGGTTTGCCCAGAAAGCTTGCAAACTTGATTCTAAACACAGACAAACAATCAAAACAAGTTAATAATGCATGAATATGAGAAATCGAATTTGAGATTTTCAAGAACAAACCAAACACTGATTTCACGATTCTGAATGGATTTGTGCAATGTGAGGGTCTGGATCGACTCAGGAGATGTCAAGCAATGTGTTGGACACCTCAAAAACGATTGAAAACGGCCGGAAGTAGGGTTTGTACTTGCTTGTGCACCACGGTTTTTTGAGCTTTGGAATAGGGTTTGTGGAGCAATTTTTTCGTTCTTTCTTGATAGGTATGCATTGTACATTTATACTGGATGGATTTGGGATTGAATTTGGAAAGAATCAATCAATATTCAATGGAAATCAAATTTGATATTTCCATGAAAATCAAATCTTCAAAGCTTGATCAATTTCAATCCAATCTTGCCTTTCTTGCTCCAATTTCGAATTTTGGCATTTGTGAGTTAATTGGACCTTAAGGAAAGAATAAAATCAATCTTTGCCATTAATTTCAATTTTATAATTTATTTTAAGATTTAATTTGCATTTAAATGAATAAATTACAAATTAAATAGAAAAATAAATCAAAAATTCGTGGCTTTGGGCTTGGACACTCCTAATTGCTTGAGGAACAAGTTAGGATGAAAAAAGTAGGCCCATTTGCAAAAGATTTGATTTTTGAAGTATCTCTTTGTGCATTCTTCCAAAATTGCCCAACTTGTAGATGGTGTAACTTGCTCAATTTTCCACATTTTTGAGTGTTCTTGGACTTTTTGGAAAGCTCTAAGAGTCCTCTAACCAATGTCTTTGGTCTCATCTCAATTGGAGTTACCATGCTCAAAATATCTTCAAAACAAAAGTTGACTTTTGTTGACTTTGAAAACCAATGTTGTTTTGAGCTATACCTCTCAAATGAAGCATTTTTGGACATTCTTGTGAGACATGAAGTTGTAGAGAATTGAATTTCCTTCAAAACAAGAGGTGGTGGAAAAATTTCTGAGAAAGTATGAGAAAGTTATGATCAGTTGACTTTTCATCTAGAAACCCTAATTTAGAAAGTTTGACTTTTGGGAAAATCTTGAGTTTTCTTGATGAATCATGATCAACCCTTGATCAAATGATGAATGTAACTTCAAAATGAGGATGTTGACCAAAAATCAGAAGTTTTGACTGTATGTTGACCACAGTTGACTTTTGTCCAATACACGATTTTCAACCATCCGAACCATTATCCGAGGAAACTTGACTTGTGAGGCTTGAAACTTGACATGGAGAATCTTTGAAGCATATGAGGAGGCATGAGGGCCATTGGAGATGTTGGAAATCCATCTTGACTTGGGAGATACCAAACCCTAGTTTGGGTTGATTGTCTAGGAGAGAGTTTGTCTGATCAACTCTTGAGGAATCCTTGAGTATGGATGTATGAAATCTCTTGAGTAGATGGAGGGCAAATTTTGGGGTATGACAATGCTACGAGACTATATTGAGGTTTTTGCTTGGTCATACGAAGACATGCCGGGTTTAGACATTGATATTGTGGTTCATCATCGATTAAAGAAGGTTTTCCAAAGGAAGAAGGTCTGCCGCATCCCGAGATGTCGAGAAAATCAAAGCCGAAGTTAACAACGCCGGTTTCTTAGTCACACTTATCCCTAGTGGGTTGCAAATGTGGTACCCGTGCCTAAGAAGGATGGTAAGGTACGAATGTGTGTGGATTACAGAGACCTGAATAAAGCAAGTCCGAAAGACGATTTCCCACTTCCTCATATTGATGTACGTTGACAACACCGCCAAGACAAGGTTTCTCCTTCATGGACGGTTTCTCCTACAAATCGATTAAAATGGCTCCAAGACATGGAGAAGACTACTTTCATACAAGGTACAAGGTTATGCCGTTTGATCAAGAACGCAGCGCCACTTATCGTAGATGGTGACATTATTTCATGACATGATTCATCACGAGATAGAGGTCTCGTCGACGACATGATAGCTCGATCACGCATCAAGAAGAACATCTTGATCATTTGCGAAATTATTTGATGATTGAAGAAGTACTGATCGAGACTTAATCCTAACAAGTGCACCTTTGAGTCGATCCGAAAACTCCTAGGGTTTGTAGTCGGTAAAGGTATTGAGGTTGACCCCGCCAAGGTTAAAGCTATTCAAGAGATGCCCCCCATGCAGAAGGAAGTCGAGGTTTCTTGGCCGATTAAATTACATTGCCGTTCATTGCACATCTAATCGCTACTTGTAAGCCAATCTTCAAGTTACTAAAGAAAGATCAAGTGGTAGAATGGAACGACGATTGCCGATCGCTTTGACAAAATCAAGGAGTACCTACAATCCTCCTATTCGATGCCACAAAGGAAGACCTCTTATCATGTACTTGTTAGAGAACTGGGGTGTGTGTTGGGCAACATGACGAGTCCGGTCGAAAAGAGCATGCAATATACTACCTTAGCAAAAGTTTACCGATCGTGAAACAAGATACTCACCTTGAGAAAACTTGTAACGCTTTGGCTGGGCTCACGACTAAGACAAGATATGTTGACTCACACTACCTTGTTGATTTCAAGATGGATCCGATAAAATACATCTTTGAGAAACCACTTCTCCGAAGAATAGCAAGATGGCAAATGATCTTGACCGAGTATGACATCCAAGACACTTCTCGAAAGCGATCAAAGGAAGTGTGGTAGCCGATCATTTGGCTCATCGTCGTAGATGACTATCTATGCGTTCAATTTGATGAAGATGTTCTACTAGTTACAGATTGCGAAGAACCGTGCCTAGACGAAGGACCTGAACAAGGATCCCGATGGACCATGGTTTTTGATGGAGCCTCAAACGCACTTGGCAATGGCATTGGCGCCATCATTACATCCCCTACAGGCGGACATACTCCTTTCACCGCCAGATTATGTTTCAGTTGCACTAACAACATGGCTGAATATGAAGCGTGCATCATGGGTCTTAAAGCTGCTATTGACTTAAGAATCAAGTTCTTACGAGTGTATGGAGACTCAGCTTTGGTGATCACAGATTAAGGGCGAGTGGGATACGAAGCATCCGAATCTCATTCCATATCGAGAGCATGTTCTGAGTTTGATTCCCGACTTTGAAGAGATCACTTTCAATCATATTCCACGAGAAGAGAATCAGTTGGCAGACGCATTGGCTACTATGTCATCCATGTTCAAGGTTAGATGGGACAACGAGGCTCCCCAGATCATCATTGAGAAGTTTGACGAACCAACATATTGTTGTGAGCTTGATACAGAAGAGAAACCTTGGTACTATGACGTGAAGAGGTATCTTGAGACTCAGGAATATCCCGCAGGGGCATCTGTTAATGATAAGAAGTTCATGAGAAGATTCGCTTCCAAATTCTTTCTCAGCAACGGCATCTTATACAAGCGCAACCACGACTTGTGTTTACTCCGATGTGTAGACCAGAAAACCGCAATACGTATCATAGAGGAGTTACACGAAGGCGAATTTGGTACCCACTCCAGTGGACACACCATGGCTAAGAAGATTTTGAGAACAGGTTACTATTGGTCTACCATGGAAGCTGATTGTCACCGCTACGCTCGATCTCGTCACAAGTGCCAGATTTATGCCGACAAAGCACACGCACTCAACCTCGAATGTTTTAACTTCTCCTTGGCCTTCGCAATGGGGCATTGACATGATTGGAGAAATCAAGCCCACACTTCCAATGGACATCGTTTCATCCTTGTGGCAATTGACTATTTCACCAAATGGGTAAATGCATGTTACCAAGAATGTTGTGGCTCGATTCATCAAGCATAATCTTATCCGTCGGTATGGCACCCCCGAGAGGATTATCACAGATAACGGTTCCAATATCAACAATAAGATGATCACCGAACTCTGCACGCAGTTCAAGATCAAGCATCATAATTCTTCTCCATATCGGCCTAAGATGAATGGCGCAGTGGAAGCCGCCAACAAAAACATTAAGAAGATTATACAGAAGATGACAGTGACTTACAAAGATTGGCATGAGATGTTACCATTTGCTCTTCATGCTTATCGCACTTCAGCACGAACATCAACAGGGGCAACCCCCTTCTCTCTTGTGTACGGTATGGAAGCCGTCTTACCTATCGAGGTTCAGGTACCCTCAACTAGAGTCCTCCAGGACGCAGAGTTAGGTGAAGATGATTGGGTTCAGACTCGCCTTGACCAGATTAATTTGATTGATGGGAAACGACTCGCATCTATCTGCCATGGATGATTTATCGAAACGAATGATCGAGCATTTAACAAGAAGGTCAAGCACCGAGTCTACCAAGTCGGTGATCTAGTAGTCAAGCGCATCATTCTTCCACAAGGTGATCCATGGGCAAATGGACTCACCCACGAGGGACCATTTGTAGTCAAGAAGATTTTCCCAGAGCTATGATACTTAGCACCATGGATGGTGAAGACTTCCACACCCCGTGAACGCAGACATAGTCAAAAATACTACGATAAAGAGACCCGCTAGGTCGACGCCTAGGCAAAAGTAGGCATCCTGGCGAACCAAAAAGGTTCGGGCAAAAATTAAGGATATATACAAAACATGTACACCCGGCAAGTCGAAAACCTGAAAAGGTGGCTTGGGCAAAAAAGGGTATCCCGGTAGACTGAAAACCCGAAGGGGCGGTCTAGGCAAAAGTTAGGGATTTAAGCATACGGCTATGTCTCTTCCAGATCACCTGCTTTCAGACTACTATCAGCATTCAAGATTCAAATGGCGAAGATCAATTCACTCACTTTCAACTGACAGCAAGGAGATGAGATAGTTGAAATATATGAGTACTAGCATAGTTGGAACTTAACGAGATTGTTTCCGCATGGCTTTTTACTTTTCTTGTGTACAAATTACTTGGCCATACGCCACCTTTCAAATAAATACAAGCTTCTTTCTCTTTACAATTTTTGTTGTTGTCGTTTGCAATAAGTCCAACGTGTGTTTTGAATGACTATACGCATTTGACAATAAGAATCTAATCACAAACATACGAAAAGTGAACATACAAAAATACTTACTACAGGCTCCAGGAATTGAGATGACGACGAAAGTCACCAATGCATTTCCCCACAGAGCATGATCCCCACAAAGAGGTCACTCACAACATGCCTTCCCCAACGGAATATACGTTAGTCCCCGAGCAGTGATTCCACTCAACCAAGCAACGTTACATCAGTCTCCAAGCAGTAACACTCCATCCCCAGCGGATATTTCTCAATCCTCCCCCTCTCCTCGGCAGCAGTATCTAGACTCGAAACTTGGTCAGATAGTGCATCGGAGGAAACATACACCTTTTATTCCCCGGCCAGAGATTACAACGGACTCCAGACTCTCCTAGCCCGGTCTCTCAGCAACCATCAAATGCTCTCCAGCAAGATCTACACCCAGAATCCCCAGTAGAGCGTCTCCTAAATCTCCTCAGCAGGATCTACATACAAGGTCCCCAACAGATCGCCTCCCAGATTCTCCTCAGCAGGGTCTATGAGATCCCCGACAACGAGCTTCTCAAATCTCTACCTTCCTCAACAATGTCTAGGCCCAAGACTTGGTCAGATAGTGCATCGGAGGAATCCAGGGTATCTTTCTTCTCCTTCAAAAGCGGGGTTCTCACCTACTCAATCCCCCAAGCAGAAGTCAGAAATCCTCAAACAAAGCATCCGCATCTTCTTCAAGATGGATATGTTTTGAAATATCACAACGTCTATCATTCATACATTACTCATGAAGTCATAATTCATGCATATATCATTCATATACACTGTCATGCATCATACTTTGCATAAGACTAACAATATTCTATCAAAGTTTCTCTTGTTTTCAAAACAGTATACACTCGACGCAAACAGTCCAGATTAAGCCCGAATCGACGGAAAACTATCTCGAAAGACCGCCTTGGTTGTCCTCCGACGATGGTCCAGATTAAGCCCCGAACCGACGGAAAACTATCCGAAGACCTCCTCTCGTTATCCTTCGATAATGTGCAATGGATCAACACCGATGCACAACAGGAAGCTATCCACATTCTTGCCAAACTACGCCTCCTCGAGTAATCAAGACGAAGATTTATTCGATTATCAAAGAATACAGAGTCTAGCGACGATTCTGCCTTGGATGGCATCTTAAGCCCATCTCCGACTACTTGACAACATTTGTTCACTTTCGTATCGTCGCATATATGGTTAAAAATCAATACAAACCAATAACTTCATTCAAAGTGAATAAGTCTAACGCACGACCCCTTCGGATGGCATCTTAAGCCCGCTCCTCTCCTTCCGAAACATCTACTGAGTCTAACATACGACTCACTCCCCAAAGATCGCTCTTTCCGATGGCATCTTAAGCCCATCTCCGCCGCTCTCCTATCAACAACCTCGAGTCTAGCGCACGACTGCTCCCCTGAAGCCTTCAACTTCTCCAAATGGCATCCGAAGCCCATTCCCGCATCATCCACCAACAAAGTGCAAATTTTCAGTACGGTGTTCAATCATCTTCTACCTCCGTGTCGCGAAGACAAGCATGTCAATCTAACCTCCAAAGACAAGAAGATTGAACAGGGGCAGCTGTCATACCCCAAAATTTGCCCTCCATATATTCAAAAGATTTCATACATCCATACTCAAGGATTCCTCAAGAGTTGATCAGACAAACTCTCTCCTAGACAATCAACCCAAACTAGGGTTTGGTATCTCTCAAGTCAAGATGAGTTTCCAACATCTCCAATGGCCTTCATGCCTCCTCATATGCTTCAAAGTTTCTCCATGTCAAATTTCAAGCCTCACAAGTCATGTTTCCTCAGGCAATTGCTCAGATGGTTGAAAATCGGGTGTATTGGACAAAAAGTCAATTGTGGTCAACATACAGTCAAAACTTCTGATTTTTGGTCAACATCCTCATTTTGAAGTTACATTCATCATTTGATCAAGGGTTGATCATGATTCATCAAGAAAACTCAAGATTTGCTCAAAAGTCAAACTTTCTAAATTAGGGTTTCTAGATGAAAAGTCAACTGAACTTTGACTGATCATAACTTTCTCATACTTTCTCAGAAATTTTTCCACCACCTCTTGTTTTGAAGGAAATTCAATTCTCTACAATTTCATGTCTCACAAGAATGTCCAAAAAATGCTTCATTTGAGAGGTATAGCTCAAAACATTACAAGTCATTTTCAAAGTCAACAAAAAGTCAACTTTTTGTTTTGAAGATATATTGAGCATGATAACTCCAATTGAGATGAGACCAAAGACATTGTTTAGAGGACTCTTAGAGCTTTCCAAAAAGTCCAAGAACACTCAAAAATGTTGAAAATTGAGCAAGTTACACCATTCACAAGTTGGTCAATTTTGGAAGAATGCACAAAGAGAGATACTTCAAAAAATCAAATCTTTTGCAAATGGGCCTACTTTTTCTTCATCCTAACTTGTTCCTCATGCAATTAGGAATGTCCAAGCCCATGAACGAATTTTGATTTATTTTTCTATTTAATTTGTAATTTATTTATTTAAATGCAAATTAAATTTTAAAATAAATTATAAAATCAAAATTAATTGGAAGATTGATCTTTATTGCTTTCTTGTGATCCAATCAACCCATAAATGCCAGCAATTTCGAAATTAGATCAAATTTGGCAAGATTGGATTGAAATTGGACAAAATTTGAAAATTTGATTTCATGAGAATATCAAATTTGATTTCCATTGAATGTTGATCAATTCTTTCCAAATTCAATCCCAAATCCATCCAGCATATATACTTGATGCATACCTATCAAGAGAGAACGAAAAAATTGCCTCAAGAAACCCTAACCCAAACTCAAAAAACCGTGTCACTCAAGCAAGTGGGAATCCTACTTTCAGTCATTCTCAATCGTTTTTGAGGTGTCCAACAGGTTCCTTGATACCTCCAGAAGCGAATCAGACCTTTACTTTTCCAAAAAACATCAAGAATCAAGCAACCCGTGTTTGGTTTGTTCTTGAATTTTCAAATTTCGATTTCTCATATTCATGCATTATTAACTTGTTTTGTGTTTGTTTTTGTGATTAGTGATGAGTTTACAAGCTTTCTGGGCACTTTGATTGAGTTTCCATGGCCAGAAACACGACATGCCATGATTAGGGTTTCCTATGCCGTTTTAGGGTTTCTCTTATTAGGAAAAATTGGACAATAAGACCCATGCCATTGAATTCGGAATGATGTCCTGAATCGAACCATGGCCTTGGATTTTATTTATATTACGTGTGTTGCGTTTTTGATGTTTGCCAGGAACTTTGCGTCGAACCATGGCCGACGCTGCCTTTTCAAATTTTCAAAAGGTTGAAGACGATGGATGGCGCGAGCGGGAGGAAACCAGGAGGCGACGCGTGTAAATTCCACTAACTCCGTTTCCAAACAGTTGACATGCCTAGCTCAGTTGGTCAGCGCGTTGGTTTTCAAGGTTTGAAGCCAGAGTCCCCTGTTCGATCCAGCCAGGGACCATTTTCTTTTCCTTTTCACAAACTTGCATTATTTTCCTATTTTTCATATATTTTCTTTTATTTAATATTTTCCATTCATTTTAATTTCTTTTCACAATTTTATTCTGCATTAAAAAATTACCAAAAAACATTTTTTCTTTTTACATTATTTTCATAAAAATCTTTATTTAATTTAATAAATTAAAAAATATAATTTTTGCATGCATATTTATTTTATTTATATTTTTGCATTTAAATCACTTTTAATTGCATTTTAATTATTCAATCTTTTCCAAAAAATCCCAAAAAATTATTTTAATATATTTATCTTATTTCCAGCTTATATTAATTTTCTCATATTAAAATTTGCATTTTTTCTAACATTTTCTCTTATTCCGATTCCATCATATTTTCCGATTTTCTTATTCTTTCACAGGTTGCTCCGATTCGGACGTTTTCTTTTTATCATTTTATTTTTTCCAATAATGTAATTGCTCATGGGTTGTAATAGTTTAGTTTAGGGTTTTATTTTCCGCATTTTAAATTATGTATCTGCCCCAAAGCCATGTAATAGCGTAGGTTTATCTTTCCGCACCTTTACATTCCCGCACTTTACTTTCCGCAATTTACTTTCCGCACCTTATAAATCTTAGTAACTAGGCGTATGGCAAGATAATAATTGGACATAGCTCACACTAATCTTCAAGATAAAATATCTGAATTTGACACATTTCTTTCACACATGCACCCCTTAGGGTAATTCTCTCTCGATGCCTTTCGATTTCAAATGGTCAAGTCCCTCGAACGTAGAGGTATTCTAGCACCGTTGCCTTCCAAACAAATCATCATAGTCCCTTCGATACAAAGATCATAGACCCACGATGTCGCCTCCGAATACATGATCTTGACCTCGATTGTCGCCACGAAAATGATGATAGTCCCTTCGAATGTGCTAGGATACTTCCTACAAGTTGCCTTCTATGACCATCCGATGTCCTTCGAATGTCCCGCTTACATCCAACGAATGGAGCTACCTACTAACTAATGGTATGGCTAGCGCTATTCTAAAGGAACGAGAAGTATGAAAACGACCAATTCGAGTGGGTAATAAGTCTTTAGTTGCTTGCTCTAAACAAATGCTTTTCACACCACACACTTTTTCAAAGTTCAATTTCTTTCCAAAACAAAAACATTTCCGAACACTTTGTATACACTCCTACATGAGTCATTACAAAGTCAAAGCGAAATGCCTTTTTCAAAACATTTTGTCAAACACACGTAAAGCAATTTTAAAAGGTGATCTAGAGCAACTAAGAGCCTGTAGATAACTACGGATGGAAAGGGTGCTAATACCTTCCTTTTCATAACCATTCTCCGAACTCGTAATCTAACGAAGGTCTTTTTTCATACTTTTACCTTCCCTTAATTGATAAAATAAAAGTCGGTGGCGACTCTTGCTATCCGCACATTTGGATACAAAATCCTACAAAGTCAGCTTCATCAGATACACAAATCGGTAATACATCCATGTATTGAAGTCAAACAATGAAATTATATTTTAAAACGGATATTTGAATTTAAAAAAACGCGCGCAGTGTTCTTCATCTTCTCCAATCTTCAATCAATCCTCAAATCCTTATTTCTTGTGAAATTGAACGAAGTAAACATCAAACTTGATCGCTTTTAAGCCCGTGAACATGATTATGTTGTTTAATTTCATTTATTTTCAGTTTAACATGATTGAATTTTGCAAGAACACGAAGAACCCTAAAACTGAAAATCCTAATTAAAATCGTGTATGGTGAATGAATTTATCAATTGATTGAGGGTTATTGAGTTTTTTGGACTGGAATCAAAGAATCATAGAGTTTGAAGTTCGTGTTCTTACCTATTCAAGTTGAGATCGAAATCGATGATAGAGTGTTTCCAGTTGTGATTTTATGATTCTTAGAGCACCAACAGCCTTCAAGGATCATGTGTGAATGGTCTGCACATCACGAATTTGCCTGGATTGTCTTGACCAAGTCGACCTGCAGTTTGCTCAAAGTGAAACTTGAATTCGTGGTTAATGGAGTTACAGATCAAAGATGATGGTTTGGATCATTCATATGGAGTATATTGATGAGGTTTGGATGATCAAAACATAACTAGCTCGAGCCAAACTATAAATTTGAAGTTTAAGGCAGTTTTGGTAAGTTTGTGAACATGGAGTGCAAAATCTGTTTTTTAGCTTTACCTATGTTGATTTTAAGTTACAAACCAATTACATATGATATTTACAACATGTTAGACACCAAACATCTCATGTTTCTTCACAAGTTTTCAAAAATGCAAGATTTCTCAATTTTCACTATGTTACTTGAATTTTAAGAAAGAAGAGAGAAAGCATGTTCTTGCATAGCTTTGGTGTGGTTTGAATTGGCCAACATGACCTCTATTTATAGGTCTCAAGTTCTGAAAGATAAGGGAAGGAAAATGGCTTTGGTATTTACAAGTTGCCTTAGAGGGCAAGGAAGTCATTTTTGCATTAAATGCAAACGGAAGCTTCCTTTTAACCATGGTTAATTTTTCAACTTGATCTTATCCCATCATAATTACTCTCCATCTGATTTTTTATCAGCTCTAACTCTCTTTGCAAGGTGGCATGGCTTCTAGAAGAAGAAACTCAAAAATGACCTATAATCTTGAACTTTGTACTTGAAAATCAAGGATTTTGGAGCTCTATGTTTCAAAATCAAAAGTATAGCTAGACTCCATGGATTTGAGAGTTCTTGGACATTTTGGAAAGCTTGTTTCAAGGGCTAAAACTTTCATGTTTTGAGTTTTTTCCAATTCAAAGTGGAACTATGTGAAAAAATGCCATGAAGTTTGAAAAATGTGAAATTTTAACACTTGAAAAAATTTCTAAGTGTTGAAAATTTTGACTTTTTGTTGACTTTTCCAAATTTCTTGATTTTTTATGATCATGATGGATCATTTGAAATATTTTGATGATTGAAAAGTTTTATCTTGAAAAAGTTGACCAAAAGTCAAAGTTTGACTTTTCAGTGCAGTTGAAATTTCATAAGATGATTCAGAAATTGACTGATGAAATCTGTGAACTTTTGTGATGTTCTGAATCCAGAAATTAGGTCAACATGTTATATCTAAGATATTAAGATCAATATCCAATCAAAAAAGTCATTCATTGATCAGAAAATCAGAGATTGCTTGTCCTCGATGAAAACCCTAATTGGTCGATCCTTGATAGATCATGAGGAAAATTTGATATCCAAGATCGAGGTTGATGGTTTGATCAAGATAGATCAAATGAGGTGGATAAAACTCAAACCTAATTGATTTCTTGAATCGATGAAAATTGATGAAACCCTAATTTTGACCTGTAGAAGCTACACCCGATTAATTCTGTTTTGAACTGTTAGTGATGCAATGATGCAAATGTAAGGTGGTATATTAGGTCAAAAATTGGGATATGACACGCAATAACTAAATTGAGTTTTTTCTTCAAGTCAATTTGCAGTAAGGTGATCGATCCTGAGATCTTACCAACATTGCAAAAAGAAATAGTTGTTACTTTGTGTGAGCTTGAAATGTATTTTCCTCCCGCTTTTTGACATAATGGTTCATCTTGTCGTTCATCTTGTGAAAGAGACACAATTGTGTGGACCAGCTTATATGAGATGGATGTACCCTGCTGAACGTTTTATGAAAATATTAAAAGGGTATGTGAAAAACCGAAGTCGACCAGAGGATTGTATTGCCGAACGATACGTTGTTGAAGAAGCGGTTGAGTTTTGTACTGAATATTTGTCAAATGTTCAATCAATTGGACTCCCCAAATCTCATATTGTTGAAAAAAAAGAAGGTAAGAAGCTAATTGGGAATAAAGTTGTGACAGTATCAAGGGTCGAACGGGATCAAGTGCATTTGTATGTTATGCACAATGAGATTGAGGTTGAGCCGTATGTTAAAATGCACAAGGTTGTTCTTCGAGGCTTAAATTCGAATATAAATGAGAATTGGATTGTACGAGAGCACAACCGAAGTTTCATAACATGGTTTAAGGAACATATTTATTCAAAGTATCGTTCAGATCCCTCCTGAGTAACAGAAAGGTTGAGATGTTTAGCATATGGTCCAAGTTTGGTTGTGTTTTCTTATAGCGCATACGCAATTAATGGATACACATTTTATACCAAAGAACAAGATGATAAAAGTACTATGCAAAATAGTGGTGTCACCTAGGTAGCTGAAGCAATCCACATATCAAGTGTGAAGGACTTAAACCCGAAATTTCCAAATCTGTTGTATTTTGGGGTTATCGAGCGCATTTGGGTGTTTGATTACGAGAAATTTCAGATTCCTATATTCGGTTGCAAGTAGGTTGAAAATAGTAATGGTATACGAATGGATAAGTCAGGATTTTTGCAAGTGGATCTTAACAGGGTGGGGTACAAAGATGAGCCTTTCATTCTAGCCTCTCAAGCTAAACAAGTGTTCTATGTCACTGACCCGACAAGTATGAAATGGTCTATAGTGTTTTTCTCTAACAAAGTAATTGATGAAAACATTGGAGATCAAGGCGATATTGGTGTTGACATTGAATCTTTTACCAGAAATGATCAAAATGAGAATGAATAATTTATTAGAAATGATCATAATGAGGGTATTTGGATCAATCCAACCGTCCGCGTTGTTAAGAGACGAGTAGAACATATTCCTACCAAGAAAAGAAATAGATGTTAGTGAAAAAGGTAATAGTATATATAATTATAGCCTATATCATTCAATAAAATTTTAATATATGTCATTTCATTTTTTTTCTTTATGGTATATATAATTATAGCCTATATCATTCAATAAATTTTAAATATATGTCATTTCATTTTTTTTCTGTATGGTATATATAATTATAGCCTATATCATTCAATAAATTTTAAATATATTTCATTTCATTTTTTTTCTTTATAGTATATATGATTATGGATTTTTATATATGTCATTTAATTTAATTTTATTTTTCTTTATTACAGGTCAAATGGCTAGTAATCAAGATACTTCAGAAAATGTTCCACAAGATACTTCAGAAAAGGATATCACACGAGGCATAACTATTATGCGGGGTATCATCCGTGATAAAGATAGAGGAGTTACATATAATATAGATTGGAATAATGAGGACCAACTAATTGGATCTAATTATGCAAAGCTGACAAGCTACATCGGTACGCTTGTTCGTATACACATTCCGATCACCACTCCTAGATGGAAAAAAGGAGAGTTGGACGAGGCTAAAGAAAATTTTTGGACTGAAATAAAGGTATCATATATGGTTGTTGTTATATGCTTTATATTGACGATAATGTGTTTAAATTACATATACTAACACCCTCTATGCGTATGTTTTTTTGTAGAGGTCCTTTAACATTGAAGATGCCCGCAAAAAGTATATAATGGGCTTGGCCGGAAAAAGACACAGAGGGTGGAGAACTTCTTAACAAATAAGTATCTTAAAGATGAGGAAGGAAATTTTGTTGAAGAGGATCTTGAACGTCCAAAGAAATATGAGAGCTTCATTACACCCGAAGAATGAGTTGCTTTTGTAGGTCAAAGAAGAGACGAGAATTTCAAGAAAGTGAGTACCGTAAATCGCGAGAGAGCGTCAAAACCCGCATATCCATATGAAAAATGGCGTTTGGGATATGCACGCTTATAGGAGAAAATTGTAAGTAAATATCAATTCTACGATCTTATTAATTCTCTCAATGTGTTATAATTGATGATTATATTATTTGTAACAATGCGTAGTTGGAAGAGACGCAAAGCGACGAAACATCACTACCCGCACATGTGTTGTGGAAGGAAGCTCGTGTTGGCAAAGATCGAGTTGTTAATACCGATCTGCAACATGTTTATGATGAGTGTGTAAGTATAACATTGTGTCTTTAATTAAATTATATTAAATGTTTATTAATATATAATTAACATTGTGTCTTTAATGTTTGATATGTAAATGAATTACAGGAGACCCTATCGCAATCGGTATCCACGGGTGATGACCAGGATATCAGGAGCGTACTCAGTCGAGCACTAAATGTTGCTGAGTATCTAGGTCGGGTGAGGGGTAAAGTTCATGGTGTGACTCCAACCTCTCTGTATAAGAATCCAAGAAAAAAATCCTAGCAATGCAGAAGTGATGCAAACATTGTCGGATTTACAACAGAAGGATAAAGAGAGATATATGGCGGAAAAGAGCAGTTCACAGCTGAAAGAAACTAGTGACAAGGCTAGTATCAACTGTCAACATAAATTTCCCGAGGTGATTAAGATGATAATCCATTAGAGAAAGTTTAATTGTAATTTATAAAGGAAGTCTAACGGTTATTATTGGTTTAGGGCATTTTATGTTATCAGCTATACCTATCGTCGCTGACTTATCGAGTAGTTGGCAAAGGAAAAGTGCACAACACCTTGGGAGATTTACTTCACCATAGACCGCTCTCGGATGGACACATGAAGGTATCAATTGATGTTGTTTTAGATCTGAATGCGTTGCTACCGGTACCTGACATTGTTGCGGAGATCACATTGCTGCGAGATGCAGTAGGATCTTTTGTGGCATGGCCATCAGATCTTATTTTCATAGATGATCAGGTATGTTTAAAACCATTATGAATCTTTAAGTATTCAACTGACAGTTCTGACCTCAATTTTTTACATGGTAATTTTAGACTCCTACAAAACCCGCATCTAAGGATAAAGGGATTTTGCAGCACGGTGAGTCTGTTGCATCGCAAAGAGAGGTACGTTTAAAGTGTTAATTATATGATCAGAATAAAAAACTGCATAACTTTATATCTTACATAAGTCTATATGATTTTTAGGTACCTTTTTCAAGGGTCACAACAGGTGAGCCAGAAAGTTGGTAGGGTACCACCTAAGAAAAGGGTTCCTGTCCGAAAATTTGTGCCTAGATTTCAGCACTGTCTTGAAACACTAGTGGGCACATCAGATTTGATGAATGGTGGTATTCCTCAAATGGATATGGATGCGTGTGTCTTTGGTTTTCCTTGTACCGAAACAATTGGACACAAGTACATGGAACAAATCTTTCTTCATGGAGAATTAGGCGTCATTGTTATGCACTCGTACATCCGGTAACCCGACCAATATATTATTTAATTGGTTGAACATTTTTTTTAAACATTTAATTGAAATAGTCTAATATTAATTATGTTTTTATTTAAGGATGTTATTTGACAAATTGACGTGCGGGAATCAATTGTCAAATAGATTCCATTTCGTGTCTTCCTCCCGTGTCAGCGGAGCGATAATTGCTAGGGAACCGAAGTCAGTAAGAGAGCACTTGGTCGATAGATTCATGGCAACTGGCAGTACAGAAAGCTTGTATCTTTTGGCGTATAATACAGGGTTAGATTTTCATTCTAAGTTCATTTTAATATTTGTATTTTCTACTTTAAAATTTTCATCTAAATTGTTGCTTTAATTTATAGATGTCACTAGTTGTTGCTTGCTATCTATCCCATAAAAGAAGTGATCTATTATCTGAATTCGGTTGACGGTGATTAGACAAATTATCCGGATATGAAGCTAATGATTGATACGTAAGTGACATTATTCTAAATATTCGTTTGTGTTTATATATTTAACTATTTCTATGTCATTGTTCTAAATAAATATTTTAATTTTGTCAGTTCAATACAAGTATTCCGATGTCAAAGGGAAGCACGAGTACCACGGTCTAAATCAAACAACATTAATTGGATCAAAGTACAGGTATATTAATTTCCACAATTTTGCTTATAATATTTATGCTACTTAATAAAACAATACATCTATATATTCTTATTTTATTTTCTATGTAGTGTCCTCAACAACAAAACGGCATAGATCATGGATACTTCGCTTTGAAGTTTATCAAAGAAATCATTCAAATGAATGAAATAGAGATTCCAATCACGGTATGGATTTATACTTTGTTTTATTATTTATCGGATATTTCATACAATTTATTACTTTTAACTAAATCATGCATATTTTTTGTTTTGTTATGTAGTATTTTGATGAATACAAGTGTGCATATTACACGAAACTTCAATTGGAAGAACTCAAAAAGGAGTTGTGTCAATACTTTATTGAGCAAAGAATCTTATAAGGTATGAATACATTATTGTGTGAAAATGGTTATGAATACATGGTTTTGTGTATACAATACTGACCGTGTTATTATGTTCAAATCTTGCAGGATCAGGACTTTGAATATATATGTACATTCAGACTGATTTACTTAGTGTTATATTGCTGATTTTGTTAGGGTTGATTTTGGTACGTTTAAAAATATGTTAATTGAATTACAATGGTGTATATATATTTTGGATATGAATGGTATATAATGGTATTTGTATATAATATTTAAATTTGGTATTTGGATAACAATGGTATATAATGGTATTTGTATATAAGATTGTAAATTACCGGTTTATGAATTACAGGTTTATGAAATAATGCTGCAAAAAATGCAGGTTTAAAAATTATTTAAATTTTTATTTTTCAGTAGAAAATCTATGAAACCGCTTTTAACCTAAAAGCACTGCCATAGGCCACCTATGAGAGCACTTTTTGAGTAAAAGCACTGTCTAAGGTATACCTATGAAAGCGTTTTTCACCAAAAAACGCTTTCATAGGTGGCCTAAGGCAGCGCTTTTTTCTGGAAAAACACTTTCTTAGGCCTACTTTAGAATGCCTTTAATGCATTCTGTAGGCACCTATGAAAGTGTTTTTCCAGGAAAAAGCACTGCCTTAGGCCAACCAATGAAAGCGCTTTTCACCAAAAAGCGCTTTCATAGGTTGTCCTACGAAAGCGTTTTTTCCTAAACAAAAAGCGTTGCTAAAACCTATAGCAGCGCCACCTACGAAAGCGCTTTTAAAGCCCAAAAAAGCGCTTTCATAGGTCATTTTTGGCCTAGTGTCGGTCTAATCTTGACGGTAATTCTGAGTTTAGCCTTATTATTAACTCTATTAAGTTATGTTATTAGATTTTTCCAATTTTGAGGTAAAACATATTAAGCGCCAAACAAATATGGTTGCCCATTTCTTATCTAAGGCGGTTAATTGTTGGTCTAAGCGCATTATTTTTTATGAGATTCCTCCTTGTATTACATTTATGTTGATTAATGAAAAAAGTCAACTTTGATTTTGTCAAAAAAAATTTATAAATTGTAAGTGATTTTTACCAACACATCAACATGTGGAAGTCAAAATATGTGAATAAGTTCTTGATTTTTGGTTGGAGATTATTTTTTAATCGACTTCAACAAAATCGATGTTATCTAAATCACAATCCAATATGGCCCTTAAATTTCATGGAAGAAGAAAATTTAGAGCGTCTTTTTAGTAGTTGTCATGTTGCTTTTTCTTAGTAAAAAAAGATTTATGATGGGCTTCAGGTTAATTTGCCTTTGGTGGTCGAGCACTCGATTATATTAGAAACTTCAATTAGGAGTAGATTTTGTTTTGATTCAGAATGATTTTTTGTATTGACTTTATGTTAGTCTATTTGGACGGTTAGAAATGTCATTATTTTTTATGGAGGGATTCTTAATAACTTAGATAAGTTTGGTATTAGATTGATTTCTTGCTAGTTGTAATACGGATAATAATTTATTATGGTCGAATTTGTGTGTATTTCCGATTAATCTGATAGATTCCTCTCAATATTTTATAATAATTGCTTATTTTGTTCTTTGTTCGTTGATGGATTGCACATACCATGTATATTTAAGTTATTTTATAATATTTAAGTTTTTTGGCAAACACTACGTTAATATACATAAGAGACAAATGGTAATAATTATAATTTATTAATAATGTTTTTACTATTCTATAAGAGCAAAAACACTTTTTAATGGTATAAGCTCAGAATGAACTTTGTATTTATAGAGTGATAAAATAACTTATTACATATAAAGGGGAGAAATATGGCTAAAATTGTAAAGTTTGTTTATGTTATGATTATCGTTCTTTCTCGACAGACGTTGAAGGTAAGCCATTTTTACCCTTTTTCAAAATTTCTTAATTACTTTTTGTACATTATTATTTTAACTAATATGATTTATAATTTACATTACTTTTGATTTTTTCTTCTTACAGCGTGGCATGCTAGTAGACGTTGTTTTAGAGATTCAGATTGTAATAAAAATAAGTGTAAAAAGCCTACAGTAATTAAGTGTGTTAGTCGTCTCTGTTCATGTGTAGCGGTATTTATACGCCCTATATAATTTGATTTTTACTTCGTTATCTAATTTCACGATTGATATTATTATGAATTTGCAATCTAAGATGATGGATGTGAAATAAAATAAGTTGTCAATCAGTATTAATGAGGCTGATCGGGGCACGATTCCCGGCGGAGATCGGAGGATGAGATCCGTGGCCATCATCATGATCGAAGGGAGCTCGCCAGTGCATCATCGAGAGAGCTGATCAGAAATCTGCATGAGATTGTGCGATAGTTAGGAAGAATTATATTGAAACAAGTTTTATATATGGCACAGGTGATAAACAAATGTAGTGCTGTTCAAAAAATAAGTTGTCATTGTTGCTGCAACTTTCAGTTTAAACGCCCAGATTTGTAAAAAGTGATGATGCCAAGATTATTGTCATGTGAATAAAGCCAATTTGAATGAAGATTCTTGATTTATGAAAAAAATATGATATTGTATGTACTGTGTAAAAAAAAACAAAGAGTTAGTAAATAAATTCATTCTTATCAAGGAAAGAAAATGATATCTTATGAAAAATTATGAAATTTGTGAAAGTGAGAATTTGTTGATTGAGGATCCGTGTGAATTTCCTGGAACCGGAAATTAGCATCCAAAAGATTAGAACATAATTTCTTTACAAATAAACTACCATCAAATATTTATGGCATTGTATGGTAAAAACAGTGAATACATAATAAAATAAATAAATAATAAGGGGTGCCTTATGTTAAAATCATGGTCCAAAAGACAAAATTCAATTAGAAACTTTGAAAAGAAATTGTAACAAGAACAAATGTGGTGCTTTCATTGAGAGAAACTGTAAGAAATTGTTAGTGATTATTGGTAGAAAGAAAAGAAAATGTTGTATCAAAATTGGCCTCTATTTATAACAAAATATTAGGTTAAACAAATATCGAAAAAATTAAATATTGATCAATGACTCAAAAAATGTCATTTAATTGTGATTTGTAATTTAATCAATTAATCAATATTTTCCTAATTTCTTTTTACTTGCTCCCCAAGATTTGAAAACATGCCAAAATAAGAACAAATTGGTTTTAAAACTTTCCTTTTTTTTATTTTGGTCTAAAAATGCATAAAATGATTAAAAAAAAGTAAAATAACATTTTTAAAAATACATAAATAATAAAATTCAAAATTAGTATTTAAATAATAAAATATGATTTTATGATTTTGAAAATAGATTTAAAAGGAAAAGAAAGTTAGTAACAAATAACAAAAAAATGTTAAAAGTGCAACATGTGAGTTTTGAACCCATGACTTCATATTTACAAAGCTTACCTCCTTACCAATTGTGCTATCTTACTTATCCGAAATAGAAATGCAACTGAAAGTATATGGAGACGTAAGATTTTATATTTAAAAATACAAATAATTTGAAATAAATTATTATATTTTTAAATAGACCTTGAGAACGAATATTTATAAAAGTCCCCGGAATATTAGTGTAATAAACCAAAAGAAATTTAAAACCAAGTTTGAAAATAATTTTGACCGAGTATCGAGAGGCAAATTTTGGGGTATGACAAATGCCTGCTCAATCTTCTTGTACTGGAAGGGTTAGATTGGCGTGCTTGCCTTTCGTGACCTGGAGGTAGAAGATGATTGAACACTCGAGTACACCTCAAAATTTACACTCACTGTTGGTGATGACGCGGGAATGGGCTTACAGATGCCATTTGAGAGGTGGAGATTTCACTGGGAACGAGTCGACGCTAGACTCAAGATTGTTGTCCAATAGGAGAATTGTTGGAGATGGGCTTAAGATGCCATCCGGAAAGATCGATGCCGAGGAGTGAGCCGACGCTAGGCTCAGACGCTTCGAGTGGAAGGAGACGGGCTTAAGATGCCATCCGAGGGAGTCGTACGTTAGACTTCGTGCTCATCTTTGAATGAAGTTATTGATTTGTATTGGTTTTTTAACCAAATATGCAGCATTCTGAAAATGGAGAAGTGTTGACAAGTAGTCGGAGATGGGCTTAAGATGCCATCCAAGGCCATCGAGTCGCACGCACCACCGTTGATAAGAGAGAGTCAGAATAGATCTTCGTGCTGATTACTCTGAGGGTATAGTAGTTGGCAAAGTGTGTACAGCTTCCCTGTTATGCATCGAGTATTGGTCCACTGCCTGTTATCGGAGGATAACTTGTGATCGTCGGATAGTTTTCCGCCTAGCTTCGCATTAATCTCGGATCCGTTGTCGGAGGACAACAAGGGCGGTCGTTCGATAGTTTTCCGCCTAGATTCGGTCTTAATCTCGACCGCTTGTCGAGGACAACTAGGGCGTTTTTCGTATAGTTCTCCGTCTGATTCGGTATTAATCATGGACCAGAGCGCTTAAGTGATTTTCATCTGTTTTGGAGAAAACAAGAGAAACTTTGATAGAATATTGTTAGTCTTATGCGAAGTCTGATGCATGACGATGTGTATGAATGACATATGCATGTATTATGACTTTATAAGAAATGTATGAATGATAGATGTTGTGGTATTTCAAAATATATCCATCTTGAAGAAGATGCAAATGTTCTGCTTGAGGATTCTGACTTTTGTTTGGGGACGGAATGGACGGAAACCCTGAGAAGAAAGAAAACCTTGATTCCTCCGGTGCACTATCTGACCAAGTCTTGAGCCCAGAAAGATAGAGGTACGCTGTCGAGGACCTTGTGCATAGACCCTGTTGGGAAGAATCTTGGAGGTACTCTACCGGGATTTTGTGTGTAAATCTTGCTGGAGAGTATTTGGTAGTTGGAGACCGGGTTAGAAGAATCTGGAGCCCGTTGTAATCTCCGACTGGGAATGAAAGGTGTAGGTTTCTCCGATGCACTATCCACCAAGTTTCGTGTCCGATACCGGGGAAAGAGGGAATTTGAGATATCTTGTTGGAGACAAATACCTTGGCGGGGACAAGATGTTATCGTCAAGACGTGTAACCTGTTAAGTTGAGTGGAATCACCGCTGGGGACCGACGGTACCATCGGGGAGATTTATGGTGAGCAACACTCTGGGAGGAGTGATTTGACTTGTGGAGGAAATGTGGCGATGGCCAAGAAGTTCGCAAACTTGTAAGAAAGTAAAAAAGCTATGCGAAACAATCGTGAAGTTCCAATTATGCTAGTACTCATATATTTCAACTATCTCATCCCCTTGTCACGTGAGAAAGTAGTGGATTGATCTTCGCCATTTGAATCTTGAATATAGTAGTCTGTAGATAAGTGATCCGACGAGACATAGTCGACGCTTAAATCCCTAACTTTTGCCTAGACCGCCTTTCGGTTTTCACCAATGATACCTTTTTGCCCAAGCCGCCGTGTTTTCGACTTGCCGGTGTACACTTTTTGTATATATCCTTAACTTTTGCCCGAACCCTTTGGTTCACCAGATGCCCTTATTTTTGCCTAGGTCACCGACCTAGCGGTCTCTTTATGCGTAGTATTTTTTGACTATGTCTGCATTCACAGGGTGTGGGAAGTCTTCACCATCCATGGTGCTAAGGATCATAGCTCCGCCAGAAAATACTGTCTTGACTACAAATGGTCCCTCATAGGTGGGAGTCCATTTTCCCCTGGGATCACCTTGTGGAAGAATGATACACTTGACTACTAGATCGCCGACTTGGTAGACTCGATGCTTGACCTTCTTGTTGAATGCTCTGATCATTCTCTTCTAATAGATCTGTCCATGGCAGATGGACGCGAGTCGTTTCTCATCAATCAAATTAATCTTGTCAAGGCGGTCCATCCAACTCTTCGCTTAACTCAAGGTCCCGAGGACTCGTCGAGGGTATCCGAACTCGATGGGCAGGACGCCTCCATACCGTGATACAAGAGAGAAGGGGTTGCCTCGTTGATGTCCGATCGGTGTGATAACCATGAAGAGAAAATGGTAACATCTCATGCCAATCTTTGTAAGTCACTGTCATCTTCTGTATAATCTTCTTAATATTCTTGTTGGCGGCTTCCACTGCGCCATTCATCTTAGACCGATAAGGAGAAGAATTATGATGTTTGATCTTGAATGCGTAGTTCGATCATCTTGTTGTTGAGATTAGAGCCATTATCTCGTGATAATCCTTTCGGAGTGCCATACCGGCTGATAAGATTATGTTTGATGAATCGAGCCACAACATTCTTGGTAATAGATGCATACGAAGCTGCTTCTACCCACTTGGTGAAATAATCAATAGCCACAAGGATGAAACGATGTCCGTTGGAAGCTGCGGGCTTGATTTCTCCGATCATGTCAATGTCCCACATTGCAAAAGGCCAAGGAGATGTTAGAACATTCAGAGATACTGGAGGTACGTGCACTTTGTCTGCATATATCTGGCACTTGTGACAAGATCGAGCGAAGGTGCAATCAACTTCCATGGTGGACCAATAGTAACCTCGTTCTCAAAATCTTCTTAGCCATTGTATGTCCACCGGAGGGTACCAAATGCGCTTCGTAACTCTTCCATAATATGTTCATTGCTTTTCGTCTACACAATGAGTAAGCACAAGTCGTGGTTGCTTTGTATAAGATGTCGTAGAGGAAGAATTTGATGCAAATCTTCTCAAGAACTTATCATTGATGATGCCCTCGGGATATTCTGAGTCTCAAGATACCTCTTCACGCCATAGTACCAAGGTTTCTCTTCTCGCATCAAGTTCACAAAGAATATGCCGGTTCACAACTTTTCAATAATGATCCGGGAGCCTCGTTGTCCCATCTCGACCTTGAACATAGACGATATAGTAGCCAATGCATCCGAATCGATTCTCTTCGTGGAATGTGATTGAAAGTGATCTCTTCAAGTAGGGCATCAAACTTAGAACATGCTCGATAGGAATGAGATTCGGATGCTTCGATCCCACTCGCCTTAACTGACCGATCACTAAAGTCGAGTCTCCATATACTTGTAAGAACTTGATTCTAAGTCAATAGCGCTTTAATACCCATGATGCACGCCAGATTCGACCATGTTGTTGGTGCAACCAAACATAATCCGGTAAAAGGCGTGTCCGCCTGTAGGGATGTAATGATGGCGCCAATGCACAAGCGCGTTGAGGCTCCATCAAAGACCATGGTCCATCGATCCTTGTTCGTGTCCTTCGTCTGGCCGGTTCTTCATCGAACTAGTAGAACATCTTCATCTCGAAATTCAAACCGCATAGATCGATAGTTATCTACGGCTTGGTGAGCTAAATGATCGGGTACTACACTTCCTTTGATTGCTTTCGAGAAGTGTACCGATGTCGATTCGGTCAAGATCATTTGCCATCTTGCTATTCTTCCGAGAGATTTGGTTTCTCAAATATGTATTTTATCGGATCCATCTTGAAATCAACAAGGTAGTGTGAGTCAACATATATTATCTTAGTCGGCGAGCAGCCAAGTTAAAGCGCAAGTTTTCTCGAGGTGAGTATCTTGTTTCACAAGTAAACTTTTGCATACTCTTTTCGACTGCACTCATATATTGCCCAACACACACCCCATTGAGTTCTCTAACACCGCAAGTACATGATAAGAGGTCTTCCTTCGGTAGGCGGCATCGTGATAGGAGGATTCAGGTACTCCTTGATTTTGTCAAAAGCGATCCGAAATCGCCGTCCGCTCCACTACTTGATCTTTCTTTAGTAACTTCAAGATTGGCTCACAAGTAGCTAGATGTGCAATGAACTGCAATGTAATTCAATCGCCCAAGAAACCTCGACTTCCTTCTCTGGGGAGTGGCATTTCTTGAATGGCTTTGACCTTAGCGGGTCAACTTCAATACCTTTACCATCGACAACAAACCCTAAAAGTTTTCCTGATCGACTCCAAAGGTGCACTTGTTGGGATTAAGCCTCACCGCATTTCTTCAATCCAAACAGCAGAAATGATCTAGATGTTCTTCTTCAGATCGAGCTATCATGTCGCCGACATAGACCTCTATCTCGTGATGAATCATGTCATGAAATAACGCCACCATAGCATAAGTGGCGCCCGCGTTCTTCACCGAACGGCATAACCTTGTAATGTAGTGCCCCACCGTAATGAAAGTAGTCTTCCATGTCTTCGGAGCCATTTTGATCCGATTGTAACCGAGAAACCATCCATGAAGGAGAAAACCTTATGCCGAGCGGTGTTGTCAACCGAACATCAATATGAGGCGTGGAAAATCGCTTCTGACTCGCTTTGTTCAGATCTCTGTAATCCACACACATTCGAACTTTACCATCCTTCTTAGGTACGGGTACCACGTTTGCAACCCATTGTGGATAAGAAGTAACAGCTAAGAAACCGACGTTGAACTGCTTCATGACTTCGGCTTTGATTTTCTCTAACATCTCGGGACGCATGCGACGAACCTTCTGTTTCACTGGGAGAAAACCTTCTTTTGTTGGCAATCGATGAACCACAATATCAATGTCCAAACCCGGCATGTCTTCGTATGACCAAGCAAAAACCTCAATATAGTTTCGTAGCATCTGAACCAACCTTTCTTTAACACTGTTCTCAAGACCCGCTCCTATCTTGATCTCTTTTCTGTTTCGCTGCCCAAATTCACAACCTCAACTTGTCTTCGTGGTGGTCAGATAACTCGCTCTTCCGTCTCAGTGACAAGTTCTCCCGGCACTTCACAATCTTCCTCACTTCTTTGGCTTGGTAGATCGGATTATCAAGTCATATTTAGCAATAGCATAGTATCAACGAGATTCGAGTGATTCTCAGTTGTATCACGGGTGTGTAAGAAACACATAGCTTTTGAAGGGTGATAAAGTAAAAGAAAACAAACAACAATTGAATGCAAAAGTCCCACGATTTTATTGAATGAAAATATGCAAATGATGATAATAACCCTTACAACGAGCCATGATGCCCCGGCAAGGCACTAGGCTTTAGAGTTTATTGTTCAAAACATAGAAAATAAAAAGCAAAACAAAACAAGAGCAATTACTCGCCTAAAGGAGATTGGTACGATGTCTCTCGCCTTCCAATTGCCGAGTCCTTTGTCGGGAGTTGGGAAGATCCAATTGTCGATGTCAAGTCACTGTCGGCTTTATAGCATGGACTGCTCGATTGATGCGAAAGGAAGTTGGCCGCACGTCACGCGTATCATCTTCGACCTTTGATGGTGAAGCCTAAACCAGTCTTGTCAGATTTGAAAGGGAGATCAGGGAGCTGACCCCAAATAGCACTACCTCTTTCTTCTACAGCAGCTTGAGCATCCTTCAGCGAGGCCATCCTAGGCGGAACTTTAGCAACTTCAGGAGTGACAGAGAGTGCATGACTGGGATTGTTTCAAAAGCTTGACAGGGAGTCTCAAAGAATCCACCCTCCATCTCGAGGTATCGGAATGATTGTAGATGACTGACCATATATTCTTCTTCACCACATACTATAACAACTTTCCCTTTCACCGGGTACTTCAGTCGATGCGTAGAGGTAATACCGTCCCATGTATCCAAGGGCCCAAGTAGGTAAGAGTAAGTCGGACGGATGTCCATAACAAAGAAAGTGGAGTCAAAAGTATGGAACCGACTTTAACAGTGTAGTGAGTTTCCAAGCACTGCTCGCTTAGAACCATCAAAAGCTCTCACAATTATGTCACGGTTTCGTGACCAACCTTCAACGCCAAGTCGATCGAAAGCGCCTTCGAGGATGTTCGAGTGTAACCAGATCCACCGTAACATGAGACAAGGTAACGCCTTGCATTCAACAGTAGATGTGCAAGGCTTTGTTGTGTTTCTTTCCGCAGAGTTAGATCAAGATCGTAGAAGCTTTAGCCGTTGTTGGCAGCCGACTAGCAATACAAACTTCAAACCGTCTGGTAGTGTCTTGTGGTACGTGATCGTTCTTCGTAAACTTCACCAAGGCGTTAGTATGAGCCTCGGAGCGTAAGAGCAGAGCAAGCATGGAGATCTTCGACGGAGTCTGCCCTAACTGCTCCACAACATTGTAGTCACCCTTCTTGATAATCTTCGCATTCCTCCATTTCTTGTTTGAGGTGTCTTCAAGAACTTCCTTTGGTACTTCGTCGAGGTGACGAGTCACCGGTTCTTTCTCTAGCTTGGGGAATGGGTTGAATAGTTGGAATGCGAGTGAGTCGCAGTTGTCTTTGGAGGAGATATTTCGAGAGAAAATCCTTCCGCTCGTCACCTTACTTGATCCGTGATGTTGTCAATGTCAAGAATGGTAGCTTCAATCGTAAGATCTTCAATGGTCGAGGGTCTTGCTTGACGCCATGATAGTAAACATCACCCATAATTCCAAGGAATAGCTTTGTCGAGGAATATGGAACCGGTCTTGGAGAAGTAATAATGAGAGGTGCCACTCTAGGCATGTGGATCGCAGAGGAAATTATAGTGTTAACATCAAGATAGTCTTCGGGAAATCGTCACCCCATCCGGTTACCTTAACATCTTCAATAGGAATCTTGTAGCTCTCAGGAACAGTGTACTTCACCATGTAATCATACTTTCCACTTGGTTGTCCCAAGGTATCCCATGCAGATGATACAGTTTCATTCACATCTTCGATCTTCAGTTTCTTAGACATATCTTCACATAGACTTTCCACATGTGGCTTCAGGAATAGTATTTCACGGTTATCCATCATGCACTGAACACGTCTTCTTAACCATGCACAACCATCAGGTGCAGATGGGCACCAACGACAATTCTCTGGGCATCCTGGGTTGACACCGACTTGTAGCAAGTTCTTCTTAACAGTAATCAGAGGAATGGTCAAGTCATCTATATTGAAAACGTAAGTATCTTCACCAACAGCATTGGAATTTTTGTCATGGTTAGGCATAGGCGCGTTGATCACATTCGGAGTCTCAACAGGAGGATCAAACTCAATCTGCTTAGCTTCAATCATATCTTGAATCTTGTTCTTCGATCCCAACAATCATCGATTATGTCCTGGCTATTGGAGTGGTAAGCACACTTAGCATTAGGATTGTATCTCGAGAGGAGTATTGACACCGAGGAGGATCCTTCAAAGTAATCACCGCTTTCAACATGTGTTGCAAGGCTTGCGACAATGGCATGTTGATCTTTGTAAACCGCTTCGTGGCGCTGCTCGTTATGCGGTTGTCTCACGAGGTTGTGTTGATGTAGAATTGAGATCACCACCGCCCACGTATTGAGCACGGTCGGTCTTGGCTCGCTTTTCTAACCATACACAAAGATTAGCTTCTTTCTTACCACCAAAAGATCTCTTCGCAACATTTGATAACGACTTACCTGAATCTTCCCGCTTGATACTTCAATACGTCATCAATATCAACTCGTTGAACCCGATCAAGAGTTTCCAATCGATGATTGAAGAATGGGCCCGCTGTTCCCATAAACATATCAACCAACTCCCTATGGACAAGGGTGGTTGAACTCACCGCTAGATCTCTCCATTTATGAGCATACCCTTGAACTTCTCATCACGACCCATGGACATGCTCAGTAGTTGCATGCGAGTGGGTGTCAATTCAAGATTATACTCATATCGTCTCAGAAAGCATCCGCTAAGTCACCCAAGTACGGATACGGCCAGTCGATAATACCACTCCAATCGAGTTCCGACAAACTCTTGAAAATAGTGCATCCACAACTTTCACATTAGTGGGATTGATCTTCAACATAGGACTTCAAATGCGCTTGACAAGACATGCCATCATACTTGGCAAAATTTGGAACTTTGAACTTGGAGGAATCACCACACTGTGGACAAGACTCAGATCATCAAAATTCAGCCCGACATCTTCGTGTTTTCCACAAGATTCAGGCGGTCTTCAAGTTGCTTGTACTTGTCATCTTCATCAGAGTATTGGCCATCATCATATTCTTTTTCAGGCTCATGCTGGCTGCCTTCGCCATCACCCTTGACACTCCCCTCATTCTTAACACTTCCATCAGAGAGCTTTATTCGACTGACCACTTTAGGACCACCCTTGTAGCGTCTGCCCATGTTGAGGAGACCGACGACCTTCTTCTTTCTGTTGATGAGCTTCTTCAGATCTTCTTGGCCTTGGACCAAGCTAGTGAACATCTGCTAAAACTGAGCATTCTGAGCTTGAAGATCTTTGACAGTCTGTTCAAGAGCCATTTCTGCTAAAATAAATAGCGAGAGGATGAGAAAACTAATCTTCAATGTACCTGTGATGCAATGTTATGCTATGATATGCGATGTTTATGCAAATGCAATGCAATGTTTTCAAGGACCTTAGAGATTTAAATTTGTTAAACAAGCACGAACAAACATTTATTAGTTCTCTTTTTATTCTTTTTCCTTTTAAGTACAAAAGATAGTTCAAAACAAATAAAAGAAAAACATATAAATCCTAAAGCTCTAAGTCTCCCATGGGCGCTTCCTTTTGGTGCCGAGGTAGGCGTTGATGTTTCGCTCCTCATGAAGTAGCTTTGTCAACTCTAGCACTTTCTTCTCACTTGCATAGCACTGAGCTCAATGTATCCTTTCTTCTTTAAGTCAATCCAAGATCTCTTCAAGTCTTCAAAATCGAGGCATGTCAGATGGAGAATAAGATAGGTACGCCACCTATAGCAACAAGTTCCATAATTACCGGTAGAACAGCGTGAATGGCATCATGAGGTTTTGAGCTCGAGCTCGCACCCATTTGAGGTAAGGTTCCCAAGGAATGGAGTTTGGTGCCCCAAAGTCTTGGTATCGCCTCTTTACCATGCCCCAAGCGTATAAACCTTCGCTTTAATTCGAGATCGTGGTTGTAGTCGAACACAATGTCTTGGAGAAGCATATCATGAGGACCATCTCTTCGAGCAAAACCAAACTGACGTAGAGCTAGAGAAGGGTTATAAGTAATACCCCCCCTTATACCGAGCAGTGGTCCATTAGGGAATTCTCCACAACGCTCAATGAATGTGAAGTCCTTTTGAGAGAAAAGACTCCAACGGATATCTGAATGAGAGAGTGACATTAGTCTTTGAGACCACTTCAATCTTTGCTCGTTCTTCAAAACTGATGGAGGAAGGTGCGAAATAAACCACCTGGAAAGTAACGGTATGCAACACATGAGAGTTCCTTGTCTCTTAGTGGTACGAGTGTGGAGAGAATGTGAATATCTCCAAGTAAAGTAGGCACAGGATTGCGGGTAAGAAACAACTTGATGGCGTTGACATCTATGAATTGATCCGAGTTAGGAAATAGAACCAAACCATAAACTAGCAAGGCCACAATGTCTTCGAATGCATGGAAACTCATAGCTTTGAGGAATTCTCGGGCTTTCTTGATTAGGAACTTAGCAAGTAAACCCTTAACTCCGCTTCTAGTTTCCCAATTGGCTTCAATGTCTGAGCGCTTTAGATGTAACGCTGATGCGATGTCTTCATACTTAGGAACCTTTTCTAAACCGGTGAATGGCATTTAGTCGAGAATAGGTATCCCAAGTAGCTTAGAGAACTCTTCCAAGGTAGGAACCAACTGATAATCTGGGAATGTAAAGCAATGGTGTTTCGGATCAAAGAATTGGAATAGGACATGCATCATATCTTCTTCAAAACCGGAGATAACCAAGTCAAGTAGATAACCATATCTTTTGATGAACTGATCATGATCGGGAATTTCTGAAACCAATTCTTTGAGCTGAGAAGGTATACCCATGAAGTTGATTCGGATAGTCTTTCTAGAAGCCATAACACCTACAAAACAGAGCAAAGATAAATCCCTAGGTCCTTGAAATAGTTAGAAATGATATGCAATGCGATGATGTCATGATGTCATGTTTAGCACACACAAACAATTCACACAATGAGCCTAGGTTTAAGGCTTGCATGAGGTATAGGTGATTACCCCACCAAAAGTTTGAGTTGGTTCATCCCGTCCTATAATAGTAACCGGTTCTAGGAATCTCATATCATTGATCTTTCTCGAGGCGCTTATTTCAATACGACTACCAAGTGGTCGACCAAATTATCCCAAAAGTCTCGATCTTAATGAGCGTAGCATCGAGTATCGCCAACCTTAGTCTCAGACTAAAGCCGCCATCTCACTACCTTCTAATGGCCAAGATGGGTCAATTAAGGTTCTAAAAGTTTAGCTAGTGCTTGATGACACCACGAAGCCAAATACTATCCTCAACTTGGAAATGAAGAGTATCAGACATCCAAAGTGTCACACTAACGTAGCCATCATGTTGACCGCTTCAATATACGCCTAACGGTCGCGACGATTTATTGCTACTTACCTAAAAGGAAACCCGGATCCGTGTAGGATCCCCACAAATATAATACCCAAGCAACCCACTAAAGATAAAGCAAGCAAGTCAAGTCAAAGCAAGAAGGTGATCTAGAAATCCCTAAGGCATTCTCTTTAGGTGTCTCCGCAGTAGTCGCCAGCTCAACACTTGAACTCGACTTTGTAGGTTTTGTATCGCAAATGTGCGGATAGCAAGAGTCGCCACCGACTTTTCTTTTATCCAATTAAGGGAAGGTAAAAAGTACAGAAAAAGACCTTCGTTAGATTCTGAGTAAGGGAGAAGGTTATAAAAAGGGAAGGTATTAGCACCCCTTTCCATCCGTAGTTATCTACGGGCTCTTAGTTGCTCTTAGATCACTTTAAAAATTTGTGCTTTCTGTGTGTTTAACAAAAAATTTTTGAAAAGGCATTTCGCTTTGACTTTGTAATGATTCATGTAGGAATGAGCAAGCAACTAAAAGTCTTATTACCTACTCAGAATGGTCGTTTTCGTGTTGTTTTACGCTCCTTTAGAATAGCGCTATCCATACCATTAGTTGGTAGGTAACCTTATTCATTGGATGTAAGCGGGACATTCGAAGGGACATCGGATGGTCATAGAAGGCAACTTGTAGAAAGTATCCTAGAACATTCAAGGACTATCATCATTTTCGTGAGGCGACAATCGAGGGTCGATCATGTATTCGTAGGCGACATCGTGGGTCTATGATCTTTGTATCAAGGGACTATGATGATATGTTTGTAGGCAACTAGAATACCTCTACGTTCGAGGGACTTGACCATTTGTATTCGTAAAGGCAACGAGAGAGAATTACCCTAAGGGGTGCGTGTGTGAAAGGAGTGTGTTGATTCAGATATGTTATCTTTGAAAATTAAAATGAGCTATGTTCAATTTTAGTCTTGCCATACACGCCTAATTACTAGCAGTTTATAGGTGCGGAAAGTAAATTGCGGAAAGTAAAGTGCGGAAAGATGAATCCTACGCTATTACATGGCTTTGGGACAGATACATAATTGAAAAGTGCGGAAAATAAAAGCGGAAATGTAAAGGTGCGGAAAGTAAATCCTACGCTATTACATAATAAAAATTTGCGACCTATACATCTTTTCTAGAATTTGTAAATGCGAGATAATCATAAATAATCAGAATAAAGTTAGTAAAATGTTTTGAAAATTACTAGGAAAATGTTTTTTAGGTTAGTAACCTTAAAAGAATTAAAAAATATTTTTGTATTTTTTGAGATTGATTTTAATGTAAAAATCCTAAATCTATGTTAATTAGCATTTAATTAGAAAAATAATTGAAAATGCAAAATAAAAAATAAATGTTTTTGTGTCAAAATTTAAATAAAGGTTTTATTAACCTAAATCTAAATTTAAACATTTTTTAGGATTTTTAGAAAATAGTTAAATTAGTTTTTGTTTTGAAAGAAATTAAAATAAGTGAAGAAAATAAAAGAAATTGGAAAATGTTAGAACAACAAGTGATAAAAAAAAATTAAGTTTGGTCCTACCAGGTTTGAACTCAAGACTCTCTGGTTATTGATGCCAAAACATGACCACCACGCCATCTATTTATCATGTTCATATCACGCTTCCAATTGTATGTATGTGTCACCTGCATGAAAATGATATATAGAGGGATAGAAAGAAGAATATTTTCCAGGTTTCCCAATCCCATCTTCACCCTCTCTCGCTTCATGTTTCACACGAATTCCATGGCCACAGAAAGGTAAAACTTCAACCATTTCAACATTGCTTCCCTGCTCATAAAACAAACACAATAGTTAGTTAAAAAACAAAAGACACAAGGCACGGGTGCTGGTTGTTGTTGTCGATATCCGCAACAGCTTTGTATGACCGCGGTGGTTCACAACCGTTTAGAGGCAGGTCATGACGGTGGGACGGTGCGGCATGAGGCTGATCGGGGAACGATTCCACGGAGATCGGAGGATGAGATCCGTGGCCATCATCATGATCGGGAGCTCGCCAAAGGCATCATCGAGAGTCGATCGTAATCGCATGAGATTGTGCGATAGTTAGGAAGAATTATATTGAAACAAGTTTTATATATGGCACAGGTGATAAACAAATGTAGTGCTGTTCAAAAAAAGTGATGATGCCAAGATTATTGTCATGTGAATAAAGCCAATTTGAATGAAGATTCTTTATTTATGAAAAAAATATGATATGGTATGTACTGTGTAAAAAAAAACAAAGAGTTAGTAAATAAATTCATTCTTATCAAGGAAAGAAAATGATATCTTATGAAAAGTTATGAAATTTGTGAAAGTTAGAATTTGTTGATTGAGGATCCGTGTGAATTTCCTAGAACCGGAAATTAGCATCCAAAAGATTAGAACATAATTTCTTTACAAATAAACTACCATCAAATATTTATGGCATTGTATGGTAAAAACAGTGAATACATAATAAAATAAATAAATAATAAGGGGTGCCTCATGTTAAAATCATGGTCCAAAAGACAAAATTCAATTAGAAACTTTGAAAAGAAATTGTAACAAGAACAATGTGGTGCTTTCATTGAGAGAAACTGTAAGAAATTGTTAGTGATTATTGGTAGAAAGAAAAGAAAATGTTAGTGTAGGAAATATGCAATGAAAAATATATCCTGTCCTCCTGTGTGGTATCAAAATTGGCCTCTATTTATAACAAAATATTAGGTTAAACAAATATAGAAAAAATTAAATATTGATCAATGACTCAAAAAATGTCATTTAATTGTGATTTGTAATTTAATCAATTAATCAATATTTTCCTAATTTCTTTTTACTTGCTCCCAAAATTTGAAAACATGCCAAAATAAGAACAAATTGGTTTTAAAACTTTTCTTTTTTTTTTATTTTGGTCTAAAAATGCATAAAATGATTTTAAAAAAAAGAAGTAAAAATAACATTTTTTAAAAAATACATAAATAATAAAATTCGAAAATTAGTATTTAAATAATAAAAATATGATTTTATGATTTTAGAAAATAGATTTTAAAAGGAAAAGAAAGTTAGTAACAAATAACAAAAAAATGTTAAAAGTGCAACATGTGAGTTTTGAACCCATGACCTCATATTTACAAAGCTTACCTCCTTACCAATTGTGCTATCTTACTTATCCGAAATAGAAATGCAACTGAAAGTATATGGAGACGCGCAAGTATTTGTCATATTTAAAAATACAAATAATTTGAAATAAATTATTATATTTTTAAATAGACCTTGAGAACGAATATTTATAAAAATCCCCGGAATATTAGTGTAATAAACCAAAAGAAATTTAAAACCAAGTTTGAAAATAATTTTGACCGTAGTACCGAGAGGGCAAATTTTGGGGTATGACACTAACATGTCTTAAAATCAATATAGAACTTGTTTGAAACTTAAAATCAACACAAGAACTACTAAAACTCAGAATCCATGTTTGAAACCAAAAGCTTGCAAAAACTTCCTTAAACTTCAAACTGTTAATTTGCTCGAGCAAGTTGTGTTTTTATCATTCAAACATCATCTATACATCTCATATGAGTGATACAAACCATCATCCTTGATCTGTAACACTTCTAACCACGAATTCGAGTTTCACTTCAAGCAACTACAGGTGGACTTGGTCAGAGTGATCCAGGTTGATTCAAAGCGAGCATAGCACCTCCACACGTTCCATAAGGTTCACTGGAGCTCCAGCAATCATCATAACACTTATGGAAATACTTTTTCAAGGAATTCGATCTCAGCTTCAAGAGGTAAGAACACGAACTTTGAACTTCATATTTTCTGCATTCCAGCAAAAATGGCTTGGCCGTTTTGTTTCTGCACCTTCACTGAAGCTTAACCCTCAATCAATTGCTTGATTCCATGGCCATACACGATTTCATCTTGAATTTTAGGAATTAGGGTTCTTCGTGTTTCTGGAGAATTTAATCATGTTTTACTAAAAATAAATGGAATTAACCAATATCATCATGTTCCTGGTCCAATTTCGATCAAGTTTGGTGTTTACATCGATCATTTTCATCGAGAAACGAAGAATCCATGATTGAATGAAGATTGGATGAAGATGAAGAACACTGCGCGCGTTTTTTCTTGTTTTCCAGAAATTCAAATATTCGTTTTATAATATAATTAAATGAACTAAGTTATATAAACGGATGTATTGCCGCCCCAGCGGTTGCCAGCTCACCTTTAAGTCACTTGCCTTGCCTTGCCCAATGGTCCCGGGTTCGAGTAGCCTTGGGACCATTTTTGCCAAACTTTTTTGTTTCTCTTCACATTTTTTTTCAAACTTCAAAGCTTTCAAAACCCAATCAAAACTCCTCATTTTGAGGTGATTTTTTGTACACTTGTCATTTAACATGTCTATTTTATGATGATGTTAAAAAAATTCAAAAATGTTCTCTTTTGATTACATTTTCATCGAACCGAAAACGAGACATTTTAAGTACGTTTCAAGCACTTTTCAAAGACATTCTTTCAAACTTTCGAAGCTCGAATCTTTTCCAACCTTCATGTAAGTATATTTCATCTTTCAAAAGCACTTTCAAGATCTTTTCAAAACTTTTCAACAAACTTACACTCTTTTTTCCATGATCGACCCGATTTGAAGATAAAACCGAACTCGTTTGTCCTCGAATTTCTTAACTGATCATGGGCCTCCCTCACGGTGTAAGTCCCAATTCTTTTATGTACATACATATTTCATTGTACATATCCAATTCTTTTATGTACACATTAATTTTCCTTGTACATAATACAAACATCTTTTGTAAATATTCAAGTATAGACAAACTTCGTCCGTTTGTTTTTGTTTCACTTGTATATACACTAAATACTATTGGTATTAAAAGGAGCATTATTCCCGGTGAAACTGCTTTTAAACCAATGGGTCTCCCTTACGGTGTAAGTCCCAACCCTCCTATGTACATACATATTTCCTTGTACAGAAATACTCATTCATGTACATATTCACTTCCTTGTACATAATCAAACTTGTAAATAATCAAGTTACGCTCGTTTTAAACGCACGTTTTACACACTTGTTTATATTTCCTACATAAACTTTTGTAAATAAACATTGCACATTGTTTATATTTCCTTCATAATCTTCTGTGAATAAACTTCATACACTTGTTTATATAACTGTCTAGTTATAACATAACAACTAGTCTAACAATTAAGTTCCCCACAGAGATAGCCTCCTCTTGGGCTTTGTACAAGGTAACTCATACATCTGAGTTCAGCCTCCTCTTAGGCTTCATATAAGAAAACTTATTTGCTGAGTTTAGCCTCCGCTTAGGCTTCATATAAGACAACACTCCCCTGTTGAGTCAGCCTCCTCTTGGGCTTTGTTCAAAAGAACTCCTCGTTGACTTTAGCCTTCTCTTGGGCATCAAACAAGAAAGAGACTAGGAAATCTCTTAACAGCCTCCTATTGGGCTTCCAATACAAAGAATCACCCGCGCTAGGATAGAACCCTGAGAGTATGATTTCCCGGTGAAATCGCTCTTGAAAATCCTAAAAGGATAGTTCCCCGGTGAAACCCCTTTTAAAACCAAAGCCAGCCATACCCTATAGATTCCTCTTGAGCTTCATACAAGGACCCTCGATGACCCTCGATGACCCTCGGAATGCCTCCTCTTGGGCTTACAATACAAGGACCCACGGGCTTCTTAAAGCATCCCCCTAATCCAATCAATTTCTCCTAGAGATTTAGACATCTATCATCTCTATGGAAGAAGTATCTCATCTATCACATCACATACAATCAGAAACTTTTCAAAACTCTTTTCAAACAAAAACATCTCTTAATCGTAAGTGGTAACACTTGTACACTCAAGCAAAACACCCAATGCTTACAATTAAAAGATTCAATCATCTTTTTCAAACATCTTTCTTAACTCGTAAGTGGTAACGCTTGTACACTCAAGCAAAACACCTATAACTTACGACGAAAGATTTAATCAATCAACCTTTCAAAATGTATGTGATGAAATAGATTAGATATATTTTTCATTAAGATGACATTCGTCTTTGTCTCTTAATAACATCCCGTTGCTTCCACTAGCATAAGTGGGAACTACGATTGCTCTGACATTCTCAACATACCTTTGAGAATACGTAGGCACAAGGTCTCATCCTTGGCGAGCAAATTTCTTTCTTCCTCAAACCAAACAAACCATAGATCCCTTTAGATCCGAGCTACAAATGCTCTGATTCCCATTAAGGGATATGTATGCAGAAGATCCCAATGATCTTTGTGAGCACAATAATAACAAAACCTAGGATCCCACATAATCTTCCCTTCTTAAAATCCAAAGGAGAAACTTTCCCAATCATAGAAGTAGTAAATTAAAACACACAAACATATCAAACATATTTATATATAAAGCTATAGATAACTATATATATTTAGGGTGCTCCATCTATTCCCTTTATATAACAAACCCCCTTACCCGGAATCTCCCCATTGCGTTGTGTCTAGTTCGCGCTAGTCATAACGCATATCAAATCTATTGAGGGTATTGCAGCTTTCCCCTTTTTCATAATCATTTTTCTTGTGTTGGAAAAAAAAAGCTTGATGCTCGCGGCATCTTTATAAACAAATCAAAAGAGTAAATTGTTTCGAGCTAGAGATTCGAATTCAGATTCGATTCCCTCGCCACTTTTAACGTGAATGTAAAATGGCGACTACTGGGAGCGTTAAATTTTGATTTTCCAAAAAAATGTGACTCTGCTCAAGAGCATCAAGCTTTTTTTTGTTTTCAAAAAGAAAAAAAGGGGTTAAGCTTTCATATGTGCATATGTTTGTTTTTCTTTATTATGTGTTTTCGCGATTTCATCTGATGGAAAGAAATCCTAACCCGGATTTAAGAAACATTTTTAAGATCTAGGTGGGGGTATAGTCCTATTAACTTGTGGGAAGTTTCAATACTTACTAAGTTAATTTGAGATCCCTCTCTCAGTGGAGGTTGTTTTGGGAGTATTTGTGTTTAGCAAGTATTTATAAGACATTTTCTTTCGAGAGAACTTACGGTCGAGTGGTCAGAGAACACATAACCCATCCCGCCATTTAGGATGTAGTGCGTAAATTATTCAGCGTAAGCTTAGAATAATTGTCATGCGAGACTACGATCAAAGTAGTTTTTCTTGAAAATATTATTTGACTTCGAGTATCCAACAAATCCGATAATATTTCAAAGAGAAACATTGAGCCTCAGATATCGAGAACTCGCTTCACGTATGAATAAGCCCTTAGAACTTACCCACGCTTGATTCTTATCGCTGGCCTCATGCTCGTGACTTCAACGCTGACCATGTGTATAACTACTAACCATGTTTGTAGTATTCATGCATTCATTCAAAACTTCATTTTCTTCCCATTTCCAAAGAATTTAGAGATTTTTCTTTGTAAATATTTTAGGTTAGAGTGATGGACGCCGAGGAAGATTCACCAAGAAATACAGCTTTAGGATCTCGATGTAGGAAAGTTAAAAGAGTTAGCATCCTTGGTAGAAGATCCTCGGATTTCGTAAAACGCTATGGAACTCTTTTAATCGCCCTAAACACTAACGTTGATGAAGGACTTCTCAAAATTTTGTTCTTTTACGATCCGCCTATCATT
This sequence comes from Vicia sativa, assembly GCA_021764765.1. NCBI lineage: Eukaryota > Viridiplantae > Streptophyta > Magnoliopsida > Fabales > Fabaceae > Vicia > Vicia sativa. The sequence continues at coordinate 148,189,377 of CM038794.1, forward strand.
GTTTCACTTTCCCGACTATCGCTGATGCCTACTTTGGAAGAGTACGATACATCCTAGGTATCTCAAGATCGATAAAGTGCCTTTCAATGGTTTGAAGCCATTCCTAAGTCACCATCATTGCAACAATGACTCACTTAAAGAAATCGAGATAGACAAAACCTAACTACCAAAGGAAAACTCTTAGGACTAACTTCAAAGTTCCTAATGGAGAAGGCTCTAAATTCTCTCAAGCCTCGTAGTATGGTAGCTTTGAAGCTATTTTAGCTTTACTCATCTATGGATTGGTGTTGTTTCAACGTCCCAAGTTTCGCTGATATCAACGCCATAAGGATCTTTTCGATTGGAAATCCTGCTCCCACTTTGCTTGGTGACACTTACTTCTATTCATCATAGGAATCGCCAAGGAGATGGAACTATTGTGTGTTGTGTACTGCTTTTCAAATGGATTGTCTCACATTTTCCTAAATCTCTTATCTTCCGCGAAAACAAAGACGATTGGCATTGGTCTCGAAGACTCATGTCTCTTAGAAACGATGATATCCATTGGTATACCTTGGCAGACAATGAGATGGAAATCATTGAAAGTTGTGGAGAATTTGCCAACTCTCTCATCGGTACAAAAGGAGGAATCAACTACAACTCATTCTTGGCTAGACGTCAACTCTGTATGCAAACTCTAGTAAACCTCTTGGTTTTACGGTAGAAAGCTATTTCTATCATGAAGGGGAAGATTCTCAAGGTTTGAAAGCCAAAATGATCAGAGCTTGGCATCACATCCGAAGGAAGGAAAAGGGTAATGCAAGAAATTGTGTAGCCATGGAAATCTACACTTCTTGGGTAAAGAAAAGAGCGAAGGAATTCTGAATGCCTTATGCTTATGAGGAACCTATGTTCTCAACAGCTTCCAAATCAACAATTTTTCCCCGTCGAGACTATGGGAGAATACCAAGAAGCTTTGGCCAAGATGAGGCTCGAGAAAGAGGCTTTCGAAGACAAATTCTTTAAGGCTGACCTTGAAAATGAGAAGCTTAAGAAGCAGGTCAAAGATCATGAAAAGACGCTTTACTTCCAAGATGAATGGCTCATGGAGAAAGATGAAAAGATTCGTCAGAAAGATAACGCGATCAAAAGATACATCAAAGAAAGAAAAAGAAAACTTGAGGAAATGACAACCAGCGATCCTGCTCCTGACGAGTGGAAGAAAGTCATCAGCAAGCTAAAAGCCTAGAAAGCTGAACTGAAAGCTCAATATGGGAAGGAAATCTTAAAGTTGAAGCTACATCAAGCCTTTGGATCTTCATCCGATGAGGACGATTAAATAGTTTAGACTGTAGTTTTATCATTGTATGAGCTATGCTCAAAAACAAAAATTGTTGTAATCTTCTTCCAATAATTAATAAAATAAGTGTTTTCCATCCAAATATTTGCCAGAAATTTCTCTTTTAGCGTAAATTCTTTGGAAACTATTTTCTCTTTGCATTCATAATCATGCATCATACCTTGCATATCGAGTTTATTGTTTAAAGTCTTATCTTTTGGAATTTTTTCCAGAAAGAGAAAGATCGTCAATTTGTCGCGTCTTAGAGTTTCTCGACCATGTCCACAGCCAACTCGTACATACAATACTCGTTCAAAAAGAAGGAAAATAATGGAAGGTTTTGAGCAAGAAAATGTTGAGCTTCGTAGCACAGTGACAACACTTCAGGAAGAGGTGGAGAGACTCACTTCTTTGGTAAGTTCGTTGGGAACTACGCAAAGTCAGCAGGCAACATTAAGCAGTCAAAACAAAGCGACGATTTCAGAGATTGCTACTACTCCAATTTCAACTGTTACAGCCAGTAGTCCACTCTTCAGTATGCCAAAAGGTTATCCATGGGGCATGCCTTTCAATTTCGGCATCGGGTTTCATCAACCCACTTCTCAAGTACAAACAACCACGTTTAAGGTTCCTACCTTACAGAACTCAACGCTTACCCCGCAGCATGGAGTAACCTTTCCGCAAGTGACTATGATGGTTTCTCAACCGATCATGACCAACTCAACTTCTGTAGTTCACACTACTGCAGATGAAGAAGTTTATCATAATCCAGGCGACAACACGAATCCTCGTGGTCAGATGGAGAATCTCCAAGAACAGTTCCATAAAATGCAACTTGAGATTAAAACAATTCGTGGGAAGGAATTGTTTGGGAAGAATGCCCACGATCTATGCTTAGTTCCTCGCGTAAGGATACCCGCAAAGTTCAAAGTCCCTGACTTTGAAAAGTATAAAGGAAATTCCTGCCCGCAGAGTCATCTTACGATGTACGCTAGGAAGATGTCTACATATAACGACAATCACCAATTTCTCATTCACTATTTCCAAGACAGTCTCACCGGTCGCATCGAATGGTACATGGACTAGATAGTGCAAATATCCGACGCTCAATGACCTAGGCGAAGCCTTTGTCCAACAAAGACAAATTCAACTTGGATATGGCTCCGATCGATCAACTCCGCCCATGTCTCGTAAGGAAAAGAGACATTCAAAGAGTACGCCCAACGTTGGAGGGAAATTGCTGCCCAAGTCAACCGACCGTTAGAGGAGAAGGAAATGACCAAGGTTTTCTTGAACACTCTTGGCCCATTTTACTACGAACGCATGGTTGCTAGCGCTCCTGGAGATTTCACCGAGATGGTAAGCATGGGAATGCGACTAGAAGAAGGAGTTCGAACAGGACGTCTAGTCAAAGAGATAGGATCTTCCAGTGGAACTAAGAGGGTTGGAACCGCTTCCAAAAAAAAGGAACATGACATATGAATGGTATCCCGAGGGAAACCAAGGAAGAATGTCAGTCAACAACAACAGGTAGCTGCCATAGCGCCAATTGTTAATACAAGTTCAAAAATAGGAATTGCTCCACGCCCAAAGAAACTCAACCTCGACAAGAAGCTCATAGCTCAACAATCGTAACTGCGCGCCTGGTCTCGCTTGATCCAATTCCAATGACGTATACAGAACTATATCCTGCATTAATAGAAAGGAATCTTGTGCAAACTAGGTTACCACCTCCAGTACCAAAAAAATTACCATGGTGGTACAAAGCAGACGTGTCTTGCCCTTTTCATCAAGGGGCACTGGGTCATGATCTCGAGCATTGCATAGCACTAAAAGCTGAAGTACAAAGGTTAGTAAGGACTAATCTACTCTCCTTCAGGAACACAAATCCAAACGTGCAAGCAAATCCACTTCCCAATCATAGTGGACATACCGTGAATTTGATACTAAGGAATACAGATCGGTATCTTGTCACAGATGTGAATATGATAAGAGAAAGTTTGGCACAGCTCCATGATACATACAGTACAACGGGCGCTTTCACTAAACATGACTACACAACTTGCAGAATATGCTTCAAAGATTTTCGAGGATGCCCAACTGTGAGAGCAGACATTCAACGGTTAATAGACATTGGTGATATACAGATCTTCAGAAACAGAAACGACTATGACGTGAATATGGTAGGGCATTTTCCGCATGAGCTTTTAGTCTCAGATATCAACTCGGAAATTCCCGAAGTAAAAGTCATTATCCCCTGTTTCAATGTGCCCAAGTGTGTGGAAGTTGACTATAACGGTCCAAAAGTTCCAGAGTCTCCATTGGTGATCCGCTCACTGTGTCTTGTTCCATACAGCTCTAACAAAGCAATTCCCTATCAATACAGTGCAACTATGATAGAAGATGGGAAGGAGAAACGCATGCCAACTCTTTCAACTGATGTTAACATAACTGAGACTGGACGAGTAACCCGAAGTGGACGAGTACATACTCCATTGCCCCCAAAGCCGCCTATTGGTCCTATTATTAGACAAAATCCAGTTAATACACCTCCTGAGAATCCTATGGGGATTCCTGTAGATAATCCAAACATAAATGTTGGTCCGTCTGATAAAACCAATATCAACTCAGATTTCGATGAAATTTTGAAGCTAATCAAGAAAAGCGAGTACAGAGTTGTGGATCAGCTAATGCAGACTCCCTCCAAAATTTCGATACTATCTCTACTTCTAAATTCCGAAGCCCACCGAGAAGCTTTGATGAAAGTGCTAGATCAAGCTTACGTAGATCACGACGTGACTACAGATCAATTTGGTGGAATTGTGGGCAACATAACAGCTTGCAACAATTTAAGCTTCAGTGATGAAGAACTCCTAGAGGAAGGGAAAGATCACAATTTGGCTCTACATATCTCAATGATTTGCCAATCAGATTCTCTGTCCAACGTACTAGTGGATACCGGTTCATCCTTGAATGTAATTCCAAAAACGACTCTAGCTCGTTTATCTTACAAAGGAACGCCAATGAAATTCAATGATATAGTGGTAAGAGCCTTTGATGGGTCAAGAAAATATGTTATTGAGGAAGTCGACCTTCCAATGACAATTGGTCCGCATACCTTCCAAATCACCTTCCACGTCATGGATGTGCCAGCTGCTTACAGTTGTCTACTAGGAAGACCATGGATACACGAAGCAGGAGCTGTGACATCCACTCTCCATCAAAAGCTAAAATTCACAGTAAATGGGAAGCTAGTGACCATCATCGGTGAACAAGCGTTACTAGTAAGCCATTTTTCCAGCTTTTCTTTCATCACAGCCAACGACGTTGAAGGGACACAGTTCCAAGGACTTTCGTTAGAAGATGAATCTACAAGCAAAAGCAGATCGTCTATATCCTCTTACAAAGAAGCAGCGCAGATAGTAAGAGATGGTAATGCTGCAGGGTTGGGGACAAGTAATAAAACCTGTCAACAACGAGACAAAAGTCGGGCTCGGATTTGCTCCAGTATTTCCTAAAGACAATCAAAGGGATGAAGCTCTTCGCCCAATCAGAGAAGTATTCCACAGTGGGGGTTTCTTAAACCCTGTTCTTCAAGAGGTTAACGTTCTTACCAATGAAGTTGATGAAGACGATCTCTCCGAATCTGAAGAGTGGAGCACTTATCTTACTAGCTCTGAATATGTGTCTCAGGAAGAATCGTATGCACCCTTCTATCCTCTGACTGACCAATTCAAAGGCATGTCTCTACAAAACAATGAGAATGAAAATCCACCAGTCCCTTCTGAACTTTGGGATACCTTGGGAGAACCAAGTGGAAAGTTTGACTACATGGTGAAATACACTGCACCTGAAAGCTCAAAAATCAGAATTGAAGACATTTAGCCCACTGGATGGGACGATCCTTTTGAGTATCCTAGTCAACCAGAAGAGTTATACACATCTTCACGATCCCATCAACCAATTGAGGTTCCGAATAAAGATCGCTGCTTTAACGCGCCTGTGGAGTTTGTCAAAACAGATCTTAACTATCACTACATCAACGTGATTACTGAAGATCAGGGATACGATTCTGGAAACGAATTAGAAAGCGTTGCAGACAATGAGTCTTTTCACTCAGAAGATTGGAAAGAACATCCCCAGAATTCAACACGAATGGCAATGGAAAGTACATATGCTGTGTTCCATGCTCCTCGATCTATCAATCAAGCCGAAGAAGATCGTTTCAGCAGCACAAAAGGCAAGGTCAACCGTCCAGAATCTTCAAAGCCTGTTCGACCAACGACCAAAGTTTATTCAAGAACTAAGCCCAGTGGAAAACTACCAGAGTATCTTGACATCCAAGGAGTTCGCTACTATTGGAAGCCTGTTGAAGTTCGGACTAATGTTCATAGTTCTAAGTAGTTTATTTTGCTTTTGTTTTGAACTCTCGCCTTGCCCAAAGCGAAGAGATGTTTTATAGGGTTTAGCTTTTACATAATTTCTCTTTGTCTTGCCCAAGACAATTGAGTTTGTATTTTAGGGCTCTGTTTCATATTGTGAATCATAAATAAAACGCGTTGTTTTGATTTCACACTTTGTGTTTGTTTTTCGTTTTTTCCCTTTCTTGGAAATGATAATCCTAAAAAACACAATAAAAATCTTCAAAAAAAAATATAATAATTATCTGCATACCCTTTCACATTAACTTTTCCTAAAAAAAAAAGAGAGAAGAGTTAATTAATCAAACATAAATCAAATATGCAGATTAGCAGATGGACAAATCCATTGAACGCAATAACTCTATGCTCTCTCCCAACTTTGAAATCCCCAGTGAAGTCGCCAAGGAAGAAGTTGAAGAAGAAATCCCGGATGAGATTTCTCGACTGCTTAAGCACGAGGAAAGAATCATTCAGCCTCACAAAGAGCCTTTGGAAGCAATCAATTTGGGTTCTGAAGAAGACAAAAAAGAAGTGAACATTGGAGCTCTACTCGACAGCAACGTCAAGGGCAAACTGATAGATCTTCTCAAAGAATAAGTTGATGTGTTTGCTTGGTCTTACCAAGACATGCCGGGTTTAGATACCAGCATTGTGGAACATCATTTGCCATTAAGACCGGAGTGTCCACCAGTTAAACAAAGACTAAGAAGAGTTCACCCTGAAATGGCCGACAAAATCAAAAAGGAAGTTCAAAAGCATCGACGCAGTTTCCTCGTCATTTCTCGAATATCCTCAATGGCTAGCCAACATAGTGCCTGCTTCCAAGAAAGACGGAAAGGCCGAATGTGTTGACTAACGGACTTGAACAAAGCGAGTCCAAAGATGATTTCCACCACCGATATCGACATGCTAGTGGATAGTACCGCAAAATTCAACGCCTTTTCCTTCATGGATGGTTTCTCGGTTACAATCGATCGTAATGGCTCTCAAGATATGGAGAAGACATCCTTCATTACGCCATGCACGCTTTGCTACAAAGTAATGCCGCTTTGATTAAAGAATGCAAAGCAACTTACCAAAGGGAAATGACTACTCTTCATGACATGATGCACAAAGAGATCAAGACTACGTGACGATATGATAGCAAAGTATGACATCAAGAAGAGCATATAGAATATCTCTTGAAGTTGTTTCAATGACTAAGGAAATTTCACTTTGCCTCTAATCCTAACAAATGCACCTTTGGGGTAAGATCCGAAAACTCCTAGGTTTCATCGTCACCAAAGAGGTATTGAAGTTGACTCGACAAAGTCAAGGCTATTCAAGAAATGCCTACGCCATATACAGAAAAGCAAGTAAGAGGATTTCTTGGACGGTTGAATTACATCTCCAGATTTATCTCTCAAATGACTACTACCTGTGGACCGATATTCAAACTTCTCCGCAAAAATCAAGAGGTTGTGTGGACAGAAGATTGCCAAAAGGCATTTGACAGTATCAAGGAATACCTGTCAGAACCTCCAATAATGATTCCTCCAGTCGAAGGAAGACCATTAATCATGTACCTTACCGTGCTAAAAGATTCCATGGGTTGCGTGCTTGGACAGCAAGATGAAACCGGTAAGAAAGAGCATGCCATCTACTACTTGAGTAAAAAGTTCACTGATTATGAAACTCGTTACTCCATGCTCGAGAAAACATGTTGTGCTTTGGTGTGGACTTTGAAACGTCTCCGCCAGTATATGATCAATCACACGACTTGGTTAATCTCCAAAATGGATCCAATCAAGTACGTCTTTGAAAAGCCTTCCTTAACAGGAAGAGTTGCACGATGGCAGATGTTGCTATCTGAATATGACATCCAGTACCGTGCTCAAAAAGCGGTCAAAGGAAGCATTCTTGCCGATCACTTGGCTTATCAACCGATCAACGAGTACCAACCTCTCAAGCTCGACTTCCCTGACAAGGATGTTATGTACTTGAAGATGAAAGATTGTGACGAACCGCTACCGGAAGAAGGTCCTGATCTAGAATGTAGATGGGGTTTAATCTTTGATGGAGCAGTTAATGTCTTTGGCAATGGAATTGGGGCAGTCATCATCACTCCCGAGGGTTCTCATATCCCGTTTTCCGCCAGATTGCTATTTGATTGCACCAACAACATCGCAAAATATGAAGCTTGTATCATGGGTATTGAAGAAGCCATTGACTTGAGGATTAAGATCCTTGACATATATGGAGATTCAGCCCTGGTGATCAATCAAATCAAAGACAAGTATGAAACTCATCATCTTGGTTTGATTCCCTACAGAGATTATGCAAGACGTTTGTTGACTTTCTTCAACAAAGTTGAACTGCATCATATCCCTCGAGATCAGAATCGAATGACAGACGCCTTGGCTACTCTATCTTCCATGTTCAAAGTCAACGATTGGAATGACATGCCTAAGATTCAGACGACGCCTTTGAAAGACCGATATGTGTTTGCAATCAAGCCTTCGATGATAAACCGTGGTTCCACGACATTAAACGCTTTCTTCAAACTCGTGAGTACCCACTGGCATCGACAAAGACAGGAAAACTCTAAGGAGGCTTTCTAGAAATTTCTTCCTGAATGAAGATGTGATATACAAAAGAAACTTCGACATGGTTCTTCTTAGATGCGTGATGCATAAGGCATATGATAATTTAAGTGCATGAAGGGTCCTTTGGAACCCATTCAAATGGGCATGCAATGTCCAGAAAGATCTTAAGAGCAGGATACTATTGGATAACAATGGAATCCGATCGCTGTAAATACGTCAAAAGATGTCACAAGTGCCAGATCTATGCAGATAAGATCCATGTGCCACCTACTCTACTCAACATTCTCTCCTCTCCGTGGCCTTTTTCCATGTGGGGCATTGACATGATTGGGATGATTGAACCAAAAGCGTCCAACGGACATCGCTTCATTTTAGTGGCTATTGATTACTTCACCAAATGGGTCGAAGCAGCATCTTACGCCAACGTTACAAGACAAGTGGTTGTGAGGTTCATCAAGAACAACCTCATTTGCTGATATGGAGTTCCAAGTAAGATCATTACAGACAATGGATCGAACTTGAACAACAAAATGATGAAAGAACTGTGTGAGGAATTCAAGATCGAGCATCATATCTCATCTCCTTACCGACCAAAGATGAACGGCGCCGTTGAAGCTGCCAACAAGAACATCAAAAAGATCGTCCAAAAGATGGTCAACACCTACAAAGACTGGCACGAATGTCGCCATTTGCTCGCATGGGTATCGATCAAGACGCACTTCAATAGGGCAACCTTTTTCTCTAGTATACGGCATGGAAGCAAAGGTTCTCGTAGAAGTTGAAATTCGTCGATGAGAGTTCTCATGGAAACTAAGTTATCCGAGGTCGAATGGTGTCAAAGCGATACGACCATTTAACTTAATCAAGAAAAGCTGCCCGACCGCCTCCGTGTCATGGACAATTATATCAAAGAAGGATGAAGAAAGCCTTCGACAAAAAGGTTCGACTCGTGAATTCGAGAATGCGATCTCGCTTAAAAGATTCCGCCTTTTCAACCAGATTCTAGGGCAAATGGACTCCTAATTACGAAGGCCCATACATCGTCAAAAGAAGCTTTTCAAGGTGCTATGACTCACAACCATGGATGGTGATGAACTCCCCGATCCCGTAAATGCCGATGCAATGAGAAATACTTTGTCTAAAACAAAATAATGTACTGTTAAGTCGAAACCCAAAAGGGCGACTTAGGCAAAAATGAGCGCTCGTGGACCAAAACCTCAAAAGGCGGTCCAGAAAAAATTAGAGACAATAAACATAAATTATCTGGATAGATTGAAAAACTAGAAAGGGCAATCTATGCAAAAAATTAAGGATACAAAAAAAAATGATAGAGTAATCGATCCCAGACATTAATCAAGAATCTTCCATCAACGAATCTTCAATCAATTCTTCTAAAGCAACAAGCACAGTTGGAATTCAAAGTTGTTAGGAATAATAGTGGTTATTGTTTTCAATGTAACCTTTTCCCAATAAATTATCATTTCCAACTTTTGTAAATAGCTCATGGAATCATGCCTTTGGCTGATTACCATTCTATCAAATAAAATTTGAGCCTTGTGCCCATTTGTTTGCAATTCTTGCTTTATTCTGTTTTACAAAATAGCGCTTTTTATTGTGAAAATCACTTTTTGAAACTAAAAAGGTTTTAAATGAATTTTTACTTCAAAATTTTGAAACAAAAGCGAAATTTTCCTTTGAACTATGAACACATAAAGAACTTCAACAGTTTTCTCCATGAGTGTTTTGACCTCTGAAAGATAAGAAGTCTTCTTTTCCTCAGCAAAGATCATCAAAGGACGGTATTCTTATCCAAAAAGAATTCCCAACAAAGTTGCCAATAAAATTCCTTTTTCAGAAAGTTTAAAGCATGCAACTCAGATTCATCATCAGTAACGTCTACACCATGGCTGCAGGTGTTGCTAAGTATTTGTTGGACTGTGACGTAATCCTTTTCCCAAATACTCCTTTTTGTTATCTTGTCAAGTATCGTCAGCATGCATATGACATTTATAACATTCATCATTCATACATAATAGCATCGAATGCATTCCCGCATTTTCAAATGTTTGCTTGAATATCACTTGTTTAGGATTGCATTTACTCCCAAGAAAAACAAGTGTGGTGTGTCATCTTTCCAAGAGATTATCGCCAAGGTGAAAATTCATATTTTTCTCCTATTCCCCGCTTGAGATTATTCCTCATTGGGAACAAAGTCTTGATTGACCGCTTTTCCAGCTCATTCTCGATAGAACCTCGCTTCTCGACCTACTCAGTTTAGATTTCACAAGAAAATTTAATCGCAAACAATAAGCAATAGCCTCGCTATCCGAGTGCTTATTTTCTTTTCATCTTGAAACTTGTCATAAAACGATTAATCTTCTCAGTAAGTTCAAATCATGAAAGTTCAAGAAATCTCCATGCTTGTCTTTCGCCTAAAGAAAAACTCGTGTCTTTTCAATCAAAATGCACGCATCTTCTCAAAAGAGAGATCCCCGGCAAGATTGTAGCTGTGAAAATAGAAACTCATTCGAGATCTGTTTCTCTCATTGTCTGTTATTCACAAGGCTGAATACTCAGTAACATATCTCAAGAATTACCTTGTTATAGTTATCACTCCGCTGATAATTGGTAATTTCTTCAGAACTCATTACCATAAACTATCACAAGGCTGATAATTGGTAATATCATCTTCATTTACCTTAAACATTGTCACAAGGTCGATGTAGGTAATTTCTCAAAATAGATATTCACATGCATTGGAATCTATTTTCCCAAAGGAAACAAATTGCTTGTTTCCCAACCAACAGGATTCTCCTTTCTTAGATAGATTGAGTTATCCTCACAAATCTTTTCCCGGGTATATCAATCTTTGATACCTCCTGGGTAAACTTTCTGCAATCATTTTGCATCATCCGCATTTTTGGTATCTTAGGTCCAAAATTTGCGTATTCTGATATTTAAGTCTCTTCACACCTATCGAGACGAAGATATTCATCTTCATATCTCAGGTTAAACAAACTTAAATAGGGGCATCTGTCATACCCCAATTTTTTACCTAATATACCACCTTACATTTGCATCATTGCATCACTAACAGCTCGTAATGTAATTAATCGGTGTGGCTTCTAGTGTCAAAATCAGGGTTTCACAAATTTTTCATCTGTTCAAGAGGTAATAAATTAGGGTTTGAGTTTCTACTCACCTAAATTGATCTATCTTAATCAATCATCAACAATTGATCTTCAGATCTCCAATTTTTTCTCATGATCTATCAAGGATCGACCAATTAGGGTTTTTGTCGAGGATAAGGAATTGTTGATTTTCTAATCAATGAATGACTTTTTTGCTTGGAGATTGATCTTCATATCTTCAATAAAACATCTTGACCTAATTTCTTGATTCAAAACATCACAGAAGTTCACATTTTTTCATCAGTTAATTTTTGGATCATCTGATGAAATTTCATCTGCACTGAAAAGTCAAACTTTGACTTTTGGTCAACTTTTTCAAGACAAAATTTTTTCAATCATCAAAATACTTCAAATGATCCATCATGATCATGAAAATCAAGAAATTTGAAAAGTCAATAAAAGTCAAAATTTTCAACACCTAGAAAAATTTTAAGTGTTAAAATTTCATGTTTTTCCTACTTTCATGGCATTTTCACATAGTTCCATTTGGAATTAGAAAACTCAAAACATGAAAGTTGTAGCTCTTGTTACAAGCTTTCCAAAATGTCCAAGAACTTGCAAAACCATTTTGTCTAGCTATACTTTTGATTTTGAAACATAAAGCTCCAAAAGCCATGGATTTCAAGTTCAAGCTTCAAAAATTACAAGTCATTTTTGATTTTCTTTCCTTCTAGAAGCCTTGCCACCTAGCCAAGATGGATAGAGCTGATAAAAATCAGATGAGAGGTAATAATGATGGAGATAAGATCAAGTTAAGTTTTAACCATGGTTAAAAAAGATTCCATTTGCATTTATGACAAAAATGACTTTCTTGCCCTCTAAGGCAAGTTGTTAAAATCCAAGTCAATCTTCTTCACTTACCATTCTGATTTTTTGACCTATAAATAGAGGTCATGTTTGCAAATTGAAACCACACCAAAGCTATGCAAGAACAAGCTTTCTCTCTTCTTTCTTAAATTTCAAGTTACATAGTTCAAAAAGTGAGGATTTTGCACTTTTGCAAATCTTGTGAAAAACTGTGGAAAATTTGGTGTCCAACATGTCTTAAAATCAATATAGAACTTGTTTGAAACTTAAAATCAAACACAAGAACTTCTAAAACTCAGAATCCATGTTTGAAACCAAAAGCTTGCAAAAACTGCCTTAAACTTCAAACTGTTAATTTGCTCGAGCAAGTTGTGTTTTTAACATTCAAACTTCATCTATACATCTCATATGAGTGATACAAACCATCATCCTTGATCTGTAACACTTCTAACCAGGAATTCGAGTTTCACTTCAAGCAACTGCAGGTGGACTTGGTCAGAGTGATCCAGGTTGATTCAAAGCGAGCATAGCATCTCCACACGTTCCATAAGGTTCATTGGTGCTCCAGCAATCATCATAACACTTCTGGAAACACTTTTTCAAGGAATTCGATCTCAGCTTCAAGAGGTAAGAACACGAACTTTGAACTTCATATTTTCTGCATTCCGTTCAAAAATGGCTTGGCCGTTTTGTTTCTGCACCTTCACTGAAGCTTAACCCTCAATCAATTGCTTGATTCCATGGCCATACACGATTTAATCTTGAATTTTAGGAATTAGGGTTCTTCGTGTTTCTGGAGAATTTAATCATGTTTAACTAAAAATAAATGGAATTAACCAATATCATCATGTTCCTAGTCCAATTTCGATCAAGTTTGGTGTTTACATCGATCGTTTTTCATCATGAAACGAAGAATCCATGATTGAATGAAGATTGGATGAAGATGAAGAACACTGCGCGCGTTTTTTCTTGTTTTCCAGAAATTCAAATATTCGTTTTATAATATAATTAAATGAACTAAGTTATATAAACGGATGTATTGCCGCCCCAGTGGTTGCCAGCTCACCTTTAAGTCACTTGCCTTGCCTTGCCCAATGGTCCCGGGTTCGAGTAGCCTTGGGACCATTTTTGCCAAACTTTTTTGTTTCTCTTCACATTTTTTTTCAAACTTCAAAGCTTTCAAAACCCAATCAAACCTCCTCATTTTGAGGTGATTTTTTGTACACTTGTCATTTAACATGTCTATTTTATGATGATGTTAAAAAAATTCAAAAATGTTCTCTTTTGATTACATTTTCATCGAACCGAAAACGAGACATTTTAAGTACGTTTCAAGCACTTTTCAAAGACATTCTTTCAAACTTTCGAAGCTCGAATCTTTTCCAACCTTCATGTAAGTATATTTCATCTTTCAAAAGCACTTTCAAGATCTTTTCAAAACTTTTCAACAAACTTACACTTTTTCCATGATCGAATTCGATTTGAAGATAAACCGAACTCGCTTGTCCTCGAATTTCTTAACCGATCATGGCCTCCCTCATAGTGTAAGTCCCACTTCTTTTATGTACATACATATTTCATTGTACATATCTGTCATACCCCAAAATTTGCCCTCCATCTTCTCAAGATATTCCATACATCCATACTCAAGGATTCCTCAAGAGTTGATCAGACAAACTCTCTCCTAGACAATCAACCCAAACTAGGGTTTGGCAAGTCTCAGATCAAGATGGACTTCCAACATCTCCAATGTTCTTCATGCCTCCTCACATGCTTCAAATATTCTCCATGTCAAGTTTCAAGCCTCACAAGTCAAGTTTCCTCAGACAATTGCTCAGATGGTTGAAAATCAACAGATTGACAAAAGTCAACTCGTGGTCAACACATACCAAACTTCATGATTTTTGGTCAACATCCTCATTTTGAAGTTACATTCATCATTTGATCAAGGGTTGATCATGATTCATCAAGAAAACTCAAGATTTGCTCAAAAGTCAAACTTTCTAAATTAGGGTTTCTTAGTGAAAAGTCAACCAAACTTTGACTGATCATAACTTCTTCATACTTTCTCAGAAATTTTTCCACCACCTCTTGTTTTGAAGTAAATTCAATTTCTACAACTTCATGTCTCACAAGAATGTTCAAAAATACTTCATTTGGAAGGTATGGATCAAAACATTGTGTCCTTTTCAAAGTCAACAAAAGTCAACTTTTGTTTTGAAGATATATTGAGCATGGAAACTCCAATTGAGATGAAACCAAAGAGGTCGGTTAGAGTACTCTTATAGCTTTCCAAAAAGTCCAAGAACACTCAAAAATGTGGAAAAATGAGCAAGATACACTATTCAGAAGTTGGGCAATTTTGGACAATTGCACAAAAGAATATTTTGGTCAAAATGCAAAATTCTCCAAATGGGCCTATAATCTTTGATCCAAACTTGTTCATGACATTATTTATGACCCATAAATGCTTGGCCATGGCAATTTTCTATTTTATTAATTTATTTTTGAATTTTAAACCATTTAATTCAAAATTAAATTATGTAAAATATGAAAATAAGATATTTTTTCAAGAGGATTGGATTTTAATCAAACTTGAGGTCCAAGATAGCCCATGATTCTTACCAATTTCGTGCTAGCCTTCACATTGATGAGAAAATCAAATTTTTTCCAAAATTTGATTTTATTTGAAAAAATATAAATGCACATTCAAGATCAAATCTTTTTTCACTCTCTTTGCCATCCCAAAACACTCATTAGATCGTGATAGACGTGTTACATGTGAGGTTTCACGTATAAAACTCATATTGCCATTATTAGGGTTCCAAGAGCTGTGAGATTCGAAACTCAAAATCCAGGCCGTTTCAGGACACGAGGATAGCACCATCGTGCTCGCAAGGATCGAAATAGTCGATCCGGGCACTTGTTTCGTTTTGAATGATGCATTTTTTAGGTTTTTCAGGTTGAGGCAAGCCAGAGAAGACGACCGGAGCTAGGGCTCCGGCGTCGTTGACCAAGGCGAGGACCGGTGAAGCGTGCGTGTCAATTTCGTGCGTTCCGATTCGTTCGTTCATGCCACCCGGGGTCCACCAGCTGACTGTGTTTTTGACTTCACCAAGCAATGACGCGTGTACGCTCATGAATACACGTTTTCAATCCTTGAACATCCAATGCATAATGGTCTAGTGGTTAAGGCGCTCACTGTTCAGAGATACTCCTCCAGGTCCCCTGTTCGAACCATGCCAGGACCGGTTTTGCTATTTTTCTTTACAAACTCAATTTCTTTCATATTTTCATATTTTTCTTGTTTATTTAATATATTTCATGCATTTTTAATTCTTTTCTTAATTTTTATTCATGCATTAAAAATTGTCAAAAATGTTTTTCCTTTTGCATTTATTTTCAGAAAATACTTATTTAATTTATAAAATTAAAATATTATTTTGCATGCATATTTATTTTTATTCCTAATTTATCCTTTAAATCACTTTTAATTAGTTTTTAGTTATTAAATCTTTTCCAAAAAATCCCAAAAAATTAATTTAGCATATTAATATTATTTCCAGCGTGAAATATTTTTCTCATTCAAAAATTTGCATTTTTACTAACAATTTTCTCTTATTCGATTTCATCGTATTTTCCGATTTTCTTATCTTCTCACAGGTTATCTCGTTTCAGACGATTCTTTTACTATTTTTTCTTTTTCCAATAATGTAACTGCTTGTGGGATGTAATAGTTTTAATTAGGGTTTTTATTTTCCGTAAGTTTAAATTATGTATCTGCCCCAAAGCCATGTAATAGCGTAGGATTTATCTTTCCGCACTTTACATTTCCGCATTTTAATTTTCGCACCCTATAAACTGCTAGTAATTAGGCCTGTATGGCAAGATAAAATTGAACATAGCCCACTAATTTTAAAGATAAAATAACTGAATCAACACACTTCTTCACACACGCACCCCTTAGGGTAATTCTCTCTCGTTGCCTTACGAATTCAAAATGGTCAAGTCCCTCGAACGTAGGGGTATCCTAAGCACCGTTGCCTTCAAAACAAATCATCATAGTCCCTTCGATACAAAGATCATAAGACCCACGATGTCGCCTCCGAATACATGATCTTGACCCTCGATTGTCGCCTACGAAAAATGATGATAGTCCCTTCGAATGTGCTAGGATACTTCCTACAAGTTGCCTTCTATGACCATCCGATGTCCCTTCGAATGTCCCGCTTACATCCAACGAATGAAGTTACCTACCAACTAAGGGTATGGATAACACTATTCTAAAGGAACGTAAAATAACACGAAAACGACCAATTCTGAGTAGGTAATAAGACTTTTAGTTGCTTGCTCTAATCAAAATACTTTCCACACCTCACACTTTTTGTCAAAGTTCAAATTCTTTTCAAAACGAAACATTTCCAAACACTTTGTATACATTCCTACATGAATCATTCCAAAGTTAAAGTGAAATGCCTTTTCAAAACATTTTTTCAAACACACAGGAAGCACAATTTTTAAAGTGATCTAAGAGCAACTAAGAGTGAGATAACTACGGATGGAAAGGGTGCTAATACCTTCCTTTTCATAACCTTCTCCTTACTCGTAATCTAACGAATTTTTCTGTATTTTTACCTTCCCTTAATTGATAAAAGAAAAGTCGGTGGCGACTTTGCTATCCGCACATTTGCGATACAAAATCCACAAAGTCTCACCGTGTTACGTAATCGGCGATCACGGGAGACACCCTAAAGAGAGAATGCCTTAAGGATTTCTAGATCACATATATTGCTTTTTGTTTGACTTGCTTGCTTTATCTTTAAGGGTTTCTTGGGTATTATATTTGTGGGGGATCCTACACCCGATCCGGTTTCTTTTAAGTAGCAATAATCGTCATGACTGCTAGACGATATCAAAACGGTCAACATGATGGCTACGTTAGCGTGACACTTTGGATGTCCTGATACTCTTCATTCCCAAGTTGAGGATAGTATTTGGCTTCTGCGTGGTGTCATCAAGCGCTAACTAAGCTTTTAGAACCTTAATTGACCCATCTTGGCCATTAGAAGGTAGTGAGATGGCCAGCTTTGGTGTAGACCGAGGTTGGTTGATACTCGATGCTACGCTCATTAAGATCAGACTTTTGGGATATTTTCGTCGACCACTGGTAGTCGATTGAAATAAACGCCACGAAAGATCAATGATATGAGATTCCTAGAACCCTTACTATTATAGGACAAGATGAACCAACTCAAACTTTTGGTAGGGTAATCACCTATACCTCATGCAAGCCTTAAACCTAGGCTCATTATGTGAATTGTTTGTGTGTGCTAAACATGACATCATGACATCATTCGCATTGCATATCATTTCTAACTATTTCAAGGACCTAGGATTTATCTTTGCTGCTTTGTAGGATATTATGGCTTTAGAAAGACTATCCGAATCAACTTCATGGGTATACCTTCTCACTCAAAGAATTGGTTTCAGATTCCCGACCATGCTCGCCCATCAAAAGACATGGTTATCTACTTGATTTGGTTATCTCCGCTTTGAAGAGGATATGATGCATGTTCTATTTCGCTTTTGATCCAAGCACCATTGCTTTACATTCTCGATTATCGCTAGTTCCTACCTTGGAAGAGTTCTCTAAGCTACTTGGGATACCTATCTTGATCAAATGCCATTCACCGGTTTAGAAAAGGCTCCTAAGTACGAGGACATTGCATCCGCCTTTACATCTTAAACGCCGATATGAAGCCAATTGGGAAACTAGAAGCGGAGTTAAGGGTTTACTTGCCAAGTTCTTAATTAAGAAAGCCCGAGAATTCCTCAAAGTTATGAGTTTCCATGCATTTGAAGACATTGTGGCCTTGCTAATCTATGGTTGGGTTCTATTACCTAACTCGAATCAATTCATAGATGTCAACGCCATCAAGTTGTTTCTCGCCCGCAATCCTGTGCCTACTTTACTTGGAGACATCCTGCACTCTCTCCACACTCGTACTATCAAGAGACAAGGAACTCTCATGTGTTGCATACCGTTACTTTTCAGGTGGTTTATTTCGCACCTTCCTCCATCAGCTTTGAAGAACGAACAAAGGATGAAGTGGTCTCAAAGGTTAATGTCACTCTCATTCGATATCCATGGAATCTTTTCTCTCAAAAGGATTTCACCTTCATTGAGGCCAGGAGAATTCTAATGTACCACTACTTGGTATAAGGGGAGGTATTACTTACAACCCTTCTCTAGCTCTACGTCAGTTTGGTTTTGCTCGAAGAGATGGCCCACATGATATGCTTCTCCAAGATATTGTGTTCGATTACAATCACGATCTCCAGAATTACCGACGAAGGTTCATACACGCTTGGGGCATGGTAAAGAAGACTGATACCAAGACTTTGGGGCACCAAAACTCCATTCCTTGGGAACCTTACCTCAAATAGGTGAGAGCTCGAGCTCAAAACCTCATGATGCCATTCACGCCTGTTTTACCAGTAATTATGGAACCTGTTGCTATAGGTGACGTACCCTATACCGGTATCCATCCTGATATGCCTACTGATTTTGAAGACTTGAAGAGATCCTGGATTCAACTAAAAGAAGAGAGGGATACCTTTGAAGCTCAGTGCTATGCAAGTGAGAAGAAAGTGCTAGAGTTGACAAAGCTACTTCACGAGGAGCGAAACATCAACGCCTACATTGGCATCAAGAGGAAGCGCCCATGGGAGACTTAAAGCTTTAGGATTTATATGTTTTTCTTTTATTGTTTTGAACTATCTCTTGTACTTAAAAAGAAAAAGAATAATAAAAGGAGTACTAATAAATGTTTGTTCATTGCTTGTTTAACAAATTTAAATCTCTAAGGTCCTTGAAAACATTGCATTGCATCCGCATAAACATTGCATAGCATAGCATAACATTGCATCACGGGTACATTGAAGATTGGTTTTCTCATTCTCTCGCTATTTATTTTAGCAGAAATGGCTCTTGAATAGACTGTCAAAGATCTTCAAGCTCGTAATGCCTGGCCAGCAGATGTTCACCAGTTTGGTCCAAGGCCAAGAGGATCTGAAGAAGCTCATCAACAGAAAGAAGAAAGTTGTTGGTCTCCTCAACATGGGCAGACGCTACAAAGGTGGTCCTAAGGTGGTTAGTCGAATTGAGCTCTCTGAAGGAAGTGTCAAGAAGGAGGATGAGCAAAGTGACAAGGGTGGTGGCGAAGGTAGTCAGCATGAGCTTGAGAAAGACTATGATAATGGCCAATACTCTGATGAAGATGACAAGTATAAGCAACTCGAAGACCGTCTGAATGCCGTGGAAAATCTGAAGATGTCCGGGCTAAATTTTGATGATCTGAGTCTTGTTCCTGGTGTTGTGATTCCCCCCAAGTTCAAAGTTCCAACTTTTGCTAAATATGATGGCATGTCTTGCCCTAAGTCGCATTTGAAGTCCTATGTCCGTAAGATCAACCACCATACCGATGATGTAAAGTCAGGATGCATTATTTTCAAGAGAGTTTGTCCGAACTCGCTTGGAATGGTACTATCAACTAGAGAATGACCGTATCCACATGGAGTAACTTAGCGATGCTTTACAAGCAAAGATGAGTACAATGCTGAATTGACACCCACTCGCATGCAACTACAAAGCATGTCTATGGGTCGTGACGAGAAGTTCAAAGAGTATGCTTAGAAGTGGAGAGATCTAGCAGGCAGAGTTCAGCCACCCTTGTCCAATAGGGAGTTGGTTGATATGTTTATGGGAACACTGACAGGCCCATTCTTCAATCATCTGATTGGAAACTCTTCAGTCGGGTTCATTGATCTGATATTGACAGGCGAGCGTATTGATGCTGGTATCAAGAGTGGGAAGATTCAGGTTGAGTCATCTTCAAATGCTGCGAAGAGATCTTTTGGTGGTAAGAAAGAAACTAATGCTGTATGGTCGTAAAAGCCGAGCCAAGACCGACCACTCAACTGGGGCAACAGGATCTCCAATCCTACATCAAGACAACCTCCGAGACAACGCGTGTAGCTAGAACGCGCCACGAAGACAGCTTTAAGATCAACATGCCATTGTCGCAAGCCTTGCAACACATGTTGAAAGTAGAGTCGACACTTTGAGGATCCTCCTCAAATGTCAACACTTCCTCTCCGAGATACAATCCTAATGCTAAATGTGCTTACCATCCAATGTAGACACGACGATGATTGTTGGGCTCAAGAACAAGATTCAAGATATGATCAAGCCAGATTGAGTTTGACCTCCCGCTGAGACTCCAAATGTGATCAATGCGCCTATGCCTAACCATGACAAGAGTTCCAATGTTGTTGGTGATGATACTTATGTTTTCAACATAGATGACTTGACCATTCCTTTGATGTTAAGAAGAATTTGTTGCAAGGTGTCAATCCAGATGCCCAAAATTGTCGGTGCCCATCTACCGATGGTTGTGCTTGGTTGAGAAGACGTGTTCAGTGCATGATGGATAACCGTGAGATACTATTTCTGAAACCACCTGTGCAGAAGCTGTGTGAAGAAATGTCTAAGTTGAAGATCGACAATGCGAATGAGACAACACCATCTGTGTGGGATACCTTGGGGCAGCCAAGTGGAAAATATGATTACATGGTGAAGTACACTGTTCCTGAGAGCTACAAGATTCCTATTGAAGATGTTAAGGTAACCGGATGGGGTGACGATTTCCCAGAAGACTATGTTGATGTTAACACAATAAGGATTTCCTCTGCTAATTTTGTGCCTAGAGTGGCACCTCTCATCATCACTTCTCCAAGACCAGTTCCATATTCCTCTAACAAAGCTATCCCTTGGAATTATGGAGCTGATGTTTACTATCATGGCGTCAAGCAAGATCCTTTGACCATTGAAGATCTTACAGTTGAAGCTACCATTCCTGACATTGACAACATCACCGGATCAAGTAAGGTGACCAGAACCGGAAGAGTGTTCTCTCTAGATATCTCTCCTTCGAAAGATATTGCGACTCCAGCTCGCGTTCCAGCTATTCAATCCATTCCAGTGACTTATCCTGCTCAGCCCGAAGTACCAAAGGAAATTACGGAAGACACCTCCAAGCAAGAAATGGGGGAAATTCTGAAGATCATCAAAAAGAGTGACTACAATGTTGTGGAACAGTTGGGACAGACTGCGTCCAAGATCTCCATGCTTGCTCTGCTCTTGTGCTCGAGGCTCATGCTAATGCCTGGTGAAATTCTCAAGAATGCTCACGTATCGCAAGACACTACCACCGACCAGCTTGAAGTTTGTATTGCTAGCTGGCTGCCAACAACGGCCTAGGTTCTCTCGATGTCGAGTTGACTCACGGAAAGAACACAACAAAGCCTTGCACATCTCCTGAATGCAAGGGCACTACATTGTCACATGTCTTGTTGATACCGATTCTCGCTCGAATATCCTACCAAAGACCGCTTTTGATCGGCTTGATGTCGAAGGGTTGCTTCGAGACCCAGGACATTATTGTGAGAGATTTTGATGGTTCTAAGCTTAACAAAGGTTTGAGAGCTCACTCATAAAGTCGGTTCCCATATTTTTACTCCATTTTCTTCGCCATCGACATCCGTCAAACTTACTCTTGCCTACTTGGACGCCTTGGATACATGGGCGATGTTACCTCTACCTTGCATCGTCAAGTACCCAAAGGGAAGGTTGTTACAGGTGGTGAAGAAGAATATATGGCCATCACAATCATTCCGATACCTCGAGGTGGAGGGTGAATTCTTTGAGACTCGCTGCTTTTGAAACAATCCCCGAGTCATGCCTATTGACTCTCCCCGCTACCCCGGTTACACCACCGCCTAGGATGGTTTCACCGAAAGATGCTCAAGCCGCCGAAGGAGGAGGTAGTGCTATTTCGGGCAGCCCCGATCTTCCTTTCAACCGACAAGACCGGTTTAGGCTTCACCATCAAGGGTCAAGATGATACGCGAACGTGCCGGCCAACTTCCTTTCCGCATCGCCGTAATGGAATCCATGCTATAGAAGACGACGACAACGACTTCGACATCGCAAGTGGATCTTCCCAACCCGCATCATGGGCTCAAGAATTGAAGATCAAGACGCTATACCAATCTCCTTTAGCCAGAGTAATTGCTCTTGTTTTGTTTTGCTTTTCGATTTTTATGTTTTGAACAATAAACTCTAAAGCCTAGTTTGCTTGTGGCATCATGGTTCATTTGTGAGGGTTATTATCCGTCATTTGCATTCAATAAAATCGCTTGACTTTTGCATTCAATTGTTTGTTTTCTTTTACTTTATCACCCTTCAAAGAGCTATGTGTTTTACACACACCCACGTGATACATCGCAGTAATCACCGAATCTCGCCGATAACAACTATGCTATTGCTAAATATGACTTCGATAATCCGATCTACCAAGCCAAGACGAAAGTGAGGAATATTGTGAAGTGCCGGAGAACTTGCCGATGCTACAAAGAAGAAGAGCGAGTTATACAAACCACATAAGAGCAGTTGAGGTTGTGAATTTGGGTAATCGACGAAGATGTAAAAGAGATCAAGATAGGAGCGGGTCTTGAGAACAAGTTAAAGAAAGGTTGGTACAGATGCTACAAGACTATATTGAGGTTTTTGCTTGGTCATACGAAGACATGCCAGGATTAGACATTGATATTGTGGTACACCGATTGCCGACAAAAGAGGGTTTTCCCTGAAATGTAGGTTCGTCAGATGCGCCCCGAGATGTCCGAGAAAATCAAAGCCAAGTCATGAAGCGCTCAACGCCGGTTTCTTAGCTGTTACTTCCTATCCACAATGGGTTGCGAATGTGGTACCTGTACCTAAGAAGGATGGCAAGGTACGAATGTGTGTGGATTACAGAGATCTGAACAAAGCAAGTCCAAAAGACGATTTTCCACTCCCTCATATTGATGTTCTAGTTGACAACACCGCTCAGCATAAGCTTTTCTCCTTCATGGATGGTTTCACCGGTTACAATCGATCAAATGGCCTCAAGACATGAAGAAGACTACTTTGTTACACAGGGGCACTTTCGCTACAAGGTTATGTCGCTCGGATCGAAGAACGCAGGCGCCACTTATCAGCGTGCTATGGTGACGTTATTTCATGACATGATTCACCACGAGATAGAGGTCTATGTCGACGACAAGATAGCTCGATCACAGACTGAGGAAGAACATCTTGATCATCTCCAGAAACTGTTTGACAGGTTGAAGAAGTATGATCGAGACTTAATCCTAACAAGTTCACCTTTGGAGTCGATCCGAAAACTCTTGAGGTTCCGCCAGTTAAAGTGATTCAAGAGATGCCCGCCCCGCACCAAGAAGGAAGTCGAGGTTTCTTGGGCTTGGGCCGATTGAATTACATTGCCGATTCATTGCACATCTAATCGCTACTGTGAGCCAATCTTCAAGTTACTTAAGAAAGATCAAGTAGTGGAATGGAATGACGATTGCCACCGCTTTTGACAAAATCAAGGAGTACCCATGTAATCCTCCCGTCCCGATGCCGCCAAGGAAGACCTCTTATCATGTACTTGATAGTGTTAGAGAACTCAATGTGTGTTGGGGCAACATGACGAGTCGGTCGAAAAGAGCATGCAATATACTACCTTAGCAAAAGTTTACCGATCGTGAAACAAGATACTCATAGCTCGAGAAAACTTGCAACGCTTTTGGCTGTCACGACTAAGACAAGATATGTTGACTCACACTACCTTGTTGATTTCTAAGAAGGATCCGATAAAATACATATTTGAGAAACCAGCTCTCCGAAGAATAGCAAGATGGCAAATGATCCCGACCGAATATGACATCCAAGACACTTCGAAAGCGATCAAGGGATGTAGTAGCCGATCATTTGGCTCATCAAGTAGATGACTATCGCCTATGCGCTCAATTTGCATTTAAGATGTTCTACTAGTTACAGATTATGAAGAACCAGCCCGCACGAAGGACCCGAACAAGGATCCCGATGGACCATGGTTTTGATGGAGCCTCAAACGCACTTGGCAATGGCATTGGCGCCATCATTACATCCCCATGTTTACACACCTTTCACCGCCAGTGTTATGTTTCGCTTGCACTAATAACATGGCCGAGTATGAAGCGGCATCATGGGTATTAAAGTCGCTATTGACTTAAGAATCAAGTTCTTACAGTGTATGGAGACTCCTTTAGTGATCACCGATTAAAGGCGAGTGAGATACGAAGCATCCGAATCTCGTTCCGTATCGAGAGCATGTTCTGAGTTTGATCCCCTACTTTGAAGAGATTACTTTTAATCACATTCCACGAGAAGAGAATCAGTTGGCAGACGTGTTAGCTACTATGTCGTCTATGTTCAAGGTCAGATGGGACAACGAGGCTCCCCAGATCATCATTGAAAAGTTTGACGAACCCGATTGTTATGAGCTTGATATGTAAGAGAAACCTTGGTACTATGACGTGAAGAGGTATCTTGAGACTCAGGAATACCCAGGGCATCTATCAATGATAAGAAGTTTTGAGAAGGTTTGCATCCAAATTCTTCCTCAAGAACGATCTTATACAAGCGCAACCACGACTTGTGCTTACTCCGTGTAGACCGGAAAACAATGAACGTATCAAGGAAGAGTTACACGGCGCATTTGGTACTCATTCCAAAGGACATACGATGGCTAAGAAGATTTTGAGAACAAAGTTACTATTGGTCCACCATGGAAGTCGATTGTCATCAGTACGCTCGATCTTGTCACAAATGCCGATTTATGAAGACAAAGTACACGACCTCCAAGATCTCGAATGTTTTAACTTCTCCTTGGCCTTTGCAATGTGGGCATTGACATGATCGGAGAAATCAAGCCCACGCTTCCAATGGACATCGCTTTATCCTTGTGGCAATTGACTATTTCACCAAATGGGTAGACTCGTCGATCTGCTACCAAGAATGTTGTGGCTCGATTCATCAAACATAATCTTATCCGCGGTATGGCACTCCGAAAGGATTATCACGATAACGGCTCTAATCTCAACAATAAGATGATCACCGAACTCGCACGCAGCTCAAGATTAAGCATCACAACTCTTCTCCCTATCGGCCTAAGATGAATGCATGGAAGCCGCCAACAAGAACATTAAGAAGATTATACGTAAGATGATGACTTACAAAGATTGGCATGAGATGTTACCATTTGCTCTTCATGGTTATCGCACCACAGTACGGACGTCAACAGGGGAAACTCCCTTCTCTCTTGTGTACGGTATGGAGGCAGTCCTACCCATTGAGGTGCAGATTCCCTCAACCAGAGTCCTCCAGGATGCAGAGTTAGGCGAAGACGATTGGATCCAAACTCGCCTTGACCAGATTAACCTGATTGATGAGAAACGACTCGCCCATTTGCCATGGATGATCTATCGTGCGATTGATCAGAGCATTTAACAAGAAGGTCAAACACCGAGTCTACCAAGTTGGTGATCTAGTAGTCAAACGCATCATCCTTCCATAAGGTGATCCCAGGGGCAAATGGACTCCCACCTATGAGGGACCATTTGTAGTCAAGACAGTATTTTTCGGCGGAGCTATGATACTTAGCACCATGGATGGTGAAGACTTCCCACACCCTGTGAACGCAGACATAGTCAAAAATTACTACGCATAAAAGAGACCCGCTAGGTCAACTGACCTAGGCAAAAATAAGGGCATCCTGGCGAACCAAAAGGGTTCGGGCAAAAGTTAAGGATATATACAAAACATGTACACCCGGCAAGTCGAAAACCTGAAAAGGCGGCTTGGGCAAAAAGGGTATCCCGTAGACTAAACCCGAAGGGAGGTCTAGGCAAAAGTTAGATTTAAGCGCATTTACCACGTCTCTTCCAGATCACCCGCTTCCAGACTACTATCAACATTCAAGATTCACATGGCGAAAATCAATTCACTCACTTTCTACTGACAGCAAGGAGATGAGATAGTTGAAATATATGAGTACTAGCATAGTTGGAACGTAACGAGATTGTTTCCGCATAGCTTTTTTTACTTTTCTTGTGTACAAACTACTCGGCCATACGCCACCTTTCAAATAAATACAAGGTCTCTCTCTTTATAATTTTCACTGTTGTTGTTTGCATAAAGTCCAATGTTTGCTTTGAATTATTATATGCATCTAACAATAAGAATCTAATCACAAACATCCGAAAAGTGAGCATACAAAGGTAATTGCTATAGGCTCCAGGAATTGAGATGACGACGAAAGTCACCAAAACACTCCCCTGCAGAGCATTAACCCCCACAGAGACGTCATTCACTACAAACCTTCCCCAGTGGAGTATATGTTGGTCCCCAAGCAGTGATTCCACTCAATTTAATCAGATTACACCCGTCTTCGAGCAGTAACATCTCATCCCCAGCCGAGGGATTTATCCCCAACGAGATATCTCGCAACAATTCCCCTTTTCTCCAACAGCAGTGTCCAGACTTGAAACTTGGTCAGATAGTGCACCAGAGGAAACCTATATCTTTTATTCCCCAGTCAGAGATTCCACCGGGCTCCAGACTCTTCTAACCCGTTCTACCGACAACTACCATTTACTCACCAGCAGGATTTACACACAAAAATCCCCGGCAGAATACCTCTCAGACTCTCCCCAACAGGTTTGTCAACAATATCTAGGCCCGAAACTTGGTCAGACAGTGCACCGGAGGAATCAAGGTTATCTTTCTTCTCAGGATCTCCATCCTCAAACAGAAGTCAGAAGTCTCCAAGCAGAATACCCGCATCTTCTTCAAGATGGATATGTTTTGAAATACCACAACATCTAGCATTCATACATTACTCATAAAAGTCATAATATATGCATATGTCATACGCATCATCATGCATCATACTTTGCATAAGACTAATCAATATTCTATCAAAGTTTCTCTTATTTTCTCCAAAACAGGTGGAAATCGCTTCTGACGCAAACAGGTCCAGGATTAAGACCCAAATCACGACGGGAAAACTATCTGAAAGACCGCCCTGGTTGTCCTCCGACAACTGGTTCAGGATTAAGACCCGAATCACGACGGGAAAACTATCTGAACGACCACCCTCGTTGTCCTCCGACAACGGATCTAGGATTAATACCCGAAGCTAGACGAGAAACCTTATCCGAACGATCGCAAGTTATCCTCCGATAACAGGCAGTGGACCAACACCCGATGCACAACAGGGAAGCTGTCCACACTTTGCCAAATTACCATCTCCTCAGAGTAATCAGCACGAAGATCTATTCTGAATCCTTCTTATTATCAACAGCAACTACAGAGTCTGGCGTACGACTCAGTTGCCTTGGATGGCATCTTAAGCCCATCTCTGATTACGTGTCAACAATTCTCCACCTTCAGAATGCTGCATATTTGGTTAAAAACCAATACAAACCAATAACTTCATTCAAATATGAGCACGAAGTCTAACATACGACTCCCTCCGGATGGCATCTTAAGCCCATCTCCATGTTCCTCTCACTTCAAAAGCATCTACAGAGCCTAGCGTACGGCTCACTCCCCAGCGTTGATCTTTCCAGATGGCATCTTAAGCCCATCCCCATCAATTTTCATATTCAGACGACAATTTCGAGTCTAGCGTACGACTCATTCCCCAGCGAAGTCTCCAATTTCTCCAAATGGCATCTGTAAGCCCATTCCCACATCACCAGCAAGTGCAAATTTTCAGGTGTACTCGAGTGTTCAATCATTTTCTACCTCCAGGTCACGAAAGGCGAACATGCCAATCTAACCCTTCCAGTACAAGAAGATTGAACAGGGGCAGCTGTCATACCCCAAAATTTTCCCTCCATCTTCTCAAGATATTCCATACATCCATACTCAAGAATTCCTCAAGAGTTTATCAGACAAACTCTCTCCTAGACAATCAACCCAAACTAGGGTTTGGCAAGTCTCAGATCAAGATGGACTTCCAACATCTCCAATGTTCTTCATGCCTCCTCATATGCTTCAAAGATTCTCCATGTCAAGTTTCAAGCCTCACAAGTCAAGTTTCCTCAGACAATTGCTCAGATGGTTGAAAATCAGTTGTATTGGACAAAAAGTCAACTGTGGTCAACATACAGTCAAACTTCATGATTTTTGGTCAACATCCTCATTTTGAAGTTACATTCATCATTTGATCAAGGGTTGATCATGATTCATCAAGAAAACTCAAGATTTGCTCAAAAGTCAAACTTTCTAAATTAGGGTTTCTTAGTGAAAAGTCAACCAAACTTTGACTGATCATAACTTCTTCATACTTTCTCAGAAGTTTTTCCACCACCTCTTGTTTTGAAGTAAATTCAATTCTCTACAACATCATGTCTCACAAGAATGTTCAAAAAATGCTTCATTTGGAAGGTATGGATCAAAACATTACAGGTCCTTTTCAAAGTCAACAAAAAGTCAACTTTTTGTTTTGAAGCTATATTGAGCAAGGAAACTCCAATTGAGATGAAACCAAAGAGGTTGGTTAGAGGACTCTTATAGCTTTCCAAAAAGTCCAAGAACACTATAAAATGTTTAAAAATGAGCAAGATACACTATTAAGAAGTTGGGCAATTTTGGACAATTGCACAAAAGAATATTTTGGTCAAAATGCAAAATTCTCCAAATGGGCCTATAATCTTTTGATCCAAACTTGTTCATGACATTATTTGTGACCCATAAATGCTTGGCCATGGCAATTTTCTATTTTATTAATTTATTTTTGAATTTTAAACCATTTAATTCAAAATTAAATTATGTAAAATATGAAAATAAGATATTTTTTCAAGAGGATTGGATTTTAATCAAACTTGAGGTCCAAGATAGCCCATGATTCTTACCAATTTCGTGCTAGCCTTCACATTGATGAGAAAATCAAATTTTTTCCAAAATTTGATTTTATTTGAAAAAATATAAATGCACATTCAAGATCAAATCTTTTTTCACTCTCTTTGCCATCCCAAAACACTCATTAGATCGTGATAGACGTGTTACATGTGAGGTTTCACGTATAAAACTCATATTGCCATTATTAGGGTTCCAAGAGCTGTGAGATTCGAAACTCAAAATCCAGGCCGTTTCAGGACACGAGGATAGCACCATCGTGCTCGCAAGGATCGAAATAGTCGATCTGGGCACTTGTTTCGTTTTGAATGATGCATTTTTTAGGTTTTTCAGGTTGAGGCAAGCCGGAGAAGACGACCGGAGCTAGGGCTCCGGCGTCGTTGACCAAGGCGAGGACCGGTGAAGCGTGCGTGTCAATTTCGTGCGTTCCGATTCGTTCGTTCATGCCACCCGGGGTCCACCAGCTGACTGTGTTTTTGACTTCACCAAGCAATGACGCGTGTACGCTCATGATCACACGTTTTCAATCCTTGAACATCCAATGCATAATGGTCTAGTGGTTAAGGCGCTCACTGTTCAGAGATACTCCTCCAGGTCCCCTGTTCGAACCATGCCAGGACCGGTTTTGCTATTTTTCTTTACAAACTCAATTTCTTTCATATTTTCATATTTTTCTTGTTTATTTAATATATTTCATGCATTTTTAATTCTTTTCTTAATTTTTATTCATGCATTAAAAATTGTCAAAAATGTTTTTCCTTTTGCATTTATTTTCAGAAAATACTTATTTAATTTATAAAATTAAAAAATATTATTTTGCATGCATATTTATTTTTATTCCTAATTTATCCTTTAAATCACTTTTAATTAGTTTTTAGTTATTAAATCTTTTCCAAAAAATCCCAAAAAATTAATTTAGCATATTAATATTATTTCCAGCGTGAAATATTTTTCTCATTCAAAAATTTGCATTTTTACTAACAATTTTCTCTTATTCGATTTCATCGTATTTTCCGATTTTCTTATCTTCTCACAGGTTATCTCGTTTCAGACGATTCTTTTACTATTTTTTCTTTTTCCAATAATGTAACTGCTTGTGGGATGTAATAGTTTTAATTAGGGTTTTTATTTTCCGTAAGTTTAAATTATGTATCTGCCCCAAAGCCATGTAATAGCGTAGGATTTATCTTTCCGCACTTTACATTTCCGCATTTTAATTTTCGCACCCTATAAACTGCTAGTAATTAGGCGTGTATGGCAAGATAAAATTGAACATAGCCCACTAATTTTAAAGATAAAATATCTGAATCAACACACTTCTTCACACACGCACCCCTTAGGGTAATTCTCTCTCGTTGCCTTACGAATTCAAAATGGTCAAGTCCCTCGAACGTAGGGGTATCCTAAGCACCGTTGCCTTCAAAACAAATCATCATAGTCCCTTCGATACAAAGATCATAAGACCCACGATGTCGCCTCCGAATACATGATCTTGACCCTCGATTGTCGCCTACGAAAAATGATGATAGTCCCTTCGAATGTGCTAGGATACTTCCTACAAGTTGCCTTCTATGACCATCCGATGTCCCTTCGAATGTCCCGCTTACATCCAACGAATGAAGTTACCTACCAACTAAGGGTATGGATAACACTATTCTAAAGGAACGTAAAATAACACGAAAACGACCAATTCTGAGTAGGTAATAAGACTTTTAGTTGCTTGCTCTAATCAAAATACTTTCCACACCTCACACTTTTTGTCAAAGTTCAAATTCTTTTCAAAACGAAACATTTCCAAACACTTTGTATACATTCCTACATGAATCATTCCAAAGTTAAAGTGAAATGCCTTTTCAAAACATTTTTTCAAACACACAGAAAGCACAATTTTTAAAGTGATCTAAGAGCAACTAAGAGCCCGTAGATAACTACGGATGGAAAGGGGTGCTAATACCTTCCCTTTTCATAACCTTCTCCCTTACTCAGAATCTAACGAAGGTCTTTTTTTGTACTTTTTACCTTCCCTTAATTGGATAAAAGAAAAGTCGGTGGCGACTCTTTCTATCCGCACATTTGCGATACAAAAATCCACAAAGTCAGTTCACCGTGTTACAATATCCAATTCTTTTATGTACACATTAATTTTCCTTGTACATAATACAAACATCTTTTGTAAATATTCATGTATAGACAAACTTCGTTCGTTTGTTTTTGTTTTGCTTGTATATACACTGAATACCAATGGTATTAAAAGGAGCATTATTCCCGGTGAAACTGCTTTTAAACCAATGGGCCTCCCTGACGTGTAAGTCCCAACCCTCTTATGTACATACATATTTCCTTGTACACAAATACTCATTCATGTACATATTCACTTCCTTGTACATAATCAAACTTGTAAATAATCAAGTTACGCTCATTTTAAACGCACGTTTTACACACTTGTTTATATTTCCTTCATAAACTTTTGTAAATAAACATTGCACATTATTTATATTTCCTTCATAATCTTCTATGAATAAACTTCATACACTTGTTTATATAACTGTCTAGTTATAACATAACAACTAGTCTAACAATTAAGTTCCCCACAGAGATAGCCTCCTCTTGGGCTTTGTACAAGGTAACTCGTACATCTGAGTTCAGCCTCCTCTTAGGCTTCATATAAGAAAACTTATTTGCTGAGTTTAGACTCCGCTTAGGCTTCATATAAGACAACACTCCCCTGTTGAGTCAGCCTCCTCTTGGGCTTCGTTCAAAAGAACTCCTCGTTGAGTTTAGCCTTCTCTTGGGCATCAAACAAGAAAGAGACCAGGAAATCTCTTAACAGCCTCCTATTGGGCTTCCAATACAAAGAATCACCCACGCTAGGATAGAACCCTGAGAGTATGATTTCCCGGTGAAATCGCTCTTGAAAATCCTAAGAGGATGGTTTCCCGGTGAAACCCCTTTTAAAACCAAAGCCAGCCATACCCTATAGCTTCCTCTTGAGCTTCATACAAGGACCCTCGATGACCCTCGATGACCCTCGGAATGCCTCCTCTTGGGCTTACAATACAAGGACCCACGGGCTTCTTAAAAGCATCCCCCTAATCCAATCAATTTCTCCTAGAGATTTAGACATCTATCATCTCTATGGAAGAAGTATCTCATCTATCACATCACATACAATAAAAAACTTTTCAAAACTCTTTTCAAACAAAAACATCTCTTAATCGTAAGTGGTAACGCTTGTACACTCAAGCAAAACACCCAATGCTTACAATTAAAAGATTCAATCATCTTTTTCAAACATCTTTCTTAACTCGTAAGTGGTAACGCTTGTACACTCAAGCAAAACACCTATAACTTACGACGAAAGATTTAATCAATCAACCTTTCAAAATGTATGTGATGAAATAGATTAGATACATTTTTCATTAAGATGACATTCGTCTTTGTCTCTTAATAACATCCCATTGCTTCCACTAGCATAAGTGGGAACTACGATTGCTCTGACTTTCTCAACATCCCTTTGAGAATACGTAGGCACAAGGTCTCATCCTTGGCGAGCAAATTTCTTTCTCCCTCAAACCAAACAAACCATAGATCCCTTTAGATCCGAGCTACAAATGCTCTGATTCCCATTAAGGGATATGTATGCAGAAGATCCTAATGATCTTTGCGAGCACAATAATAACAAAACCTAGGATCCCACATAATCTTCCCTTCTTAAAATCCAAAGGAGAAACTTTCCCAATCATAGAAATAGTAAATTAAAACACACAAACATATCAAACATATTCATATATAAAGCTATAGATAACTATATATATTTAGCGTGCTCCATCTATTCCCTTTATATAACAAACCCCCTTACCCGGAATCTCCCCATTGCGTTGTGTCTAGTTCGCGATAGTCATAACGCATATCAAATCTATTGAGGGTATTGCAGCTTTCCCCTTTTTCATAATCATTTTTCTTGTGTTGGAAAAAATAAAGCTTGATGCTCGCGGCATCTTTATAAACAAATCAAAAGAGTAAATCGTTTCGAGCCAGAGATTCGAATTCAGATTCGATTCCCTCGCGCGTCACTTTGTAACGCGAACAAAATTCAATACAAAGGAAAACAACATGCTGCCCCAAAAGTTTCTCGGTTATAATCTACGCGAATATACGCGACATAGACGTTTAAACCATCATTGAAACTAACATTGACTCCTCAATCAGTTATTTACAATAGAGATCGAAAAAGTGCAATCTTAAAAAACCAAACTGAATGCTCCCAATGTATGCGTCCATACGGTTTTCGAAATCCAAATTTAATTCAAGTTTCAAAATCGCAACGCAATAGAAAATGTAACAATATGTGTAACGCCCGAATATTTAATTATTTTATTTAATTACATATTTAGTGATTTATTTGTGAATTGTTGGTTGATATTTTTGTTGAGCAGATTTAAGTTGGTTTGGTTTAGAATTATACTAGAAACGATATTGTAACTAAAAGGTTAGTGTTAGTGGGCTTAAGTAGTGGTGATAGTAGTAGCATTGTTGGGGGTACAATGTTTAAGCCCAAGACTAGTTATAAGGATTATTATTTAATTAAAAATAAATATAAATTAGATTAATTTGGCTATCAGTAGAGAAAAATGAAGAAAACAAGGGTTTTGGTAAAAGGAACGAACGATACGTAGAGATTGCAGAGAAGAGAGAAAAGTTGGAACGACCAAGAATTCTTAGAGCAACCTTCAATCCATGTTAAGGGTGGGGTTCTTGCTCTATAATATGGGGATATGATGGGCGATAGGTAGTTTGAGATGTATTATTCGCATGGCTGTTACATGACGATGTGGTTAACCGTAGAAAATCCCAAATTGAAATATATGATCGTTGTTATTCTGTGTATATTGTTGTTGTTGATTGAAAAGATTGTGCAATTCTGCTGTTATACGTTCTGTTGCTGTTGATTGATTGAAAAGAACGTAAAAATTACTATTATACGTTGTGTTGTTGTTGCTGGTTGATAATCGTATCAATTGAATCGTAAAATGTTGGAAAATCTGGTTTTTGGGTGAAAATACGCAGCATGAGTCCACCCATAGGATTATGCATTGATACAAGCTTCTATGAGTTTATAAACCAGGGGCATGAAAATAACTTGCATCGATACATAAGGCCTTGTATCGATTCATGAGGCAAATTGGGAAGACTTGTATCGACGCATACGAGGTATGTATCGATATAAGTCAGTTTTGTATCGATACAAAGGAGCATGTATCGACTTTTACTGTATTAAACCAAAAAATAGAAATTTGCATCACGTATGAGCCGACTCATACGCAGCTTGTATCGATACAAGATGTGTATTTATCGATACATGGGGTTTTGCATCGATCCATACTTGGATGAAAATGAAATATAATTTCTGAAAATTGTTTTGGTCGTATCTTCGCGACCGTAACTCCGATTTTGATGCCGTTTGGACTGTAGGAAAGCTGTAATCTTGACTTAGCATATAATAATGTTTTTAAATACTAGAGGTGAGAATTTGGATGAATTGGAGGTAGTTTATGTTTGTGAATCTGTTGTTGTTGTACGTTGTTGTTTTTGAGGCTTGATGGCCAACGTTGACGGTTACGTTGTGGATTACGTTGTTGTTGTTGTTGTTGTTTTTGGTGTTGTTGTATGAAATTTAATTTCATCGCATACATCGTTGGGGGAAATGTTGTTTACGTTGAAGACTTACGCCTTGATGCCTCGAAATTACTAGCAAGGGATTACGTTGGGAGTTTTACTCCGTTTGTACCACATGTATGTTCATTAGTTGAGTCACATGTCATAATACTTAATGATGATTTTGTTTTGATGATTGGATTACGTTGTTGTGAATGATTGTATGTTGTTGTGGAATATTTGTATGCTGTTATGGAATAGCTGTGTGTTATTGTTGATTAGTCGTGTGATTACAAAATGGTGATATTATATGATTTCGGACTATATATTGTTTATCATAATCTCAATTATATGGTTTGATGTCTCACCCTTTACTTGTTTTCACCGTTTTATATTGGTAACGCAGTGTAACCAGAGGAGTAGTCATATCGTAGTCCAAGTCCAGTGTCATTTTCTTTGATACATAGCACTCGGGGGAAATACGCATTTATATTATTTTGTTGTTTTCAATATTGAAACTTGCATTTTTGAATTGAAGATTATATTACATTAATTTTGTTTTAAGACTCAAAAATCTTATATCTCATATGTATAACTGTTTTTGAATTCCGATGCATAATTTAATGAAGTTGTTTCCATTGGAAGTCTTATCCTCTTTAAAGTGTTATGTATATGTGTGAGTAAAGATGACATGCGCATGTGTTTACGTTGAAATTGTGACATCCTAATATGTTGAAAAATATTATACTCTGATTTCTTGAATAAATACTTGGGGTAGAATTGGGGTGACATTAGTGGTATCAGAGCAGGTCGGTCCGTCCGGCCAGGTTGTTGTGTCGTTAATAATTAAGTATTGTTAATTACTTTTATCTGACTATTGTTTGTGTTGTAGTGATTAGTTGAAATGGCTGGAAGGAACGATGCTGCGATTGCTGCTGCTTTGGAAGCAATGGCTCATGCTGTGGAGTACCAACCAAATGCGGGCGGGGATGCTGGATCCCAAAGTTTGGCAACTTTCCAGAGGGAGAATCCGCTAGTGTTCAAGAGCAAGCATGATCCCGATCGTGCTTTGGAGTGGTTGAAGGAAATCGAGAGGATCTTTTTCATGATGGATTTGTATAAAGCACAGAAGGTCCGGTGTGGAACTCATATGTTAGCAAGTGAGACTGATAACTGGTGGTTAGAAACGCATCAGACATTGGAAGCTGCAGGTAAAGAGGTCACTTGGGATGTGTTCCGTAGGGAATTTCTGAGGAAGTATTATCTTGAAGATGTTCGGGGTAATAAGGATATTGAATTCCTTGAGCTGAAGCAGGGTAATACGTCTGTGACTGACTATGCTGCAAAGTTCGTTGAGTTGGCTAAGTTTTATCCGCATTTTGATGGAGAAGGTGCTGAATTTCTTAAGTGCATCAAGTTTGAGAACGAGTTGCGCCCGGAAATCAAGAAGGTTGTTGGCTACCAGAAGATTCGTTTCTTTTTTGATTTGGTTGATAGTTCTAGAATCTTTGAGGAGGATAGCAATGCTCATCACAAGATTGTTAATGATAAGAGAGGCAATAATCAACAGAACCGTAGTAAGCCTTATGATGCGGGGAAGGGTAAAAAAAGAGTTGCTCAGAGCCAGAGAACTAGTGGGGGAGATGCTCCTATTAAAGTTGTATGCTTCAAGTATGGGCAAGCTGGTCACAAGAGTTATGCTTGTAATGCTGATGCGAAGAGATGTTTCCGTTATGCTAAGTTGGGACATGCAATTTCCGACTGCCAACATAAAAGTATGGTATGTTTTAACTATGGTGAAGAGGGACACCTTAGTAGTCAGTGTCATAAACTAAAGAAGGGACAAGCTAGTGGAAAGTCATTTGCTTTGGCTGGGAATCCGTCAGCTAGTGAAGACAAACTCGTTAAAGGCACATGTTTCATTAATAGTATGCCTTTAATTACTATTATTAATACTTGTACTACTCATTGTTTTGTTGCTGCTGATTGTGTTAAAAGATTGGGTCTTATATTGTCCTCTATGAATGGATAAATGGTCGTCGGAATTCCGTCCAAGGATCGGTGACTACTCTCTTGTATGTTTGAATTTCCCTTTGTCAATCTTCGACAGAGACTTTGCTGTTGATTTGATTTGTTTGCGTTGCGGACTAAATGTGATTTTGGGTATGAATTGGTTAGAATGTAACTATGTTCATATCAATTGTTATAAGAAGTCTTTGAGGTTTTCTACCCCCAAGAGGAAGGAGTTGGTTTGTTGACTGTAAGGCTTAAAGCGATTGATGCAAGACGAAGCACAAATGTTCTCGTTGATGGAGATGTTGTCTCTGAGAATCAAGTTAGATGGATGAGTGGTGCGAGAATTTCTCAAGTGTTTCTCGATGAAATTCTTGATCTACCTCCCGAAAGAGATGTTGAATTTGTGATTGATCTTGTACCGTACCGCACTGCTTCTATGGCACCGCAAGATGTCCGTGATCCGAGTTGTCTGAATGAAGAAGCAATTAGAAGAGTTGCTTGAGAAAAAGTTTGTAAGACCAAATGTATCTCCGTGGGGAGCGCATGTGTTGTTAGTAAAGAAGAAAGATGGGAGTATGAGACTTTGTGTTGATTATCGACAGTTGAATAATGTAACGATTAAGAACAAGTATCCGCTTCCAAGAATTGATGATTTGATGGATCAACTGGTGGATGTTAGTGTGTTTCTAAAATTAATTTGAGATCTGGATATCACCAGATTAGAGTGAAAGAAGATGATATTCAGAAAACCGCGTTTAGGACTCGGTATGGACACTATGAGTATTCAGTGATGCATTTCGGTGTTACTAATGTGCCGGGAGTATTCATGGAGTACATGAACCATATTTTTCATATTTACTTGGACCAATTTGTGGTGGTATTCAGTGATGACATTCTGATTTACTCTAAATCGGAACAAGAACATGCAGAACACCTGAGAGTCGTATTGCAAGTTTTGAAAGAGAAGAAGTTGTATGCGAAGTTGTCCAAGTGTGAATTTTTGTTGAAAGAGGTTAGTTTTCTTGGCCATTGTCATTTCTGGTAGTGGCATTGCCGTGGATCCTTCTAAAGTTGATGTTGTGTTGCAATGGGGAACTCCGAAGTCGGTTACTGAGATTAGAAGCTTCTTGGGATTAGCCGATTATTATAGACGGTTTATCGAAGGGTTTTCTATGTTGGCACTTTCATTGACTAAGTTGACTTGCAAAGGGACAACCTTTGTGTGGCATTTTCGATGCGAAGAGAGTTTCAATGAGTTGAAAAAGAGGTTGACGTTCGCTCTAGTTTTTACTTTACCTAATCCAAAAGAGTCTTTTGTTGTGTACTATGATGCTTGTTTGATGGGGTTAGGTGGTGTGCTTATGCAGGATGGCAAAGTGGTTGCTTATGCGTCTAGGTAATTGAGGACTCACGAAAAGAATTATCCTACGCATGATCTTGAATTGGCTGCAGTGGTATTCATATTGAAAATTTGGAGGCATTATCTTTATGGTTCTAGATTTGAGGGGTTTAGTGATCATAAGAGTTTGAAGTACATTTTTGATCAGAAAGAGTTGAATATGAGGCAACGAAGGTGGTTAGAGTTGTTGAAGGATTATGATTTCGGTTTGAATTATCATCCCGGAAAATCTAATGTTGTAGCCGATGCTTTGAGCTGAAAGACTCTGCATATGTCGGCCATGATGGTTAAGGAGTTGGAGTTGATCAAGCAATTCCGAGAATTGAGTTTGGTTTGTGAAGTGACACCGCAAAGTGTTATGTTGGGAATGTTAAAGATTAACAATGATTTTCTTGACGATATTAAAGAGACTCAGAAGCGAGATGTGAAGTTGGTGTATTTGATGGTAGGAACTGATCGACCCGAGAATGATGATTTCAAGTTAGATGCGCAAGGTGTGTTGAGATTCCGAGATCGTATTTGTATTCCTGGTGACGAAGCGATTAAGAAAGTGATCCTTGAAGAGAGTCATAAAAGCAAGTTAAGTATTGATCCAGGAGCTACTAAAATGTATCAAGATTTGAAGGGTTTGTTTTGCTGGCCTGGCATGAAACGTGATGTGGCACAGTTTGTGTATGCTTGTTTGACTTGCCAAAAGTCAAAGATCGAACATCAGAAACCTGCAGGGTTGATGCAACCGTTAAAAGTTCCAGAATGGAAACGGGACAACATTTCGATGGACTTTGTGACTGGTTTACCTAATACCTTGAGAGGACATGATTCGATTTGGGTGATTATTGATAGGCTTACGAAGTCGGCACACTTATACCTATTAACATTACTTATCCGATTGCAAAGTTGGCTGAGATTTATGTCAGGGTGATTGTGAAGTTGGACGGTGTTCCGGCGAGTATTGTGTCGGATAAAGATCCGAGGTTTACTTCTGATTTTTGGAAGAGTTTGCAGGAAGCGTTGGGATCTAAGTTGAGATTGAGTTCGCGTATCATCCACATACAGATGGTAAGACCGAGAGGACCATTCAATAATGGGAAAGTTAATATTTACAAAGTATACAATTTACCAATGAACTAAAACCAAAGAAACTTAAACAATAATTCAATTCAAGTTCGAAACATGGAGAATTGGCACTAAAGCAAGCTAAGATTAAATCGAACAACTACATGATCTTAACAATGCTTCCTAAGATTCAATTGATTAAACATAAATCGGGCAGCCACTAATCAGTCTATTTTACTCAAGATAAAACGACTTTTCTTGCTCAAATTCAATACTAAGGAAAACGACATGCTGCCCCAAAAGTTTCTCGGTTATAATCTACGCGAATAAACGCGACATAGACATTTAAACCATCATTAAAACTAACATGGACTCCTCAATCATTTATTTACAATAGAGATCGACAAAGTGAAATCTTCACAAACCAAACCGAATGCTCCCAATGTATGCGTCCATACGGTTTTCGAAATCCAAATTTAATTCAAGTTTCAAAATCGCAACGCAATAGAAAATGTAAAAATATGTGTAACACCCGAATATTTAATTATTTTCTTTAATTAAATACTTAGCGATTTATTTGTTAATTGTTGGTTGATATTGTTGTTGAGGAGATTTAAGTTGGTTTGGTCTAGAATAATACTAGAAACGATGTTATAACTAAAAGGTTAGTGTTATTGGGCTTAAGTAGTGGTGATAGTAGTAGCATTGTTGGGGGTACAATGTTTAAGCCCAAGAATAATTATAAGGATTATTATTTAATTAAAAATAAATTGAAATTAGATTAATTTGGCTATCAGTAGAGAAAAAGGAAGAAAACAAGGGTTTTGGGAAAAGGAACAAACGATACGTAGAGATTGCAGAGAAGTGAGAAAAGTTGGAACGACCAAGAATTCTTAGAGCAACCTTCAATCCAAGGGAAGGGTTGGGTTCTTTCTCTATAATTGAGGATATGATGGGCGATAGGTAGTTTGGGATGTATGATTCTCTAGGTTGTGTCATGTCGATGTGGTTAACCGTAGAAAATCCCAAATTGAAATATATGATCATTGTTATTCTGTGTATATTGTTGTTGTTGATTGAAAAGATTGTGTAATTCGCCTTTATACTGTGTTGATTGATTGAAAAGAACGAAAATTACTATTATACGTGTGTTGTTGTCGCTTTGAAAATCGTATCAATTGAATTGTAAAATGTTGAAAATATGGTTAGCAGCATGAGTCGATCGATAATGTATCGATAAGTCGCTATGAGTTTAAACACCAAGGGCATGAAAATAGCTTGTATCGATACATAAGGCCTTGTATCGACTCATGAGGCAAATTGGGAAGACTTGTATCGACGCATACGAGGTATGTATCGATACAAGTCAGTTTTGTATCGATACAAAGGAGCATGTATTGACTCATACTATATTAAACCAGAAAACAAAAAATTGCATCACGTATGAGCTGACTCATACACAGCTTGTATCGATACAAGTTGTGTATGTATCGATACATGGGGTTTTGCATCGATCGATATTGGGCTGAAAATGAAAGATAATTTCTGAAAATTGTTTTGGTCGTATCTTCGCGACCGTAACTCTAATTTTGATGTCGTTTGGACCTTAGGAAAGATGGAATCATGGTTTAGCCTATAATAGTGTTTTTAAATACTGTAGGTGAGAATTTGGATGAATTGGAGGTAGTTTCCGTTTATGAATCCGTTGTTGTTGTACGTTGTTGTTGTTGAGGCTTGATGGCCAATGTTGATGGTTACGTTGTGGATTACGTTGTTGTTGTTGTATGCAATTTAATTTCATCGCATACATACATTGCATATTATGTTGGCCTATGTTGGCAAAATACGTTGAGCCGTTGGGGGGAAATGTTGTTTACTTTGAAGGCTTACGCCTTGATGCCTCAAAATTACTGGCAAGGGATTACGTTGGGAGTTTTACACCGTTGATACCACATGCATGTGCATTAGCTGAGTCGCATGTCATAATACTTAATGATGATGTTGTTTTGATTATTGGATTATGTTGTTGTGCATGATTGTATGTTGTTGTGGAATAGTTGTATGCTGTTATGGAATAGTTATGTGTTATTGTTGATTAGTCATGTGATTACAAAATGGTGATATTATATGATTTCGGACTATATATTGTTTATCATAATCTCAATTATATGATTTCGGACTATATTTCGGGGGAAATGCGCATTTGTGTTATTTTGTTGTTTTCAATATTGAAACTTGCGTTGTTGAATTGAAGATTGTATTACGTTGATTTTTTTTAAGACTCAAAAATGTTATATCTCATATGTATAACTGTTTTTGAATTCCGCTGCATAATTTAATGAAGTTGTTTCCGTTGGAAGACTTATCATCTTTAAAGTGTTTGTGTGAGTAAAGATGACGTGCATGTGTTTACGTTGAAATTGTGACATCCTAACATGTCGAAAATAAATATTATATTACTTGAATAAATATTTGGGATAGAATTGGGGTGTTACAATATGCAATCATAGTTTCGGTTAGATTTACACGCGAGTAAATGCAACCTCAATACCAAACCATCATCGAAACTACATCATGATATCACTTCACAACTTCAATTGAAATCGACATAAAACAAAACCACAAACATGGAGTCAAATAATTTCGGTGTTCACATACTACAATTATCATCAAAATTCAGCCAAATTTAAACACCGATTTTACAAGAGTACAACATTTAAATCATAAAATAAAGTAGCATAATGGTTTAATGCGAAACTAAATTTCACCACGCTTTTTTCATGATACTTTTGTAAAACAGATCAAACTTAAACTTATTAACAAAGACC
Source organism: Vicia sativa (assembly GCA_021764765.1). Classification (NCBI taxonomy): domain Eukaryota; kingdom Viridiplantae; phylum Streptophyta; class Magnoliopsida; order Fabales; family Fabaceae; genus Vicia; species Vicia sativa. The sequence continues at coordinate 148,231,508 of CM038794.1, forward strand.
GCATACCAATATTTCAACACAACTTCAAACAATCAAATCATATTCAAATGTTTCAAACCAAATGCGAAGACAAAACCCTATGCCTATGCCATAAATTATGAAACCGATTCAGATTACAACAAATTTTATCAATCGATTTCACATAAAATACAAAAACAAGATAACACGTAACTAAATAAAGAAGATGAAGGCGATCGACTTACTCCATCGTAGTCAGCAGTAGAGTGACTACAAGGTAGTGAGATGAACAGAGCAAGTTGTTACGTGGGTGAGTAGAGTCGACAACAAAGATGGAAGGATAGATGTGCGTTTTGGAAACTTGAACGGATGAATTTTAGTTTAGGAGTATCCCGTGAGTTATGCGATGGAGGTTGGAGGAAGTTGTACCGCGCGGAAGTTGTTGTGATACGACAAGTTTGGGTCACGGTTGACGAGGAAGATCTCGCGGGTGGTTTGAAGGTACGATGAAAGGTGGTTGAAGGCGATGATGGTGAGCAGTTTGACGAAAACGATGGAGTTTTTGGAGAAAGAGAGGCAACAAGGTGATATAAAGATGGTGACGACGTAGAGAAGGAGACAGATTAATGGTTGTGAGGTTGAAGAAAATGAAGGTCGATGGCGGTAGGGACGACGAGGGTACGACGAAGATAAAGAAGAAGGGCGGTGAGGTTGTGTGAGGAGGAGGATGAGGTGATGAAGAAAATATTTTCTTTCTGCGTTTTTCCTTTTGTTTTTTCCCCCATCTGATGTTTGTTTTTTTGTGTGGCCTCCTCCCTTCCTCTATCGTGATCTCCTTTTTTTATAACAACAACACAACAAACTTTATCCGAATTTTTAGGTATCAGCCAATGACATCTATACCCTTAGATATTTTCTTCTCTTTAATTAAAAAATTAAATAAAAATGAACAAAAGTTTTTTCTTATAACTATTTTCAGAATATTTGTACAAAACTAAAAAATACAAATTAGAAGAAAAGAAAACAACTTTTTGATATATACAATTTTTTTATAATACTTAAACTAAAAATTTAAATAACCAAAAAAATGAAAGACAACAATTTGTTTTTATATCTTATCAAAATGCTAGTAAAATTTAAATATAAATTGCCTTAAAAGAAATGCAAAAGATATAAATAAAAATGAAATTTAACACATAAATGCGAAATATAAAAACTCAGTGGAAAATTTGAGGTACTATAGTATCCTTGAATGATTTCCAAGCAACAACACTCCCATATTAAAATAATTTTACATTAAATTTTATTCTCATTAAAATCATACCCAAATAAAATCAATGTATTATTGTAATATAGTGACCGTCCACTGCAAGTAATATCACTTACACTATCACTTCAAAAACTCTAAAAGTTAATTTTCACAATACTCATTAAATAAGGAATGACTTTTTTTTTACAATATATTATCAAATTAAATAATATCTTATAATAAAATAAAATATCTAAAATCATTTTATTCATACTTGTTTATAATATACACACCAAATTAATTTTTTCTAATATAAATATTATATGTCCCACATAAAAATATATTCTAAGCAAATTAAAATCAGACATACCAGTATATTATATAACCCCATAAAATTTATATCTCTTAATTCTATACTTAACTCAAATAGTTATTGAGAATATTATTACATAATATAAAATCAAATAAAAGAATGTTATGTATAGCTAAATTATTGCAGGAAGTGACAATACTTGGATAATATAAAAATGATCTTAAAGATCTTTGTAGATAACTTAGCATGAAATCAAACATAAATTTCTATTTAAATTAAAAATATTTGCATTATGATTACAATTCAAACAAATGTATACCATACTAATAGGAACGCACATTTATTAAGCTATAATATGAAAAAAATTATTTTGACAGCAAACGTATAATGAGATTAATAATAGACTTATATTAATAATATCGATTGAATTTAATATTCATTATATAATAATTATAATTTATTATATATAACGTTATTATATAATATATAATAACGAACGCGATATAAATATTAATGCTAATATTATTGTTAACAAATTTGCAAAAAATAACGTTAACAAAATGTTTAAAGATAAAAATGAGAGTTACAGAAAGTAAAAGAGATGATCATCAACATTAAAATTATACACCATAATACAAAAGTTTTCAATTAATTTTTAATCTCAGATTTTTTCCATACATTGAAAATAATCAGATTTCTCATTCTCTTAATAATTGAATATCATCAATATTTTAGTAGATCATACCTTTTAACGTTAAAACATGAATTTGTAATTTTCTCACTATATATATAAATTACAAGTGATCAACTCTAACAAAACTTTTAAAATCACGATCATATATTTTTAGCAACAACAAAACATTTAAAATGCATATTTTTTAAGATAAAAGTTTGAAAGGATAAAACCTGAAATGGTGACACCAACCACACAAAAATCCTTGATGTGGTATTCGGAAATGCTTTCAGTTTTGACGATTAAATAAATCCTTATGGTTGTTGTAAAATATGGTCATCAACACAATTTGATTTCATTTTTTAGTAATAATTAATATTTATCCTGTAAAATAAAAAATCAATTATATAAATACATTAGTATTAAAAGATTAATTTACATCCATTTTTATTAAAGTTACACTCATTAAATTTAATAAAAATCGGGTTGATATTCATTGGATGAGAAATGTCTACCTTAATTACACTCATTTAACACTAGGGTTAAATATGTTATGATTTACATCCAATTTTTATTAAATTTAATGGGTGTAATTTTAATAAAAAATGTAAATAAGTTCTTATCGTTCTTATGTACACCCTATTTTCATAAAAATTTTAATAAAAATCAGAGGTAAATATTTACACCGTTTTTAATAAATATCGGATGTAATTACACCCTTTTTAAATAAAAATCAGGTCTAACTACTCCCTTTTTAAATAAAAACCAAAGCGAGAATCATATCATTAGACCAAATGTCCTTATATGATAAGTTTTAGTTTGTAAATAACATAGTTGAGACAAATGTTTCGTGGAAAACATTGAAGTACATACCTCTTATTTTCCCATATGTGATCACTAAACAACTGGATGAGACTCAACGTCTCTTCCACTTTCACTCATGTCATTTCAAGAACAAAATATACTTAATCAACTTCAAGTAAAATCATATTCCTTCAATAAACATTTATATACGACAATTCAAGAACATATGTAAGTATCTTAAAAGTAGCTTAAAAGTAGCTTAACCTGACACTATCCTCACCTTTTGTCACATCCACAGTGTGCATGATGTTACTATGACCACAAAAGCCGCAAAATCCACCAGTATAAGAAAGAAACTAGACTCAGCACCAATACCAAGTCCAACATACAATCTTAATATGACCACATACACCTCATTATAAAATAAATTCATAATATGTAACCTAAGTGTAATTGAATTTTATTTCAAGTGTAAAGTTGTGACATAACCAGAGACACATAAGAAATTACTGCATTTTATTGAACGCAGTAACAGTACGTCACAACTTTACACCTGAAATGGAAAACAATTCTTTTCTGACAGGAAAGGCATTTCACCAGAAGGAAACTCGTCCCTATTTCGTGAAAGATGATACTGGTACTCACGGACCGGGTTGTACAATGACTCTGCAGAAATCTGACGTTTAGGTGAACTAGAATTTTACTTTAATATATATTGAGTTAGATTATTATCCAAGTCATGATTAACTATTAAATATGGACAGAACTTCTATATTTTACTGGACAGAACTTCTATATTTTACTTTAATGTATATAAATAAAACAATAAATACGTTATATCAAAGAGAAGCCAATTACAAAGATACTGCAGGATAAGTGAGTGATCTTCAATATAAAAGAAAACATGTGCATTAAAGAACTAATAAAATCAACACCTGAATAAAGCTGCAAACATCGTGTTCACAAAATCTGCTAAGCGAATAGCAGGAGAAGTTGCCTATCCTTCCAACTACTTTATGAACAATCCCATAATGAATCTAATGAGAAAATAAAACACGAAAGAGTGTGATGGAGGAAGTCTTGAAACAATAAAATATTGAAATCAAGATAACCAATAATTTGTAAGTGACAATATAAACGTTAACCGTTACGTGACAATAGAAATGAATCACGGAGAAAAAAGATCTCGAACTTACTTGCAAGAGAAACACTTCTCAATACATTATTGTATCTTTGAGATGATGATAAATTCCTTCCAATTTAATGACTTCAAAAAACTAGATTAAGTAAGAAAATAAAGTTAAAATCCTAGTTATTCATAATTGTTTTTGGATTTTCTAGAACAAATCTTTACCTCCTCAAGCTCAATAATGCGCGATTGAATCAAGCCAACAGGTGAAAATCATCGCTCACGTTCACAAAACAAAATTATGGTTCTACAACATAAACAAATATGGTCTTAGTGTGGCACCATTTTACTACGAGTCTTTTGAATTGATCAACCTAGTCTTATCCCATAGTTCCCAGCCTGAGATCCTGATAAACTAGACTAACAAACTTTGATTACATCAATAGAGTAACCAATAAAGAACAAAACTCGTCTTAAATAAAATATAAGATTCATGTTACCACAATCATATTCAAAACCCCTAATCGAATTTATATTTTATCATAAACAAAAAGTAATCCCTTCAATTTCAATATGAAAAAACATGTTTCTTAAAACCACATACTTGATAGACATATTTTATCCATTTATGATGTTAATGCACTATCTTTATGTTACCAATATGGTAAAATGCAACAGACCCTGTCTCTAACTCGGATAAATGCCTCTTCTGCATCTCCACTAAAAGACGTGGGCTTTAGTGTACCTGGGTTGCAAATAAATTAAATTTAATTAGCTACCATACAGAATTGTGAAATCCATGGCAACCATGTCAAAAGCAGTTGATGAAAAAATGTCAACTGAAGTTTTCTAGAAAATCCTTGTTATCCTCTTCTACTTAAGACCTGTTCATAATATAAGTAGCAAAGGAAAATGAAGAAAATCATACAAATATGCTTGAGAAAGGTCAGCACGCGTGGACACTTCTTGTCCGTTGAGAGTAGAGTTTGCTTTCCTGTTATCCCAATCCATCTTTCTTTTAACACAGGTTGATCAATTATAACAAGGATCTGATGAAAAGGAAACAAAACTGAAAACATAATGTTTACTACTCAACTAACTGATTAAAACGAAAAGACTATAATTTGCTTAAAATATTAAGGTATGCCTTGTAAAGAGTGTTCATGTCATCCAAGTCCTAGAAATAAACCAGAACCATGAGCGCATCAAAGAAATAAACCAATTGCTACAACAATGAAATTATAAAGTATCAAAACCAATGATGCAAATAGTTTCAAAGTATTGTCTTCCAGATGGGAACCTAGCTAGTTGCCTTTCATTTTCATAATTTATTTAGATGATTTATTTAAACTTTTAAAAAGTTTTGAGTATTTTAAATTGATCTCTAAATATTAAACTCTCAACATTAAAGTTGTTAGAAATATTAATTGGTTTTATGTTCACCTTATAAGTGGTGAATTTGTAGAGTGCTAGTTATTATTACAGGGAGGCTTCAGGTGTTTTCTAAGAAAAGCTCAGTCCATGTTGCCACTGTTTCATACATTTAATAGTGTACACAAATTTATCAGCTGCACCCAATTACTGTGTCTTATTACTTATAAGCATATAATATCATTATTATTTGGTTATAGTCTGCATTATCTCTATATCTTGTCATAATTTGATATATGTTGAGAGGATACTTATATGCAACAGCAAAAACACTGTCACACAAAATAACCCATTATTTGACCTCTAATAAAGCACAGTAAGAATGTAGACAACTCTAGAGGAGCCTACACTTCATAGTCAATGCTGAGATCTTATTCCTGAATCCTGACTTCATCCTGTGAATCCAAAAGACCATAAACAAATATGCTAAAAGCATAAAACAAATCATGATGTAATTTACTACAAGTTATACGTCAAATCAAGAATGACTAGCTATTCAATAAGTAACTGACAAGTCAAATTGGTAACAAGTGCATTGGAACATATTTAGGTGAAAACACATTCATCAACAGAGAAGGAAATTTATAGGGAAGCTAGCTACCTAGGAAAGTCTAAATATTGAAAACTCGGGTACTCATCACCTAGCTAGAACAGCAAAAGCCTTGCTTGCTTGGTAAATATGCACTGCCTCACTAATATAAGGTTGTGAACTGAACCGAGAATCTTATTGTTTTAGGAATTTGTCGCCAAGCATCCTTGTAAGATTTATACCTGCAACGAGTTAAGGACCATAATCAGCAAATTGCCATGTCAATATTAGATTGTTCCAAGCCAATCCCAATCATAGAAATAATAGGAAAAGAAAACATCAAAATTAGATTGAACAAATTTCGTGGCTGAATGCAGCCAGAGTAAATTCAAGGTGTCGATAATGCCATGCCATGTAAAGAATAATGATTGATTTAAACAGAAAATATTTTCATCATGCTTAGTTGCACATAACTATAATAGATTTCAATTATACCAAACCATCCATCACATGAAAGCGCATACCAGAAACTGAAGAATAAAGGGAATATGTGATTCGTGAGGCTGTAAACTTTTATCAAGAACAACACCAGCCTGAAAAGCAAATATCATGATGAAAGTTTATTCTCTGTAACAACAAACGCATATGTACTAGTTTCAAAATAGATTTACTAATTATCAACAAAATTTGTAGTATTCAGAATAAAATGGTGAGGAGGTACAACATGAGTACTACCAGGAGAATAGTTGCTGCACGAGAGACATCTTGAGGATAATATCTATAAGAATCAGTCAAGGCCTGCCCTTTTTTGGTAAGAAGTAATCCCATATTTTAGACATATCATTGTAGCTCATGCATAAAAGTGGCATGTGCAGGATGTGCAACTGTGCATGTGAAAACATATTGCAAAAGAGAATAAAAACTGTATACAACATCTGGATACATGTAAATCTTTACAAAAAACTCTTCGAATGAGCAATATCCATAAAATTTCCTTGCTCGTACAAGGCTGCAGCCATGTACATGTTGTCTTGATGAACCAACACTGCCTTTAAGCTGTATAGTGCCTGCAAGCTTTCCAAGCCTTGGAATAGCTTAGCAGAAAGCATTCTTTAATAAATACATAAAGAGTACATTTGTATTGTTTTGATACAAACATGACTGGGGTTGGGGAAAGCATTCTGCTTCATTCTAAACTTGAATGAATATAGTGTGTGAGGATGTAATATGGATCTGACTATGACACTCTTGGCAAAGAGCACTATAAATCTGAAGACAAACATCCCTATCCCTCAAATGAAAATTTAATCCCTATCAGCTTTACATATGACCAACCACCTGTCAGGTTTCCAGAAACCCAACGCAATACAGATCTTATAAAAAATCCGAGAAAGTTTACCGAGACCCCATGACTAAACATCATCTTCAGTAAACTTGTGTCCATTTTGAGGTTGACATAATAAGAAACTTTATGATCACCACTTAGAAAATTAGGTAAACATATAAAAGAGAATAAAAATTAGTTAACAATATCAATAAGAGGTCTCACTTTTTAAGACAGAAAAACAGGATTAAATAAAAGAGAAATGAGACAGGAGACCTGAGGTATTCATATGTCAGTCTTCATCTGCTTTGCTTCCAATGATGCATGAACCTCAGTTATTTCTTGAAGCAAATAAATTTGCATACAGATAAATCCAAGGGCTACTTGTGCACATCAAAAATTATAAACAATTCCATTTCTTGTAAGTAATCAAAAATAGTTTCTATAAATAAGAAATGAATTATGAACTTACTAAAACAACAACAAGTTGTTGACCATTAAAACCCGTCTCTCCCAACCTGCATATAAAGTGGTAATTGGTTATATATTTACATCTCTTGGCATTTATTAAAAGTATAGCAAAACAGAAACTGTAAAAATCAAAACACATGCAAACACCGCTACAAAGAAGAGATAACAAAGTAATAAGGAAATTCAATTTTATGGAAAGGGTTGCTACTTAAATAGAATGTTTAATAAAGTAATGTAAGTTTAACAATTACAAAAGCCAACCAACCCTTTTAGATTTTGGTAGGAGGCTTCTGTTAGAAGCTCTTTCTTGTACAACTGCAGGAAGACATTATAACTCCTGCAAGCATATCAAAAGTTGAAAAAAAATATCAATTGTAATATTCAAATGACATACTACATCCTACATCCTAACCTTGTTCAGATCTACACTAAAGACACGCTCTTCAAAGGATCTTTCTACTCAACACACATATAAGTCTAAGTAAAAAAACAATTGAATGTAAATAAAAAATCTGAATCAGTAACAAACCATAAATACAAAAATCACTTACTGATTGCAGAACACAACCGAATATGTTTTCCCTTTATGACTTTTTACCATTTTGTGAAGCTGAAAAAAAGAGGCATGTTCATAAAAATGGACAATGGAGAAGGTCACAAATCATCAACAAAAACATTACTATAACAAATTTTCTTCAACAAAAACCAAAACTTTACAGCCTCTTCCACTGTTCTGATTTTCGGCTTTACATCATCGTTATTTCCACACTTTTTAGCGGAAAATGGTGATTCTATTGTAATTTTGGATAATAAACAAACTAATATAGATATATAAGATTTTGTGATACATTGATATTGATGAATAGATACCTGCATGAAATGATGAAGAAACGTATCTGATAGTGATACCTACACCATCGTTTTCCTCCGGTTCCACATAAATCACAAATTGTATACCCTACGCCTTCACAATATGGGCATTTTGTATCCTCACCCACCCATTCCATAAACTGCATGACAGATCTCATTTGTTAGCTCAAAAGCTTGTGAAGCATAAACCGATAACTATGGAAATTAATTGTCATAAAAAACACAATCATCCCTTACTTGAGGTTCAATATTTGGCTCACCAGATCCATCATATTCTGCAATTAAGGAAACAGAAGTTGACTTGAGACTCAAGATATCATCAATATCATCAATAATATATTTAGGAAACCGGTATAATAAAGATGTTAATCACTCAAAAAAATACATTTTACTGTTCAAGAACTGCTTTCTTCACTGGAGCTTATATATTGATTAAAAGTGAAAACAATGAGGACAGTTACATACCTGTACACAACAAGATACCTAACCCACTACACTGAAGGCATTTTCTTGTTGCATTTTTATTCTTGCCCGTATCAACTGCACCCTTTGCTATAAGTCTTGAGGGTTCTCCCCACCGATTTTCTCCAAGGAGGAAACTCTTGGATGGGATATGTCTGTTCCTTCGTCAACTTTCCCACAAAGTTTTTTGAACCTCGTAAATATGTGTCACGCTATGTTATTAATCTCGAAAGCTGACGCAGTTAACCCCAAATGGGAGCGGGCGCTTTTTTGCAACGCTACTAAAAATAGACATTTACATGCCAAAACATACTAGTATAATACAAAAAAAAAACTCAAGTCAAAATGGAGTCCAAAATAAAATCTCAACTCAACTCAAATGCACAAGTCTTAAGCAACAAAATAAAATCCAAGTCAAAATGCACTAGTTTAAATCTTAAAATAACTAAACATGAAAACTCTAATAAAAGTTCAAGAATCATTAAAATCCAAGTCTTCATCATCACTTCCTTCGACACTAGCATCCTCTTCCTCTTCCTCTTCATCCTCTCCATCCTCTTCATCCTCTCCAATATATTCTTGATCACCAAATTCATCATCTATTACTACCACTTCCTTTGCTTTTGCCTTAGATCTAGATGAAGAAGGTGGTGGAGGTGGTGGAGGTGCAATTTTTCCGCAATGTCGCTTGGCTTCTAGTGTTGACAAGTGGTTCACTTCAACATCTAGCCAAGACAAATCGTCACCATCAAACACCATATCATTTTCGTGTTCAAGTTCACTTCATCTTCACCTCCCAATAACCATAGGTTATGGGTATCAAAATCATCATTCATTACCACAGGATCAATCAAATCATCACTATCAAAGCGCTCTTTCAAATTTTGATTGTACTTGATAAATACCAAGTCTTGCAACATTTGATGTTCAAGTCTATTTCTCTTGAGTGAATCTATATTATAATTTTAATGTTAGTTTAAATAATAAATATTCATTGCAAAACTATTAATTTGAATCTATAACTTAATAGCAACTACTTACATGCTCAAAAGTACTCCAATTTTGCTCACAACCCGATGAACTACAAGTCAAACTCAATATTTTAATAGCGAGGAGCTGCAAATTTGGTGTTTTTGCTCCATATCTCCTCCACCACTCAGCTGCAATGCAACAATTATTTGCATTAACATATAAACACAAATTATATAATTGTAATTAAATTATTACGAATTTAGCATAGTTACTCAGAGCTACATCGGCTTTTGCCTAACCGCTTCATTCAATCCAAAATGGCCGTCACCCATCTTATATTTTGATAATTCTCCATGGATGGCATTAACAACAACAGTACTTGTAGCTAGCTTACTAATGCACGCATAAAGACCACCCAAAAACTTATCATCATTCTCGATCATTGGATTGCTATAAAAGTACTTCGGATTAAGATAATACCCAAAGCAACGGATGATGAAGTTGAATACTCCATCTTCTATCAACAATATCAATGACTTGTTTGTACTTGCCTTCATTGTTGTTGAAGGTTTTCTTAATTAACTCCTTGGCTTCCAACATTGCATGATAGATGCTACCCATTGCCGACTTTTCATTATCAACAAGCCTAAGTACTTTTACTAAAGGTCCCATTGCTTTATGAGTAAACACAATATCCTCCCAAAATGAGACTTGAAGAACAATATCGCTATCTTCCTTCGTTTCACCTCCTTACTTGCATTCAAGTTCAACCATTCTTGAGAAGTGAACATGGGTCTAATTTTTACTTTAGAGTGCAACCCGTAAAGAAGAAAATTTCATGGCATAACCCAGACCCACTCTTCTTAGACCAAGATAGTTGCTTCCACATCGGGCAATGTTGCACAACATTGCTCTCACCAATCTCTTCCACAAAGCTATCCAAAAGTTCATACAACTTTTGTCCGGCTTTTCATGTTAGCGTAAGCGCCAACACTTTTAACAAACATCGTGTCTACGGAGAATTCACCAAAAGTTGATCAAAGTTCTTCCTTTGTATCCGTCCAACCATCGACATTATAGAACAACCATACTTTTCTTGTTCTTTCTTGTTAGTACTCAACATCTCATGAGTAAGTTTCAACTCTTCTTGAAGCAAAGGAACTCTCAACTCATAGTAGCTGGAGGCTTCAAATGTGCACCATACATACCAATTGCTTCAACCATCAACTTAAAACTTTTAGAATTCACAACATTGAAAGCAATTCCATTCGATAAAAGAAACGAGCTATGTATTTGCAACATTCCTCTCTTGCTTTCTTATCACAAGCATCATTCAAACTTGTTTGCTTTCCTTTTCAAACTTTCTTCGTTTTCTATAGTAAATAACATCCAACGGACCTTTTGTATTCTTCTTGGCCGACATACTTCCTCTTCAGGGTCTATTTCATTTCGAATCATAGATATTTCTAGGATACGATGCCTCATCATCATTTTCATGGGCTTCACCGACATAGATTTCTTTGCCGCATTTTCTTATCTTCGTGTTTGTAAAATCAACTTAACGCCTTCCGATGTTTTAGTGCAAGCCTTCACATTTCCTTTTATTCCTAATTGATGTTGTTTAGCCCTAGAAATACCTCCTCGACGTTTCGTTAAAAAGTCACATGTAACCTTCCTCTTATTTTTCATGTCTTTCAAATGGTTAAACTTCCAACCTATGTCACCGATTGGCTTGTGGACCTTAGCAGCAGAAGAAGCCACAGATGGAACATCAGATGATGATGGTTGAGTACTTGAAGGAGTATTTTCCATATCTGTTGGCAGAATATAATCAAAACAAAGAGACATAGGATGGCAGAAAGTAGAAACAGTAGGAAGAAAGTAGAAATGGTAGGAAGAAAGTAGAAACATACGAAGAAAGGAGGTTCCAGAAACAAAGAGGAAAGAAAGAAAAGCCATAGGAAGAAAAAACAATACCTGGAGCAGAAGGTAAGGCATCAAGCGTATGCACCGGAGCAGTATGAAGTAGAACGGAGCGTATACGAGCTAAAGCAGAATGGGGTAGAGCGGAGAAGCGTTTTCGTTTTCGGTTGGTAGAGAGCGATGATGAGAAAACGATGATGAGAAAGGGTGCGCACAGGAGACAGAAAGAAACGGAAAGGAGTGTGTTCCCGTTAAAAAGTGATGCGCGAGGGAATCGAATCTAAATTCGGATTCTCTGGCTCGAAACGATTTACTCTTTTGATTTGTTTTTAAAGATACCGCGAGCATCAAGCTTTATTATTTCCAACACAAGAAAATGATATGAAAAAGGGGAAAGCTGCAATACCCTCAATTGATATGATATGCATTACGACTAGTGCGAACTAGACGCAACGCATTGAAGAGATTCCGTCCAAGGGGGTTTGTTATATAAAGGGACTAGATGTGGCACCCTAAATATAAATAGTTATCTATAGCTTTATATATGAATAGTTTGATATGTTTGTGTGTTTTAAATTGCTATTTCTATTGTTGGGAAAGTTTCTCCTTTAGATTTTAAGAAGGGTAGATTATGTGGGATCCTAGGTTTTGTTACTATTGTGCTCGCAAAGATCATTGGGATCTTCTGCATACATATCCCTTAATGGGAATCAGAGCATTTGTAGCTCGGATCTAAAGGGAGCTATGGTTTTGTTTGGTTTGAGGGAGAAAGAAATTTGCTCGACAAGGATGAGACCTTGTGCCTACGTATTCTCAAAGGGATGTTGAGAAAGTCAGAGCAATCGTAGTTCCCACTTATGCTAGTGGAAGCAACGGGATGTTATTAAGAGACAAAGACAAATGTCATCTTAATGAAAAATGTATCTAATCTATTTCATCACATACATTTTTGAAAGGTTTGATTGATTTAATCGTAGTTATAGGTGTTTTGCTTGAGTGTACAAGCGCTGCCACTACGAGTTAAGAAAGATGTTTGTAAATGATTGAATTTTAAATTGTAAGCATTAGGTGTTTTGCTTGAGTGTACAAGCGCTACCACTTACGATTAAAAGATGTTTCTGGTTTGAAAAAGTGTTTGAAAAGTGTTTGATTGTATGTGATGTGATAGATGAGATACTTCTTCCATAGAGATGATAAATGTCTAAATCTCGAGGAGAAATGGATTGGATTTAGGGGATCCTTTCAAGAAGCCCGTGGGTCCTTGTATTGTAAGCCCAAGAGGAGGCATCCGAGGGTCATCGAGGGTCCTTGTATTCTAAGCCCAAGAGAAGGCATTCCGGGTCATCAAGGATCCTTGTATGAAGCTCAAGAGGAAGCTATAGGTATGGATGGCTTTGGCTTTAAGAGTAGTTTCACCGGAAACCATCCTCTTAGGATTTAAGAGTGATTTCACCGGAAATCATCCTCTTAGGTTCTATCCTAGCGCGGTGATTCTTTGTATTGGAAGCACAATAGAGGTCATAAGAGATTTCCGTGTCTCTTTCTTGTTTGTTGCCTAAGACGGCTAAACTAACGAGGAGTTCTTTTGAACGAAGCCCAAGAGGAGCTGACTCAATAGGGAGTGTTGTCTTATATTGAGGCTAACTCAATAAATGAGTTTTCTTATATGAAGCCTAAGAGGAGGCTAACTCAACAAATGAGTTATCTTGTACAAATCCCAAGAGGAGGCTAAAGGGAACCTAGTTGTTAGGCTAATTGTTATGTTATAACAGAAATATATAAACAATGTGATATGTATTCAGGAGTTTATGAAGGAAATATAAACAAGTGTATAAAACAAGTTTTTGAGCAAAACGAATATTTAAAGATTTTGTACAAGGATATGAATATGTACGGAGGGTGTTTATGTACAAGGAAATGAATATGTACACGAATGAGTTGTTTATGTACAAGGAAATGAATATGTACATAGGAGGGTAGCGATTACACTGAGGAGGCCCATGATCAATTAAGAAATTCGAGGAAAAACTGTCTGGTTTATCTTCAAATCGAGTCGATCATGGAAAAGGTGTGTAAGTTTGTTGAAATGTTTTGAAAAGGTTTTGAAAATGATTTTGAAAAGTGAAGGATATTCACAAGAAGTTTTGAAAAGATTAGATTTAAGTTTGAAAGAAAACATCTTTGAAAAGTATTAAGAAATACTTAAAATGTCTCATTTTGACTTAATAAAATATAATAAAGAAAAATTTTTGGATTTTTGATAAAATAGGTATATTAAAACATAAAAAAAGTTTTGATTGTTTGTTCTGTTGAAGAAAATGAAGAAAAATTTGATTTTGGTCCTAAGGAGGTTTGAACTCAAGTCCTTTGGCTTGGAAGTGAAAAGCTTTACCATCGAGCCAAGTGCTTATCTTGTTATTTACACTTCCATTTAATTATATTTAAAAACAAGTCTTGGAAATGTTTAAAATGAAGGAAAGTGAAAAATGACAAAATGGTTTCTGGGGATTCGAACCTGACCATAGGGCAAAGGACATGAAAACTGAAAACCCATGTAATACATCCGCTTATTTATTTCATTCCATGTTATTATATTTTAAACTAACTATTTGAATTTTCGAAAACAAAATCACGCAACCCATCTTCTTCTTCCTTAAGCTCTCTTTGACTTCATAACTTCTCAATGAATTTGAAAGTCGTAAACATGAAACTTATTTTTTAACCAGAACACGATGGTGATGATTAATTTCATTTATTTTCGTTAAGATGATTAATTTTGAACGTGACCGTGATGAACCCTAATTCTAATAATCAACATGAAATTGTGTATGGATCATGATTTATGAAATTAATTGAGGTTAATGATCGTGATGAAAAGTAAACAATATGGCCAAGCAATTTTTGAACTGGAATGCATGAATCATAGAGTTCAAAGTATGAGTGGCTTACCTCTCTGAACTGAAATTGATTTCTTATTTAGAGTGTTTCACCGTTGTTTGATGATTGGTATAGCACCACGGACCTTATGGAAGGTGTTTGAATGCTATGCTGGCTTTGAAATGGTCGGAACTCTCACCCAAGTCCAACTGCAGCTACTTGATGTGAGTTTCGAATTTGATTTGGAGATGTTAGTGTCGTGATGATGATTTGGATCACTCATATGAAGTATATGGAAGGTTTTTGAAGTGTTAAATCTCACTAGCTCAAGTAAATTAAGAGATGGCAAGTTAAGGCATCATTTGCAAGCTTTTGATTTTTGAAAATGATTTCGAGTTTGGAGTTCTTGTGATGGTTTTATGTTTTAGACAACTTCTAATTGATGTTTAAAACATGTTAGAAACCTAAACTTACTCGATTTTGCAAGGTTCAAGATTGCAAAATTCTCCTTTGAAACTTTGAAACTTAGAATTCAAGAAAGAAAGAGAGAAAGCTTGATTATGATAGCTTTGGTTTGGTTTGAATTTGAGGAAATGACTCTATTTATAGGCCAAGAAATATGAATGATATGGCATGGCTATCATTGAGGAAACTTACAACTGCTTAAGAGGTAAGAAGGAATCTTTTGTAATGCAAAAGTTACTTTCTAACCATGGTTAAGTTTTTCTTTTGATTCAATCCTTTCCTCAATCATTCAAACTGATATTTATCATTTATAATCTACCTCTAGTTGATGACAAGGCTTCTAGAATGGAGATTTGTGAAAAATGACTTATAATTTTGAAGAATGTACTTGAAATTCCATGGTTTTGGAGCTCTATGTTTCAAAATCATAGCTAGACAAAGTGTTTTTGTGTTATTGGATATTTGAAAGCTTTGTAACAAGGGCTAAATTTCATGTATTGACTTTTTGTTGACTTTTCATTTTGATTTTTATGATCATGATGAATTATTTGAAATGTTTTTTATGATCAAAAATCTTGAAAAGTTGACCAAAAAGTCAAAGTTGACTTTGAGCAGATTAATTTCATCAAATGGTTCAAAACTTGTCTGATGAAGAAACATGGATTTTGAAATGTTTTGAATCAAGAAATTAGGTCAAGATGTTGCATTGAAGATGTTAAGATCAATATCCAAGCAAATAGGTCATTCATTGAGCAGAAAGTCAATGATTCACTATCTCGATCTAAACCCTAATTGGTCGATATATGGTGATCATGAGAAAAAGTTGGGAATCAAGATCAAATGTTGATGATTGAAGATAGATCATTTGAGGTGAGGAAACTCAAACTCTAATTGATCATATCTTGAACAGATGAACTTTGAAGAAACCCCGATTTTGACTTCTAGACGCCACACACGATCTATTCTGCTTTTGAAACCAAGTGATGCAAAGGATGCATATGTAAGATGGTATCTTATAAGATGGTATTTTGGGAAACGAGGAGATTACCTTATGTCACCTTGTGACAATGTTTATGGTATTTGAAGATGATATTACCAATTTTCAAATTTAGTGATAATTTATGGTAATGAGCTCCGAAGATTACCAATTATCAAGAAAGTGATAATCATAACAAAATTTGAGAATTTCTCGAGTATTCGCCTTGTGAATAACAGACAATGATGGAAACAGATCTCAAATGAGTTTCTATTTTCACAATTTCAATCTTGTTGTGGATCTCTCTTTTGAGAAGATCCAGCATTTTGATTGAAAAGACATGAGTTTTCTTTATTTAGAAGAAATTGCTTAGGAGATTTCTTGAACTTTCATGATTGGACTTCTTGAAGAACAATTGTTTTATGATAAGTTGCAAGATAAAAAGGAAATAAGCAGCTTTGATGGCGAGGCTATTGCTTATTGTTTGCAGTAGATTTTTCCGTGAAATCTAATCCACGAGTTGTAGACACGAGGTTCTATCAAGGAATAAACCGAAAAGAAATGGTTAATCAAGACTTCGCTCCCAATGAGGAATGATCTCACTGGGAACATGATAGAGAAAAAAATGTATTTTTCGCCTGGGGATAATATAATCGAGACATGACACCCACACTTGTTTTTCGGAATAAATACAACCTAAACAAGTGATATAGAAGCAAACATTGAGAAATGCAAGAATGCATTAATGATGCTAAATGTATGAACACATGAATGCCATGCATGCTGACGATACATGACAAGACAACAAACATTGTAGCAAGGACTACGTTACAGTTCAAATAAATATCTCCAAAGAAAATCTACAAACCATGGTTG